>CM040121.1:53253559-53600349 GCA_022559845.1 Amorphophallus konjac | reverse complement strand
GACTCTTGGAGAGGTGCGGTGGCCGGAGTTGATTCCTGGGGCGTGGGGGAAACGGATTTCCCTTTTAGAAAGGCCTGGAAGGCCTGGAGCTGTTCAGAGGTAAGCTCCGTGTTGGCGAGGACGCCCAGTAAGGAAGAGATATCCTGTGGTGGGGACGTGTCCCCGGCAATAACCTGCACCTCATGTGAGGGCTCATGAGAAGGACCCGAGTCCATAGCATAGACTCGCGGGTCGGTTGACAAACCACGACTAGGGTGATTTTTCTCAAAAGACTCGTGAGCCATGCTCACAGTTTTCCCAGAACGTAAAAATATACACTAGCAAGCAGGTAGCAGAGATTATCAAACAAGTGGATGCCTTTACGCCTTTTTTTGTGTTTTGATTTTGATGATTTTTTTTGTATTTTTAGCGAGATCCGAAGTTCACACAAAATGGGGACCCTAGTTTATTTTTGTTTCACCGCCGTGTCAGCTAGGGTCTCTCGTCTCACCACGAATGAAATGACTAACTTCGGAGAACTTCAATGGTACAACCAGCCCAGTGAACGAAGAGGAGATTCTTCGATGTCGGGGACTTACGGAGGTCCCAGTGGAGGAGATTCTAGTCCGTTGAGAGGAATTCTCAAACGGAGAGTCCTTCCTTCACCGGGAAAGGGTGATCCTCAAAAAAATGAAAAAAGGATAGAAAAGAGGGATGGATGCATGCAATGAAATGCTGACAGAGATATGGAGTGGGAAAACAACAGAAATAACAGACATATAATAAACAAACAACCAATCAAAACTGACAGTGCTGCCGTGAGCACAACGGGGGCGCGCGCGGGCGCCAAGGTGGAGAGGCACGGATGGTGCCGAACTTGCAAGGGTAGCCAAAAGGAAGCAGTAGAGGTCCCACCGTGATCGCCAATCTGTGAGCGACGTCACGCGGTTCGGGGAAGCGGAGAGGACGCGGAGTGCGCGGGCTCCTTCTTTTTTGTTTGCTGCAACACAGAAATAAGAGAAAAGAGAAGGGGCCACCACAGAAGATTGCTCCGGTGGGGCGAGCGGGACAAATGTAATATAGCAAGATATGGGGGTTAAACGGCCATAGCGGGAAGTGACTTGCCGCGACCTCGGGGGGACGGGAATGGTGCAGAAATTAAATAACAAGAATTGAAACGGCCATTGGGGAAGTGACTCGCCGCGGCCTCGAGAATATGAGCATATAAGAATATAACAGAATATAAGGAGAATATAAAGAGCGGAAATTTAAACGGCCATTGGGGAAGTGACTCGCCGCGGCCTCGAGAACATGAATAGATAAGAATATAATATATAAGAACGGGAATTTAAACGGCCATTGGGGAAGTGACTCGCCTCGGCCTCGAGAATATGAATTGATAAGAATATAACATATAAGAACGAGAATTTAAACGGCCATTGGGGAAGTGACTCACCGCGGCCTCGAGAATATGAGCAGAATACAACAGGATATAAAGAGAGTATAAGAACGGGAATTTAAGCGGCCATTGGAGAAGTGACTCGCCGCGGCCTCGAGAACAAGATGTGATCGCCAGGGGCCGAAAGACCCCAAAATAAAGAAAGTGATCGCGCCTACCTCAAGAGCGGGAGACGGCGGGTTGCTTCTTCCTCCCCCTTCGGCCGGCCGACGGAGAGGGCTTTCCTTGGGTACCCTTGCAAAATAACGACAAACAAGTGACGAGTGGATTAGAAAGATGAAGGTGTAGTATTCAAATCCTTGCGATAAAAATAACGAAATGATGGCAAGACACACACCTGGTTGGTGTTATCTTTTAAACCCCTCTCGGACTTGAGTAGGAGGAAAATGAGATGATGGATACAAGAAGTATATAAGAAGAGGCGCCCTTATGAAGGGAGATAGATGATGCGAGATGATGAATGCAAAAGAACTAAGAAGAAAAGGAAAGGATTGGCTTATTGGATGTGCCGATGGTGAAATCCGGCGGAGCTCCGGCAGCGTAGGGATGGCGTGGAAGCGCGGTGGATGAAGACGACCTTCCTCTCGCGAGCGTGGGCACCCGAGAAGCCGGCAGAACCTCCACCTACAAAAGACCCCACGGGTTAGAAAATGACTCCGGTAGCCTCTGGGCTCCGGCAGCCTATCGGATCTCTTCCAAGCTCTCTAGAACTGAGGGGGTGGGCCTCTATTTATAGGGCTCCGGAGGGTGGAGGCGTCCAGGACCCCGGACGCCCCTAACAGGTCCACCGAACACCACCGACTGCCGCACGCGGTTTGACACAACGCGTGGTTTTATGAGCGGCGTCTCGTGATTTTGAAATGGGCACGTCCAGAGGGCTGGACGTCTCCATAATTTGGCTTTTTTCACAGACGACAAACCGTCGTTCGGTGGGCGGCGCCCGTGAGGGAGTTGATGGAAGCGTCCAGGGGCCTGGACGCCTCCATTAATATATTATTTTTTTATTTATTTTGTCTTTTTATGCCAAAGTTGGCATTATATATTTTTTATGCTTGTTTTTATGGAGGCGTCCAGGGGCCTGGACGCCTCCATTAATGTATAATTTTTATTTTGTTGTCTTTTTATGCCAACTGGCATATATATATATATTTTATATTTGTTTTTATAGAGGCGTCCAGGGGCCTAGACGCCTCCATTAATATATTATTTTTTATTTGTGTTGTGGGTTTTGAAAAATAAAATTAAAAGAATGGGGGCGTCCAGGGGCCTGGACGCCCCCATTAAGACCCACCCGGGTCCTCAGTTCAAGCGTTGGCGGCCGCCCGGCAGACACCCTTCTTGGTTCCAGAACCTCCTGATGCGTCTGACTGGTGTTGATACCGTCCGAATGCCGTGACGAGACGATTCCGGATGCCAAAAAGGGGGGAAGAAGACTCAAGAAAAGGAAGCACTCGAGCGATTCAAAATGCGTAAGCCGTTGCGGGGCGTTGTATAGTAATATGAGACTTTCTCGGGAGACGTCAGGAATGGCGTGTCTACACTAGGGATTAGGCTAGATTGACGGCTAAGTGCTATCGTGTGCAATGGTCTTGACCCCGAGTCTTGTGACTCAAAAGCCATTGGGTTTAGTAGGTCTAGTGGGCTGTCCAGAGTCGGGTGGCTTTGAGCCACCTGTTACTCCATGTTACTCGCAATGAGTGCGTGCGTGGTTTTCAGTGTTCACGTTCTGTGACACGTCCACTAGTCGTAGCCTTCATACGGCACGCATGTGCTGACCCACCTGGGAGTGGTGGAGCGGCTGACCCGAGAGAGACGGTGAGTAGGCTGGTTACCGTAGAGCCCCCACGTACAGTGGAGTCCGTGCTTAGGGGGAATTACCAGCTAGAGGACAGGTATGGTCTGAGTGTGCACATGAGGTTGGGGGCGTCGGACGGCGCCGGCAGGCGCGACCCCAACTAGTCCTTGTTCTGTGGTACTGGTTACTGTGTGTGTCTGAGTCTCCGCCAGGGGCGTTGTAACTAGACACTTATGACGCGGAGTAAGACGTCAGGGGACACATCCGGTCATTCTTCTAGTGGGCAGTGCTCCCATCACGTGACGTGAGTTGTCGTGTACCGGGTTCTATTTCCGTCTGCGAGACGGGACTTCGTGAGTGGTTGCGGAAGTGTTCCCGGAGTCGAGGTCTGGGGTTTCCGGTGAGCGTCACCGAGGGCCTTTCCCCAGACAGCGTTGTGTTCACGACGGTGAGGTCATGACCGTATTCCCAGACCGTGTGGTTTTGGCTCGGGCCCCTTTTGTGAGGGCAGGCCTCCGCGACGGAGGTGTCGTGGCGTTTTCTGAGTAGCGTGGCTAGGGCGGTTCGTGTTCTGGTCGTCTCCCGACCGTGGGATCAGGATGTCGGGTTCGTGGCTTGGTTGTCCCCCAATTGGGAGACCGGTTCGTGTTTTCTGGTACAGTAGGAGTAGTTGTAGAGCCGAGATTTTGCCGGCCACCGTAGTTACTTTCCTGCTTTCGTAGTTACTGCTTTCCGTGCCGCCGTTGTCTCTCAGTTGGGGTTCCGCGGGATCCCTACTGAGCCAGCGACAAGAGGCTCACCCCTGCTTTTCAGGTGCGGTGGTTCTTCCTCGAGGTTCGAGGGCGTTGCGTGGAGGTTCTTAGTTGCCAGCATGTCGGGACGAGTGTTCACTTGGCATGTGGTACGTTTTACTGCTTTAGACTGTACTTTCTGTTAGACTGCACTCTGTTGTAGTTGTTCATTTATTTCTGTTAATTGTTGAATTGTCCTCCTTTATTTTCTATTTCTTTAATTGTTGAATTGTCCACACTCCTTTTTAGCCCTTCCGAGCCTCCTGCTCGTGGGCGGCAGGTCAGAATTCGAATGGTATCGGGCTCCTCCCGGTATCCGGATCTTGGGTCGCCACAGTTGGTATCAGAGCGTGGTTCTGGACGTACATGGGGATTCAAGATATTGTAGTGATCAGAGTCTATAAGGTCCAGTACAGTCGACAGCTGGCATAGGGTTTTGTGCATGTTTTCAGCTTGGTTTCTAGTGTAAGAGCTTGAGTGCGTGGCGTTGGCGCTGTGAATGTGGTTGCTGTTTCGTTGGAATGCCGGCGTAGGGTCTGAGGATCGACGTTGAGAGCTTTCTCCCTCATCGATGGTGGCCCCGGTTCTATTGCGTTGGACAGAGGTTGCCGGCATGTCTGTTGCTGCGATGCTGCATTCGAGGAATTTGTAGCAAGGTCAGGTGGCTGGTGAGGACTGTTCGTCATTAAGTGGCCGTGAGTGTGCCCTGAGGGAGCTGTTGTCGAGTCTGGCCACTCCAGCTTGAGAATTGTCCAGCCCCTGCGGTGTTGAGGTCGTGGTTTGAGGTGGCAGAGTGGGTGCTTTGGTCGAGAATTGTGCTCGGGTGAGCGGAGGACCTTCTGTTGAGCTGCTGATTTGTCGAGCCGATGTTCTTGTCATGCTCTGTGGCGTCAGAATTGACGTGTCGGTCTCTATTGTTTTTGCGGATTTCGAGATAGGATTGGGCTGTGGTGTCCCAGTAAGTCTTGCTCTTGTGCTCCTGTGTGCGAATGGGTTGTGTTCGCCCAGGATTTGGCTCGAGATGTGAAGGTTCTGTGGCGAGTTCGTGACTCGATGATGAGCGTTGGCGGTTGCCGGTTATGGCTCGTGTTGCGGCTCTTGGCATGGCGTGTTGCAGTTCGTGGAATTGCAACGGTGGTGCATCGAGAGATGTTGTGATCGTGCTCCGACGGGACACTTGGTAAGTGTTGTCGGAGGAGCTGACCAAACGGAAGTGATGGTTTTCTTGGTGCTGGAAGGTGCTGTTCCCAGCATGTGCGAGGTTCGAGGTCAGGTCGAGCGTGGAGTTTTCCTTCTGTTGGTCGGAAGTGTATTGAGTTCTCCTTTGGTTGGAGAGAATACTGTTGGACTAAGGTTCGGCGTCTGCATTGTGTGTCTGGATTGGTTGGCCTTCGTGCGCCATGAAGTCCGTGCGAGACGCCTCCCGCGTTTTGGCAAGGTGGTTGCCTATGAGAAGCGTTGCCCGTTCCCTGATGTGTAAGGGTGTTGGCGCTGTTCCGGAAGGATGTGTGCCAGTCGGGCGGTGTTCGTGAGAATTTGCTGTTGGTGTTGTGGTTCCCGACGTGTGGAGGATAGGAGCCAGCGGAGTTGTAGAGGATTGTCGGGATGGAGGATCCCGAGTTGGCGTTGTGATGGCAATGTGTGTAGATCAGAGTGCGTAGATCGTGGCGTTGGTTGCTACGGGCGGATTTCCTGAGAATGAGTAGAGTAGCGGAGGATTGGTTCCTCGATATGCGTTACCTCCGGCGGCGTGAGACGTGTTGTTGCTGTGCCGTTACTTGAGATATTGTGGTTCATGGCACTGGCAGGTGGAGAGTTGGGGAAATATGCTGGCGAGGTTGCTGCATGAGTACCCCGTTCTTGCATTGGATGTTGTGTTCGTGGATGAGATCGTGTTTTGGAGAAGTGATCTCTGAGAGATTATGGGTCCCGGACGGTGGTCGTGAGTGGTTGGTCAGGTTGACCGAGTTGTCGACCGTGGTAAGACGTGTATTGTCGGGGGACTCATGTGCATTGGTCGCTGCGTCATCGACCTACTTGCTGTGGTGGCAGGCGGCACTTGTCGGTTCTGGAGAAGTGTGACGTGGATTGTAAGAGGTTGTGTGTCCCATGGCTCTGTGATAAGAGCGGGAGTCGGGATGGGCAGGCGTCCTCTTGGATTAATTGAGATGGAGGTTTCGATGAGATAGGATTCGATGAGACAGGACGGTGGTCGATGCCAGTGTGTGAAGGTCTCTGATGAGACGTTGGCGTTGGATATTGATCCTCAGTCTGCGGCCAGCAAGGGAGGATTCCCCGTAAGTATGAGTCGAGTGACGTGAGGACCGAGGGGAGATGGGGTCATTGGATCCCACCGTGCTCCCCTGAAGGGTAGAGTTGGCGTGGGGATCCATCTGGATGTGGTGGTGGTCTGTGCGAGAGTCAGCGGATGGCCTACCGTGAGTCAGATCGTGCCTGCTGGGTCGGTGGAGGTTTCTCGTTGACGAATGTCTGGTGAGCAGTGGATGGTCTTTCATAGACAGAAGATGCAGGTTGCTGGGGCTTGAGAGTAGCGAGAGCTGTATGCCGGCGAGGCCTTGGGTGGCTGAGTATGAGGTGTGCTTTGTCCCGGGTTGGATCTGGGGGTTTGAGAGAAGCTTGTCTTCTGGCAGAGTAGGCCGTATTGCTGAGGGCGTGCGGCTTGCCGGGTGCGAGCTGGTGGGAGCTCGATGTTGGTTGTCTTTGGTGCAGGGCGTGAGACCGGTCAGCAGGTTGTGAAGCTGACGTTTGGTGGGTCTGCCGAGCGTGGGCGTTGACCGGTGGATTGGTTCTTGTGGTGAGGATTGCGTTCCCTCGATGAGCGAGAGGGTGGCAGCGATGCCGTGAGTGGTTTTCGTTGTGTCTGAGGTGATACCAGACTTGTGCCTTTGTGTTATGCCTACTCTAATGACCGATGTGAGTGCGGTGTGCGGAGCGAGGTATTGTCCGCGATTGAGGTCTGGTGGTATCCCTCATGATTGGTGCTTTCACGAGAATCGAGGTTTTTCTGTGTTAGGGCCCTGAAAGCGTTGTCAGTTGGTCGAGGCGTTCTTCCCCTGTGACTTGGTGCAAGTCCTGAATTTCGAGGACCAAGTTTCTTTAAGGGGGGAGGGTTGTATTGCCCCGGGTTTTTCGGATATTCATCGGACCATGATCCGTGGGTTTCAGATCGTGTCCGAGTGAGCTTCGGACTTTTTATACCGGATTTTCGGACCCATTGGTGGTGTGCCCGTGAATTTCCTTGGGTCCATGGCATTGTGAGGAGCACGCCGGTAATTTTCTGGAATTTTCGGAGCGCCTTTGTGGGTCCCGGGTTGTGTTTGGGGGTTTTGCGCGTGCTTTCCATCTGTCGAACCTTCGGAACCCCGTACAAGATGAACCATTGCGTTCTCCGATGCTGGGACGTTACCACGGGGATCAGCGTGTTCCGAGGATCGTGGGGTATATTTTTCTATTTTTTGATATTTTTAAGAATTTCCGAATTTTCTATATATTAACCTCCTTTTTCTCTCTCTCCCCATCTCTCATTTCTCTCTTCCCTCCCTCTCTCTTCTCTCACGTTCTCCCCTCTCCCCCTCTCACTCCGGGCGGCCGACAGAGGCGGCTAGGGCAGGGCGGCGTGGCTCGTGGGATGTGGAGCGACGGGCACGGGACGAGGATCGCGATGGTGGAGGCGGTTCGTGGGATCGTGAACCGGTGAGGGTTTAAATAGCATTTCTTCGTGGATCGGCGTCCATGGCGCGTCGAATCTTCGGTGGAGATAGGGAGATGGACCCCCAACTCTCGTACTTCATTTTCCGCGAGTTTTGTAGGCCGTGGTGAGCCGAGCGGGCTTATTTGGGCATTCTGGAAAAAATGCATATTTTTGGGGTGTGAGCCGGATCTTGTGGTTTGATCGCATTTTTGGGCTTAGAATGGGTCCTCTCGATGCTAGAGAGGTTGGGGAATGATTTCCCCTTTGTTTCCCCTTCACCTGGGGGTGAATGGGACGTGGAATGGGTTTTTTCGTGGTTTTCACCATTTTTCGGGCGCGGACTGAGAACGCGCTCGCCTTGGTGGGCGTAATCTTGGAGAACGTGCTACCCCGATAGGGCGCGTTCATCGGGGAAGATGAACAGTAAGGTGATTCTTAACGCGCTATAGGCAGCTAGCGCGTTCTGAAGAACGCGCTATAGGAAGCTAGCGCGTTCTGAAGAACGTGCTAAGGAAGGCTAGCGCGTTCTGTTATGTTCTGTTCTGATTCTGTTCAGAACGCGTTATAGGAGGCTACCGCGTTCTGAAGAACGCGTTATGGAAGGCTAGTGCGTTCCGTTCTGTCTGAACGTGCTATGGAAGGCTAGCGCGTTCCGTTCTGTCTGAACGTGCTATAGGAAGCTAGCGCGTTCTTATGAACGCGCTATGGAAGGCTAGCACGTCAATTCATGAGGGCGACCATCCGGGCAGCCCAGGGTGGGAAGTCTACGGCTGATCGTGCTCCCCTTGGGCCGTGTGTGTCCCGGACACCCCGTGGAGTTCCGTGACCGTGTCTTTGGGTGTCCGGAGGTCCCGTTTACCTCGATTAGCGTGCCCGTGGGTTTAAGGGTCCGGGTGACCTTCTAGCATTCCGATTGTGTTGTGTTGGTCTCCGGTCGACCCGGTTGTGACCCAGTGGTCGACCTTTGGCCTCGTGAGTATTTTTGGGGTGTCTGGAGGTACCGTGTTACCTCGATAAGCATGCCCGTGGGCTTGGTGGGTCCGGGTGACCCCAGGTGTTCAGGGCTTCCGTGTTCTTGCTAAATCGAATCACTGTGTATTGGGGTGAGTACGGTGAGGTTTCCCCCGCACGTCATGGTTTCTCCGGAAGGTGGTTTCCGAGTGGGCCATGTGTGTGGCCTTGGACGGTGAGTCCAATCTCTCAGCCTGAGACTGGAGGCCACTTAAGTTTCCCTCCTCGAGGATGGGTCTCGGCAGTTGTGAACTACCTCGTGAGTCATCGCATCGTGGTTTTGGACCTAGGGATTAGGCCAGATTGACGGCTCAGTGCTGTCGTGTGCAACGGTCTTGACCCCGAGTCTTATGACTCAAAGGCCGTTGGATTTAGTAGGTCTAGTGGGCTGTCCAGAGTCGGGTGGCTTTGAGCCACCTGTTACTCCGTGTTACTCGCAATGAGTGCATGCATGGTTTTTAGTGTTCACGTTCTGTGACACGTCCACTAGTTGTAACCTTCTTACGGCACGCGTGTGCTGACCCACCTGGGAGTGGTGGATCGGCTGACCCGAGAGAGATGGTGAGTAGGCTGGTTACCGTAGGGCCCCCACATACAGCCGAGTCCTGGCTTAGGGGGAATTACCACCTAGAGGATAGGCCTAGGGCGTATGGTCTGAATGTGCACACGAGGTTGGGGGCGTCGGACGGCGCCGGCAGGCGCGACCCCAACTAGTCCTTGTTCTGTGGTACTGGTTACTGTGTGTGTCTGAGTCTCCGCCTGGGACGTTGTAGCTAGACACTTGTGACACGGTGTAAGACGTCAGGGGACGCATCCGGTCGTTCTTCTAGTGGGCGGTGCTCCCGTCACGTGACGTGAGTTGTCGTGTACCGGGTTCTGTTTCCGTCTGCGAGACGGGACTTCGTGAGTGGTTTCGGGAGTGTTCCCGGTGTCGAGGTCTGGGGTTTCCGGTGAGCGTCACCAAGGGCCTTTCCCCAGACAGTGTTGTGTTCACGACGGTGAGGTCATGACCGTATTCCCAAACCGTGTGGTTGTGGCTCGGGCCCCTTTTGTGGGGGCAGGCCTCTGCGACGGAGGTGTCGTGGCATTTTCCAAGTAGCGTGGCTAGGGCGGTTCGCGGTTTGGTCGTCTCCCGAGCGTGGGATCGTGATGTCGGGTTCGTGGCTTGGTTGTCCCCCGACTGGGAGACCGGGTCGTGTTTTCTGGTACAGTAGGAGTAGCTGTAGAGCCGAGGTTTTACCGGCCACCGTAGTTACTTCCCTGCTTTCGTAGTTACTACTTTTCGTGCCGCCGTTGTCTCTCAGTTGGGGTTTTGCGGCATCCCTACTGAGCTAGTGACAGGAGGCTCACCCCTGCTTTTCAGGTGCGGCGGTTCTTCCTCGAGGTTCAAGGGCGTTGCGTGGAGGTTCTTAGTTGCCAGCTTACCGGGCCGAGTGTTCACTTAGCATGTGGTACGTTTTACTGCTTTAGACTGTAATTTCTGTTGGACTGGACTCTGTTGTAGTTGTTCATTTATTTCTGTTAATTATTGAATTGTCCTATTTTATTTCCTATTTTTTGTACCTCCACACTCCTTTTTAGCTCTTCCGAGCCTCCTGCTCGTGGGCGGCGGGTCAGGATTCGAATGGTATCAGGCTCCTCCCGGTATCCAGATCTCAGGTTGCCACACGTAGCCTTTTGGTCGAAGCGCGATGTCGCTGAACTAAGAGAACTTATTGCCGGCCGATGTGCGGTCCTCGTGGCAATGATCTCCTAGAGATTCGATGACTCCGAGTAGGCGATACCCTCTCTCTCGTTGGCATGTTCTCGAAGAGAGCATTAGCGAATCTCAACCTAACTTTCAAGAACTCAGCACAAAGGAAATAACAATTGTGGAGGAAATAAAAGGAGAAGAAAAATAGGAGTGCTTTCAAGTTGTTCCTTCTCTTGTGGTTGTGTTGTTTTTAGGTTGGCCAAAAGAGGTCTATTTATAGGCCTCAAGGGAGACCCCCAACGTTCCTCCATTAATGACCCCTTTTAATATTTTTACGTTATACTGTGTGTGTCATGTGTAATGTTTCCAATTATTGGAAACATTACCGTTGTAATGTTACATTGCAACGTTCACTTGAACGTTGCAATGATAACATTAACAAAGTTTTTATATCACAACATTTATCAATCCCCCACATGATTTAAAAACTTTAAGAATTATTAAAGAAGACAAGTAAACGAAAAAAAATTGATGAGTCCCTTATACTACGTAATTGGTGAAAATATCTTTCGGTTTGAATTTTCACTTAGTGATATTTGAGATTATATGTGGGAACGCTTGGTGGACTATGCCTTGAATCATGTCCCATGGCTCAAACTTTCCCAAATTCACACATAGTATAGCTGAATCGAGATTCTATGCGGGTTACGCTATTAATGGCCTTGCGCAGGTATCTCATGTGTGTTTTAGAAACTAGCCCACATTTTCATAGTCGCGGCCTCACGACTTCACACATGTCGGTGAATCCTACAAAGGGTGGAAGGAAGGTAACCATCCTGTCACTTGGGTTTCGGATTCACTAAGTGTATAGCACTCACCCTTACCTCTTGCTTTTAAGTGAGCACTAGCGCCATAGCAATGGGAACATAATTCATTAGTGCTCTCCCAAGTTACCTATCAAGCTTGTTTCCACCCATTGAACCTCCGTGAGGTTGGGTTGCTACCGTGGTAACTTTTTTTTCTCTCTCTTATTGGCTCAATCCCATCTCCCTCGACGTCTCTAGAATCACGATTCTAGATAAACCTTTTGTAAAGACATCTGCCAAGTTTCTTTCTGATTTCACAAAGTTTAAACTAATTAATTGTTGCTTCATTTTATTTCTTATTGATTTATGTCTCACTTTTAAGTGTATGTTCATCTTTACATCTGTATTAGCTTGCATGCATTTATCAATGGTAGATTTACAATCACATAGTATAGATATGAGAGGTAGTGGATTAGTCATCAAGGGAATATCAGCTAGAAGGTCTCAACCATTCTGCCTCCGTGCAGGTGGTGTCTAGTGCAATCATTTCAGATTCCATAGTGTTCCTAGCTAACACTGTTTGTTTAGTTGATTTCCAAGATACTGCACCTCCTCCCAGGAGAAAAATAAATCCTGATGTGGATTTTACATATAAAGAATCACTAATTCAATTTGCATTACTATATCATTTTAAGACAGAAGGATAAGCAGTGTAATGTAATACATAGGTTATAGTCCCTTTTAAATACCTAAGTACTCTTTCTAACGCTTTCCAATGACTCTCGTCAGGATTTGTGGTGTATCTACTAAGCATGTTGACTGCATATGCAATATTCGGCCTGGTGTAATTTGTTAAGAATCCAAGTGACCCTATAATTTGTGCATATTCACTTTGTAGTGTTGGATGTCCTAAATTTTTCTTTAAGTGAATACTAGGGTCATAGGGAGTAGATACATGTTGGCAATTTAAGTAGTAGAATTTTTTAAGAATTTTTTCTATGTAATGAGATTGTGATAAAGTTATCCCAGATGAATCTTTTATGATTTTCGTGTTAAGAATTAAACTTACTTCACCTGAATCTTTCATGTCGAAACTTTTCGAAAGAAATTCTTTAACTTCTTTTACTACGTTCATATTAGACCCAAAGATTAAAATGTCATCCACATATAAACATAATATATCAATGTAACTCCCAAATTGTTTATGATATACGCACGTATCGGTTTGGTTGATTTTAAATCCATAGGATATTATAGTCTCATCAAATTTTAGGTGCCATTGTTTGGGTGCTTGTTTTAAGCCATATAAGGACATGATTAAACAAACTTTCTTTTCTTGTCCTGAGACTATAAAGCCGTCAGGTTGATCCATATAGATTTCTTCTTCTAATTCACCATTTAAGAACATAATTTTTACGTCCATTTGGTGAATGACTAATTTATGTATCGAGGCTAAGGCTATTAGGATCCTAATAGTAGTGATCCTAGCCACATGGGAATATACATCAAAGTAATCTATATTTTCCTTTTGGGTAAACCATTTGACTACTAATCGGGCTTTAAACTTATCTATGGTTCCATCTGGTTTAAGTTTCTTTCTAAATACCCATTTACATCCAATTATTTTACATTCAGGAGGTAAATCAGTTAAGACCCCATGTGTTGTTTTGAATTATAGAGTTCATTTCATTATCTATGGCTTCCTTCCAAAAAGGCGAATCTATAGAATTCATGGCTTCAACATAAGTGGATGGAGAATCTTCAACTAGAAGAGCATAAAAATCATCAAAGATTTTTTTTGTTCTTACTCTTTTACTTCTTCTTGATTATGTAGGAGTTTCTTCTTCTTCTCTAAGTCTAGTAATGTTAGAGCTAGAGCCAGCTTCTTTATTTTCTATGTTAGCTTCAATTCTAGTTTTAAAGGGAAATATATTTTCATAATATACTGTATCTCTTGCCTCAATTATTGTGTTGTTTGATATATCACTAATTTCAGATTTAATTACTAAGAATCGATTAGTATTGCTAGTAAACTTATCTGCATTGTTATTTATTATATAACCTATAAAGATAGTATCTATAGTTTTAGGTCTAATTTTCTTTCTTTTATGTTCTGATATTTTTACTTTAGCTAAATATCCCCACACTTTGAGATAATTTAAATTAGGTCTTCTCTTCTTCCAAATTTCATAAGGTATAGTATCATTTTATTTGAACGGTATTCTGTTTAAGACATAACATGCCGTTAAGAGTGCCTCCCCCCACAAGTTCTCGGGTGCGCCCGAGCTTATTAACATTAAATTAACCATATCCATTAATATTCTATTTTTCCTCTCGGCTACATCGTTAGACTGAGAATAGTAGGGAGCAGTTACTTCATGTATGATTTCATGTTCTTGACAAAATTCTGTGAGTGCGAGAGAAGTGTAATCTCCTCCTCTATCAGACCTAAGTATTTTAATTTTCTTTTCTTGTTGGTTTTCAACTTCAACCTTATAAATTTGAAATTTTGTTAAAACTTCATCTTTTGTTTTAATTAGATAAAGATAGCAATATTTTGACAAATCATCAATGAAGGTTACAAAGTATTTGTTACCTCCCCTAGATACTCGCCCAGAGTCACATACATCACTATGTATTAATTCAATAATATCCCTCTCTCTATCCACAGTTTTAAATGGTTGTTTGGACAATTTAGCTTCTACACAAATTTCACATTTTTCATGGTGTTGAATACCCATTTTGGGAATTAAGTTTAATCGCATTAGTCTTTTAATTGAGTTATAGTTTACATGACCCAATCTTGAATGCCAAATGGAAGATGATTCAACATTTAACACAGTGGATTGTTCACTAAAGGAAGAGGTACACACATTTAATTTAAAAAGACCATCAGACATAATTCCTTTTCCAACAAAGGATACGCCTTTGGTTATTACAACTTTATTTGACTCAAATACAAGTTTATAGCCTTGTTGTACTAGAAGGGATCCACTAATGAGGTTGCCCCTGATGTCAGAAACGTGGTGAACGCCAAGAAGGGTCAAAGTCTTTCCTACAGTCAACTCCAGATCGACTCTTCCTATCTCTAGCACTTGCGCCTCCACATTATTCCCCATCATCACAGCTCCTGCACCTGAGTCCTGATAAGTGGAAAACCAGGAGCGATCAACATAAACATGAATATTGGCTCCAGTATCAATCCACCAATCAATGGGCAAATTGGTCAAGTGTACTTCGGGGTTTGAAATAATTGACCTAAATGCCGGCTCCGATGCACCAGTGCCATCAGTCACCATGTTGAGTTGAGGATCGGTTGGAGGAGGACTATTTCCCTTCGTCTTTCGAGTAGATTTCTTTCGAAAGTAGCATTGGTAGGCGAGATGGTTGGTCCGACTGCATACATAGTAGCAACGCTTCCCATCATTCTCATTTGACTTTTTGTTTTGTTTGTTGGAATTGTGTGATTTGTTATTAATTTTGTTAAAGGGTCGATAATTTTTTTTGAAGTTTTTGCGTTTAGGAGGAAATGACTTTTTACGATGTTTTTGTGTTTTGCTTTCCACCATGTTGACTTTGGGCTAGTTATTTTGAGTAGCAGTTTCCCTTTAACTTGTGTTGTTCTTCTATTCTTATTGACGCAAACAATTGGGTTAAGGTTAGAATACCTTGGGTATGGCTAAGGGTCTTGGTGAAATCGGACCAAGCGGGAGGTAGCTTGTCTAATAAACATGCTATTTGAAAAGATTCATCAAGTTGGGATCCATTGACTTTTAGTTCGTGAACTAGATTTTCATATTCATGGATTTGTTCATTCACAGGTTTATTATCCATAAATTTAAATTTGTTAAAGTCGGATGCTTTAAACCGCTTGATAGCGGCATCATCTAAACCATATTTGGCTTCTAAGGTGTCCCAAAGTTCGCTAACACCTTTTGAATTATAATATAGATCATATAGATTATCAAAAAGAGCTCCTAGAATTCGATGGAGACAGTGATAATCCAACTCTTCTAACGTGGCTGTGGAGGAGGAGGATTCAGATTCAGTTTGGGTTCGGGTTGACCGGGTTTAGATTCGACCGGTGTTTTGAGTTTGAGAGAAACCTGAACCCTGATTTTCAGTTGTGCTATCACTAATGGCCGATATCAACCCTAGTGTGATCAGCCAGAACCTCATTTGGTTTTACCATATTTTGAAGTTTTTTCTATCAAATTTGTCTAGTTTGGCACTTAGTGTTTCTTTTGTAGTTAAGCTAGCTATTGAGAAAATATTTGAGGGTCGATAAAATATGTTGACGTGATATGTTGAGATTTTATAAAAACACTTGAATATTTAAAGTCAACAAATAATCACTTTAAATTATCACATAGTAACAAACATACGAGTAAATTTAATAAAAACAGAAAATAATAACGTTATATTTTTTGAGCAAGTAAAAATTGCTAAATTTTATGTTCAACAACCAAGATTAGTTAATTCATTCAAACTAATCAAAAGTAATAATTTTTAGAATTTTTATTTCTGAAAACAGAAATTATTTGTTTAAGCAGCAACGATTTTAACTATTTTTTTTATTTTTTGAAGATAGAAATAATTTATAGCACCATGAATTTTCAGAAATACTTTATTTTTCTGTAAATAGAATTTTTTTATTAAATTTTGTAAACATAATTTATTTTCAGAAAACCAGAAATGACTTATTTTTCCGTAAACAAAGATTTTTTAAAAAAAACTGTAATCAGAAATAATTTTAAAGCAGAATCTATATTTTTAGAATTATATTTTCTTAAAACAGTAATAAGTATTTTCTGTGATAGAAATTATTTCTGTAGAATAGAAGGTTAAAAAATAGAGAGATCTTTTTTTAATTATAATATGTTATCTTTAAAAACCAGAAATATAATTTTAGAAATATAATAATAGGAGCAATTATATTATCATATCATAATTTCTTATTTCTGAACTTTTAAAACCTTAAATCTTAATTTCAGAAATATATATTTCCCTAAATTTTAATTCTGAAAGTAGAAATAATTATTGTAAATAATTTTAAAAATGTTATAGAGGCATTAACGTTAAATACGCTACTATGTAACGCAAATTATGTTAAAGTTATATTGTTGTAGATTAAACAATATGCTGTGTCAAAATAATTGTTGATCTGAAACAACGTATTAGTTTATTTTTTTTCAGCAATATAATAAAATAAGTTCTCTTAAATTGTTTGGAATATATGTTGAAAATAAAAAAAACTAATAATAAATTAATTAGATCTAAAACATAAATTAAGAGGTTTAAGAAAGTGTAACCTTTTGGTCGAAGCGCGATGTCGCTGAACTAAGAGAACTTATTGCCGGCTGACGTGCGGTCCTCGTGATAATGATCTCCTAGAGATACGACGACTCCGGGTAGGCGATACCCTCTCTCTCGTTGGCACGTCCTCGAAGAGAGTATTAACGAATCTCAACACAACTTTCAAGAACTCGGCACAAAGAAAATAACAATTGTGAAGAAAACAAAAGGAGAAGAAAAATAGGAGAGATTTCAAGTTGTTCCTTCTCTTGTGATTGTGTTATTTTTAGGTTGATCAAAAGGGGTCAATTTATAGACCTTAAGAGAGACTCCCAACGTTCCTCCATTAATGACCCCTTTTAATATTTTTACGTTATGTTGTGTGTGTCATATGTAATGTTTCCAATTATTAAAAACATTAGCATTGTAACGTTATATTGCAACGTTCACTTGAATGTTGCAATAATAATGTTGACGAAGTTTTTATATCGCAACATTTATCACATCACGTCATCAGTCGAGATGTGTATTCCTCACGTAGATTTGTAGAAGTGAAAAATAATATATGTAGATAAGTGAAAAATAAATTATATTTTATTATTATATATTATTTTTCACTACTGTATGAGTTTATGAACTATTTTTTCTTTTTATAAATTATTTTTTAATTTTATAAATTAATTTTTATTTGTAAGATTATTTTTCACTAGTATATAATATTTTTTACTTTGTCTAAGATTTTACAAAAATATATAGATTCACATGTGATTCACATTGAATTAAGTGAAATCAACACGTTGAAAATGTGTGAGACCTTTTCAATGACATAGACTAATCAAAAGTGGAAGATAATAATGTTGAAAATAATGAATTTCCCAAGGCAGATGTGGGATTTACATATTAAGGGTCTATTTAGTTGGACTTGTGACGGTGAATTATGGGATTTCAATAATTGAAATCTCGAATACTCTCACATGTCCAACCAAATATATTGGGACACTTATTTATGGACCTATAAGAAATTTTCAAGTAAAGAATGATAAAAAGATGACGAGGGATAACATAAAATCTTCAAAATTTCACGAGAGTCGACTTACAATAAATCTGTAAGTGATTTCTAGTGAATTAAAAGTAAATTAGAGCGTGTTCACAAGATTAGAGTCAGATTAAAGAGAGAAAGTAAAAGAGATTTTTAATTTACTATAGCATTTCAAGTTTTTTTATTATTTTATTAAATTTTATAGAATAAAATTAATAATAAAATAATAAAAGATTTGATATTAATTGTGATTAATAGTCCTAATAAAAAATAAAAATGGAAAACAATTTTTGCGTAATTTACCGTAGCATTTCAATGATTTAAATAGTAAATAGTAAATTATTTTTATTAGATTGTATAAAATTAATTAAACACAAAATAATAAAATACTTGATATTAAGAGTTATTAATAGTACTAATTACAATTTAAAATTGAAAACATTCCTCATGTAATTTACTATAGCATTTCAAGGATTTCATTTTTTATTTTTTTGTTATCTTTATTAGCTTTTATAAAATAAATTAACGTCGAAATAATAAAAGATTTGAGATTAATAGTTATTAATTATGTTAATTAAAATAAAAATTGAAAAACATTCTTTAAGTAATTTACTATAACATTTCAAGGATTTAAACTTTTCATTTTTTAATTACTTTTATTAGATTGTATACAATAAATTAATATCATATTAATAAAAGATTTAATATTAAGAATTATTAATATTAATAATTAAAAATAAAAAACGAAAGCATTCTTTACATAATTTAGTATAGGGTTATTCATAATTCGATTTAAACCATAAAAGAATCACACTATTCAGTTTGATTCGATCCGATTAGATTTGATTTGACGTTGAATTCGGTTAGATTTTCTAACGTCTGAAATCAAATCAAATCAAATCAAATAAATTAAAATTAGTATTTATATTTTTATAAATATTATACATTTAAAATATATTAAAAATATTTAGAATTTTAATTATATGCATATACAAATATATAAAATGTAAATATTTTTATTTTTATTTTTATTTTATATAAAAATATTTTATTACATATATATATTATAATAAAATATAAAAATTAAGTTTTAAACCGAATCAAATATAAGTGCAGTTCAATTTGGAAAAAAATTATCTCAAATCTAATCGAATCGAACCGTGTTTACCCCTAATTTAGTATGGCATTTCAAGTATATAAAATTTTAATTATTTTTATTAGATTCTATAAAATGAATTTAACTTCAAAATAGTAAAAAGTTTGATATTAATAATTATTAAGAAGACTAACTAGAAATCAAAAGTCAAAAATGTTCTTCACGTAACTTACTTTAGCATTTCAAGAGTTTTATTTTTTTAATTATTTTTATTAGATTCTATAAAATAAATTTCAAGTTAAAATAATAAAAAACTTGATATTACTAATTATTAGTAAGAGTAATTAAAAATCAAACGTCAAAAACATTCTTCATGTAATTTAGTGTAGTATTTCATATGTTTTATTTTTAAAATAATTTTTATTAGATTCTATAAAATAAATTGAAGGTCAAAATAATAAAAAATGATATTAAAAATTATTAATAAGAATAATTGAAAATTAAAGTCAAAAGCATTCTTTACGTGATTACGTTAAAGATTAATGGGTTAACGCGGCAAAACATTAAACAATAATCTCAACTAAATGTTACATGCATCATATGGGATTAATGCGGTGAAAAAAATTGACACATAATACTCAAGGTAATCTCTATAGGGGGAGAGATTTTTCAAAAATCCCCCTCCTCTAGAGTTGAAATGAAATCCCCCTAAGATTAATTTTAAATACTTGTCACATTTGTAGATGAGCCTTCGTATTTTACAAGTGAGACTTTGTCTTATTTGTACGTGCAAGAGGTTGCTGGTGTCCGACCCAACGCCTGAGATTAGACGGACCTTGAAATTCCCTACCTTCACGTGGCTCAAGTTCTCTACCAAGGTAAGGGGAAGGCAGCCTATTTCTCAGTCAAAAATGAAGTTATGGGTGACTCGTGTCCACCATAGCACGTGTTGTGTCCGTTGAGGTGGATGTCCACGTACATGAGGTCATTAAATGAAACCTCTGATAGACAAGTTGACCATGTATTATGTACCGTAAGGAGTGAATAATTAGCTTAGGCCCACTAAGATCCAATAGTGACTGGCCCAAGATCCAGATCCGTGACTTACGCACGTAAGTGGCGTACGATCTAAAAACTATTATTGAAATAATGACAGAGTAATGGGTATTAAGGGACAACCTACGCCTCCTCGCCTTATACACAGTGAAAGGCCAAGCTTCCCACGATCTCATGATTCTGGACAACCGTTCCTCAAGTAAGTCAGAAGATGTGGATGGCATAAATGTGCTCGAAAAAGGTGACCCTATAAAAAGTGCCTTGACTGAGCGTAAACATTCTACGTTCACTAAGTTCACAATACTCTTTATTTACTCCTTTTCTCCTTCCGAGTACTCTTCACTTTATCAGAGTACTCGTCTGACTTAGATATCGAAGGGTTGTATCTTGATATCACACTTGGAGCTCCTTATGACGTCATTTCATTTCCTTGAGGATATCTCCTCGTAGAGTTCATTATATTCCATTACAAATAAATCTGACAGGTGTAGTGTGCGGTTCAAATGATCATTTTTTGACCTCTACACTTAATGCCATTGTCTGTGAGAACCCCCAGCACAATAAGTATAAGTTCACCTTTGGTAGAGGGGTTAGTGTGGAGCCTTAAAAAGGGTTACTATAAGATCACATATCGAAAATTAAAAAGATGTGTATGTATTTATAAGTAATACTCAAGCCTTCTTCTTGAGCATCTTTTTACCTACAAAAATAGTAAGATCATAGTCTCCTCTGAACTTAACCAGGACAATTCTTCAAATTAATTTTACGTATACGTAGTGGATTTAGATTACAAGTCACTGGAAGAATTTAATATGAAAGATGGGGTAAAACTGAGTCATGGCTCCATTAATGGTCGAGTAAATAAATAAAAAAACTTATTCCACGATGCTCCCCACCTCGTAAGACATGTTTTTTGTTAGAAAAAAGTGATATACGTGGTAAAATATTAAGGAGTAACCTAGGAAGGTGAAATATATTTTATAAAAAAATTGATATTGTGATTTTGACTAGAAGGGAAAAGATATTATAAGCTTGAGGTGAATCCACCTCTTTATGTTGTGTCATAAAAACATTAGGCGCCGTAAAATATTTGTTAATAACATTCTATGATGTCTTTACGTGAAATCAAACAACTCATAATTAATTTGTGATTGATGCCAAGAGAGTATCATATAATCTTTTTACTGACACAATATGATAGACTCTAATGACTAATACAGTCAGAGTCTTATGAGTGTGAAGTGGGCTAGAAGCCCATTAGACGGATTACCCATCAACTCTCATGCACTTTCGTCACGTAATGACGTAACTCGTACTTTGGTGAGTGGTGATACAACTGGCAAGGGGCCATATCAATTAAACTACATCTTTTTCATCAATACCTTTACTAGAAATGAGGTTATGCGAGAATCCATTTTAAAGTTACATTTGTATGTGAGGAGGGAAAAATACGTCGGGCCTAACACGGCCCAATAATGTCAGGTCTGTTGCGGTCTAAAGTAACTCGACTCGTAGTGGTCGTCTTCAGTCACCCGATAGTCTTGAAACGCGGCCCAATTGAGACGCATCAAGGTTTGGCCGACCCGTAGACAATTAGGATCTATGCGGTCATGCGTGTCAATTGGACCGGCCGAGTACTAGATAGGTCGCACCCATGCCGTCGAGACACACGCCACAATACCTCTCCTCAGAGAGCGGGCAAGTAGGCAACATGTGATCTCCACGATCAAGCAGGATACTACTCTACTAACCACGAAGTTGCCATGTTAGGAAAGAAACAACACCAGTGCGACTGGTATAAATAGATCCATCAAGCAGTATACTACTCTACTAACCACAATATTGCCATGTTATGAAAGAAACAACACCGGTGCGACTGGTATAAATAGGTCCCCAAATAGACCTGCAGAGTGGGGGGGAACTCGCAGACCGACACCGAAACGAGTAGGCAAAGAGAGACAAATCCAGACAGGGATTCCACGGCATAGAGGGCAGACAGTACAGAAAGGGCAGGTTGAGGGTTCTCCACCTAGTTCTCTCAACCCGACCTCTGTCTCTGAGCACCCTCCTCCCCTCTGAGCACTTTTCTCCTCTCCGAATATTCTCCATGCTTTAACTCTATTCTACATGCTCTTTTTTTTTAATCAAACACCGACCAATCAAAGAAAGCACAGGTCGAGTGCACCCTTCCTCAGAGAGGAAGAATGTTCTCACTCCTCCTGGCCGTTCCCAGTGGTCCTAAATTTTATTGATATGAGATTAACAATGTTTACAACCCAAGGGGCAAATGCCTAAAAAGAAACAAAGGGCAAGTAAAGAGAGCCCGAGCTAGGCAATAAGGGTTAAAACCCAACTAAAGAAAAACGACTAGCAAACTAGTAATGACGAAAAGAAGGCAAGCCAGCCTTATCCACTCTTAAATAGGCCTGTCAACGGAGCGGATACGAAGCGAATATATGACTATCCGTATCCGCTCCGTTTTCCGATTCGAATTATCCGATTTTGATCCGCTCCGATTTGACTCGGATACGAAGCGAATATCTGACTATCCGTATCCGTTCCGTTTTAAAATCCGAATTATCCGATTCGAATTTAAAAGTATATAAATATAATTATAAAATATTAAAAGTATATCAAATATAATTATAAAATGTCAAAAATATATAAAATAAATTTTAAATTAAAATACAACTATAAAATATCTAAATTTCTCTATAATATCATTTATATTATAATATATTATTTAAAAATATGTATTATATGATATATAATATTACAGACGGATATTTTTCGAAGCGAATATTATAATATCCGTATCCGCTCCGATTCAAATTCGGATATTATCCGTATCCGAAAAAACGAATACGAATCGAAGCGGATCCGGATAATATCCGTATCCGTTGACAGGCCTACTCTTAAAGCACCCTTGGTATGCTGTGGTAACTCCTTTGCTTTGGTATAGAGTTGGTTAGTTGTAATACCACAAGCATAAGAAGCCAGTGAATCAGCTACTTGGTTTCCCTCTCTGAAAATATGATAGAACTCACTACCACTTTCTTGAAGGAGAGTTAATGTTTCTTTCCACCATGGGTAAACAGCCCAAATAGGAGGAGTACCACTCCTACATGCATCCACAATCAAGGAACAATCTGAAAATATAGCCAAGAGTTTAACGCCACTTTGCTTTGCAATATTTAGCTCATCATGCAATGCCCTGCATTCAGCCATAATGCTATTTCCAATACCATAAGAGAAGGCAAAGCCTATTATCAGGTCTCCAGAATTGTTTCTGATACATCCGCCTCCACCACATCTGCCGGGGTTACCTTTTGATGCCCCATCAACATGAAGGGCATATCCCTGTTTAGCAAGTTTACAGGTGACCATAATGGGATGTTTGATCTGTACCCGAAGCAGCAAACCATAGGAGGCCAAGCACTTGATTTTTGCAGGAGAAAGGGGCCTGTGGAAGACAATTTTTTCTAACACCATCTGGACAGAAGAAAGGATTTTCCTTTTAATGGCAGAGATATTAATTGAAACCCCTTCAAACTTGGAGGCACATCTCTGCTTCCATATTTCCCAAAGCATGAGGAATGTAGCGTACATTCCAGCTAAACTAAAAGCTGAAGGCATACTAGTTGCAGATAAGAATTCCCAGCACCTACTAGTGATTTGGTCTCCCAGCCATATTTTATTACTGATTAGGGGTAACAACCAACCCCATAATTCTGAAGCCAATTCACCATGAATGAAGACATGATTGAGATCTTCATGTTTAGGAAGGGAGCAGCAATTGCATTTTGAAGCCATTTGGATGCCACAATCAATGACCCTGCTATCAACTGGAATTGCCTGGTGGATGAGTTTCCAAATGAATAAAATTACTCTTGGATTGAAAGCAGGATGCCATAATTTTGCCCATGCTGACCTCTTCACTCCTTTTGTGCGAATTAGATTGTAGGCTGATTTAATAGTGAAACTACTTGTAGCAGAATTCATCCAAAAACAGGTATCAGCCTCATTGTTAAGCTGGACAGTAGGGATATGTTGACCATTGCCAATAAGCCCCCAAGCCATATGCTGAGTATTTCTGATAACATCTCTAACAGAGAAAAAAGGGATTACATTCCCATTATTTCTGTTTGCGGCCTGATCTGCATTAAAAATAGGACCATTACCAGTCCAATTATCTCTTAAGAAATCAGTTATATCTCCAGACCCAACAAACCACCTGCTATTTTCAAGAATAATATCTCTGGCTTGTCTGAAAATTGATTGAGGCATACCAGGAGGAAAAGGTTTTTTACTGCTGGAGATATGAGTTTTAATGAATCTCTGTCTGGCATATTGGGACCACAGTGATGAACCATGAAGAATACTCCATAACATCTTAACAGCAAAGGCAATCTGGATACTTAGGAAATCTCTTATGCCAAGGCCACCCTCTGTGTGAGGTTTCTGGATGTGAGACCAGGCAATCCAATGCCTGCGCTTGATACCATGATCCCCTTGCCAGAAGAAGGCTGCACATTGACTTTCCATGAAGCTGATTATCTTTTTCGGAATAAAGCAAGCAGAAGCTAAATAGACTGGCATACTTTTAAGAACAGAGTTTATAAGAACAGCTCTGCCAGCTTGAGAAAGTAATTTGGATTGCCAGCCTTCTAATTTGTTCTGAATCCTTTCTATAAGGAATTTGAAATCTGAACATAGGTATCTGCCCTTTTTAATTGGAATTCCAAGATATTTGATTCCATCAGTATGGTACTTGTAACCAGTAAGTGTCCTAACAGCCTGTATTAATGATGGGGGGGCCTTAGCTGACAGGATAAAATAACTTTTTGCAGCGTTTACCTTTTGTCCTGAGCCACCTTCATAACTATTGATAAACTGCTGGAAAGCCCCTATATTTCTTCTACTAGCATTTAGGAAAACCAGGGTGTCATCTGCATATAGCAAGTGGGAAATCTGCATTGTCCTTCTGGGTCCAGCATATCCTTTAATTCTCCCAGATTGAAATAATGCTGATAAACCTCTGCTTAAGACCTCCGAAGCAATAATAAAGAGATAAGGTGCTATGGGATCTCCTTGTCTAATGCCTCAACTGGATTTAAAAAAGCCAGAAATCATTCCATTGAAGTTAATAGAGAACCAGCAATTATATAGAAGCATACCAATTAAGGAAGTGAATCTATTGCAGAAGCCAAACCTTTTCATCACTGCTAAGATAAAATCCCACTCCATTCTATCATATGCTTTAGCCATATCCAGTTTAAATATCATATTATGGCCTCTAACTTTCCTGTTAATGTCCATCATCAATTGTCTAGCAAGGGAGATATTATCCAAGATAAACCGCCCTTTCACAAAAGCACCCTGCTCCTTAGAAATTATACTAGGCAAAAGAGGAGCCAATCTATCTGAAATGATCTTGGAGATAACTTTGTAAGAGAAATTACAAAGACTGATAGGTCGAAAATCATTGAATGATTTAGGTTCATGAACCTTGGGAATAAGAGTTATTAGAGAAGAGGATATTCCCCTTGGCAATGGAAAACCTTGGAAAAAAGCAATGACAGCATCACTAAAATCCTGTCCAATAATATCCCAAATTGCTGTGAAAAAATCCCCAGAGAATCCATCCGGACCAGGGGAGCTGGAGCCTTTAAGAGACCAAACAGCTTGACGGATCTCTGAATGGCTCGGTGGAGCACAAAGGACTAAGTTTTGAGTTTCAGTGATAATCTGTGGGATACAGTTGAGCAATTCAGAGTCCTGAGAATGACTCTCAGACGAGAAAAGACATTTAAAATAATTCTCAGCATGTTTCCTCAGAGTTTCCTGATCAGAGCACCATTCGTTAGAATCCCCTACTTTGAGTCTTCTAATAATGTTTCTTCTTCTATTATATTGTGCAACCGCATGGTAAAAGGAGGTATTTCTATCTCCACATTCAATCCAGTCAACTCGAGATTTCTGATGCCAAAAAATTTCTTCTCTGGATAAAGCTTGATTAAGCAAGGCATTGGCAGCTTTAAGCCTATCCTTATTATCATAAGAAGGATCAGAGTCGAAGTAGCTTTGCTTAGATTCAACCTCAGCTTTGGCATAGCTAACAGCAGAGTTTATGTCCCCAAAACTTTCTTTGTTCCAGGTACGAAGAGAGGCCTTAACTGTCTGTAGCTTGATAAAAAATCTTGTCAAAGGATTAGGGTCATGAATTTGAGATTGCTGCCAGCTGTCTGATACAAGCTGTTTAAAAGAATCATGAGTGCACCACATCTTCTGAAAAATGAATCGACCTGGGTTGCTCAGCTCTTTATCCATATGAAGTAACAAAGGAGCATGGTCCGAAGGACCTCTGGTGATGTGAAACGCCTAGGGGTGATCATCACATGATCAAATGACCCTTGGACCTAGCAAGCAACCAATGCACGAATCGGTGACTTTACTCGGGCGGACTCACCCGCTAAGCGCACTCTTGTACCCGTAGGCAAACCGGTGATAGTGGTGAGGGTCCGGGACGGGCCCTTGCTGCTCCGGGGGTTGGCTAGCTTTGGATTGGACCTCTCAAGGGTCCTAGGATGCCCATTCTCATAGGCGGCTAGCACGCCGAGGGCGTGGGTGTTAATGGCTCTCTCGCAACTCACCCGCGGTAGTCACTCAATCACAAGCAAATTTGGGTTCGGGCGCTCCACTTACCACCGACGGCACTAAGATGCGATACTACTTAAGCAAGGGAATTTCAGCAAAGAGGAGTATGCAGTGGCTCACCTAGTCGGTGTGAAGACACCGATCCCGATCGGAGACGAGGGCGAGCGAGGAAGCGTGGGCTTACCCGCACGCCGCGCCGGAGAAGCTTCGATCTGAAATTTTAAATTACATGCACTACACCCCATGCAAGGGGGGGGGGATCTTGGGGTGGGGGTTAATGAAATTACAATCAATACTACCTCCACGCAGGGAGGGGCCTTCAGCCGGCCAAGCGGGGTGGGGAAAGAAGAGCAAAGAACGAAGACTAAGTGTTGGTACCAAATCTGCTAGCCATCTGCGAGCAGGGACAGGGGGATGATGTTACTGCTGTAGATCTTGCTCAAGAATTTTGCTGATGGTGAGACGGGCGGCGAAATCTTCGTAGTAGGAAGGGGAATGCCTCAGAATTTTTGTGATTTCTTCTGGAGAAGCTACTGGTCGGGGCAGAAGATGGAACAGGACCTCTGTTTCGCGGACTAGCAGGGACTGACTTCCAACAGCATGTTGCAGAGGGTACCCCAGCCGCTCCCGTTGTCGGAATTGGCCGCTGTCAGAGTCGTTGGAATCGTAGTCAAGTTATCTTCGCAGCAAAACAGACGGGGAAGCTTTCTGATGTCGGGGGAGGTCTGAGGATGCTGAACACTGCTGACAGGTCGAAGCAGGCTGTGTTGTAGCAGGGTGATGCAGCAGAGGGAGAAAAATGGTATCTCCGGCCAACGGTGTCCGAATGGAACTCCGCTTCCTGATTCTGAAAATAGACAGAGAGAAGTAGAACTTTGTAGAAGAAATGGTGGACTGATTCCTTCGAGGTTTGTCGTGGCAGGGCTCTCAATCCGGTTCTGGTGCTCAGCAGGATCGATTCCGCGCAGTCGGGGGAGAACGGGGTTTGTGAACAGCCCCGAGCTCCGATGAAGACGAAACCACTTCTGTTGTGAAGAAGACCCGGAGAAGCTTCTAACGATGGCTCTTGTATATTCAAACTCATCCAGATGGCGTCGTGGTGGCCGCTGCAAGAGACTAGTTCTTCTGTAATTTCTGGACTGCAAGCAGCAACCAAGGGGCAGCTTCCAATGCCTAGATAGAAGAAGGAGAAAGGGGGTAGATGAGTGTGGGAGTGACCCCTGGTTGTAAGGGGGTCTTGGAGGGGTGTTCTGAGATGTGGGAGGTGGAGAATAAGGTCTGGAAGAGGGTCCAATAGATGGTGGTAGGAGGAGCTACGAATTTGGGAAGGTGGGTGAGAGGAGAAGGTGAAGGGGGGCACAAGTGAGTGGAGGGAAGGTGAGTTTGATTTTTGCTTAATGAAGGGTATTCAATGGTGGTCTTGGGGATGGGAGGGGTTGTGTTGGGGAAGGGAAAGGGTGCTTGGGGTAGTGGGAAGGGTGCTTGGGAAAGTGGGTGGGGTAGTTGGGGGTTGGGAGGTGGAGCTAGGATTGGTGGAAGCTCTCTTGGGACTAGGGGGTGGAGTAATGGGATGTGTGGGGAAGGGGAGTGGCCTTTAATGGGGTAGGTGGGAGAGTGGAGGTGGTTGGGAGGGAGGAGAGAGAAGGAAATTCGGAATTGGGTGTTGAGGAGAGAGAAAGTGGGGTGAAAAAGAGAGATTAAGAGAGGGAAGGGTGGGGAATCTCTCCCCTAGGGCATCTCACCCAAGAAATGTTAGAATCACTCCACTAAACTAAGCTTTGGACTCTCAAATGGCATTTTTCATTCAATGATTCATTCATTTGTTGATTAAGTTCAAATGGAGGAAATGGGGTCCTATATATAGGAAACCCACATTTCTACAAAAGACCCTGACAAAAGACTCATTGACAAATAACCGAAGGGGTAGGGGAGCTCATTGGGCCAAGCCCGAAGAAATGGGCCCAATTAGCACATTACACAATCTAATGACACTCAAACATAGGAAAATAAATGCTAGACATAGGGAAATGACTCAAATAAAATGAAAATTACATCAATGACTCAAATAAAAATTACATAGGACTCAAAATTAAATGACTAGACCAGGCCTGATGAAATAGGAGGTGATGTTCTCATCATCTGGGAAGATGCTTAACAGTCAACTGTGGAAATGAGGATAGACAATAGCTATTCACTAACACTCTGTCAAGTCTAGCCTTTATATTAGCAGCTCCAATTCTGTTATTAGTCCAGGTCATAGCATTTCCTATAAATCCAATATCAGTCAGGCCAGCAGAGCTAAGGCAATTATTAAAATCAGCCATTGTAGCTAAGGCCGGCATACTACCCCCTATCTTCTCCGAGGGGCGAAGAACACAGTTGAAATCTCCACCTATCAGCCAAGGTATAGTTACAGAGGAAGCAAAGGAGGCAAGATCACTGAACAGAGATTGTCTTGGTTAGGGTCACATGAAGCATATACAATGGAGTAATATGTACAGAAAGAATTACCATTCTTCAATCCAAGAGTTAAGTGTTGGGGGGAGGAAGCTATTACTTCCAAATTGAAGCTTTCATGCCAGAAAACCCAGATTTTTGGGTCTTGGGGGCTACCACAAGCAAAACCCCCGAGCTTTATGTATCTCCCCAGAGGTGAGGCTTTATTTAAATTCACCATAGGTTCCAGGATGGCCACAAGTTCGACCTTATTGGACTGTACAACTTCTTTTAAGCATCTCCTGGTACTTCCATTCCCTACTCCACGATCATTCCAAATTAAAGAGGATATTATCATTGAGGTTCCCAGGGAAAATCTTCCATGGATCTAGCTTTAGATCTAGTAATAATCCCCTTATCCTGCTGCTTACCAGTAATTTCAACACAATGTGATTGATCATGTGACTGCATGAAAACATTATCCTGCCAAGCTTTTTCTGCTACCTACTTGTTGACCATTAGTAATTCATTCGTCTGTAATTTATTTGAATCTTCTAATCCAGATATCAGTTCCACTACAACAGTAGTACCCTTTTCTATCACCTTTATTTCCTCAGAGCAAATAGTAGGCTCACAGTTACCACAGCCATTGACATTACCAGTCTCTTTACAGGTAGGCAGTAATTGGTGCTCTAAGTGAGGCTCACAAGTGCTACCTGAATTAGTGTCCAAATCTGAGAGTTTCCCTTCCTTGAACATCAACTTGTGATCCTTGCTGGTCGGTAAATTAGAATCCTGTGGAACTCCCTCTGGAATATCTGTCTGTTCCAACAGCTCAAATTTGTTATCAGTTGCAACATACTGTCGAACAGTTAACAGACCATCCTGCCTAGGCCGGAAGGTCTGTTTTGGATTTTTAGCAGCAGGTTCTTGAGCCAATTGAATCCGGGCCATCCTGCCCTGTTTCTTTTTACATCCTTCCTCTGAGTGACCCAGCTTATGGCAGAAGGAGCAGAGCGCCGGAACACGGTTATAACTCACTTTTTGCCAATAACCAATCCCATCCAGATCTATCCAAATCCGTTCATTACGCGGGGCAGAAAGATCCATTTCTACACAAACCAAAGCCTCCGAGGTGTCTGATAGAGCCAAAGATTTTTCATGTAAACGTAGGACTGCACCAAAATTTCCAGCTATCGATCGGAGACACTCTTCGTGGTACATATTAGCTGGTAAGGCTGGAAAACCAATCCAAACAGGAACAGTCGGAGGATCAGCATCAAAATTAAAATCAGATGTCCATCGGAAAAATCTGAACAAAAATCCTCTGATATACAGGTTCTTCTGAATTAAAAGCTTCATAAAATCCGCTTCGCAATCAAGCCGCAGCAGGAGATGTCTTGGATTGAGCTTGCTAATAATAACTTCCGAAGAGATCTTTAGCCGTTGCACCAAGAAACTCTTAATATCCGAAAAAGTTGGGCGGCCATAAGCACATTTGGCAACAATAGAGAAGGATAAAAACTTGATCGAAGCTTGAATGTCCTTCTTAGAGAAATACACCGCCGGCTCTCCTCGGTCAGTAAATGCAGGCTCCTTGATTGGGATTTCTATCTTCGATCGCTGCCTGGAATCCATCAATACCTGCGCGAAAGAACGGAGAGGAGTAGCAGCAGAAGAAGATTGAGCTTCTCCAGGAATCTTCAGCATGGAAGAAACCCCCACCACTCCGACCATGGCCGGCGGGGAGGGAAGGGAGACAAAACTCAAAGAAAATCGGGGAGGCGGGAATCAAAGAAGAAGAGCACGTCCGGCTACATGCTCTCTCTCTCTCTCCCTCTCTCTCTCTCTCTCTCTCTCTCCCTAAGCTTCCTTTTCGCTCCTTCACGCGTTACTGACTTAAACATCGAAGGATTATCCTTTGAGATCACTCTCACGACTCCTTCTAATGCTCTGCCTAGTGGTTACAAGTTTTCTGAGAGTGATATATTATTTTTGCCTAACAAACAAATTTTAAAGGTGTAGATGGAGGGGATATTTTTCAATCTCTATAGTGTGTATGTTCTTCGTGTAAGGGCTTATTATCACATATGTTCTTACAGTAATTTTTTTGTTGAAATATTCATAAAATATTAATTATTTTTCTTCGCCATCGTTCTGTTGAGAGATTTTAAAAGGTTGTTAATGGAAGTCGATGAAAATAACATAAATATCATTTATACGAAAGGTACACATGTAAATGCAAATGTAATAAAGATTTTCACATATGTTTATTTTTAACAACAGATCGATGCAAAATAATCCCATTAAACTAATGAGTTACATAAATTAAGAATTCATTTGGTTGGGATCATAAAAGAGATTCTAGAAATTTCAATTATTGAAATTCATGACATCTCAACAATTCTACTCAAACGAGTCAATAGCTCTCGATTTTCGTGTCCGCCTAGATTTTGATTCTAAGAGAGATAGACTCAATGTCTATCTCACCCCAAATTTCTCAAAAGTAGTCCAGAGTGAGATTTTCACATATTCTCGTGAGATTTCTCCCTCCAAATTAGATTATTATATCTTTATTTTTTTCAAAAATCTATATTTTGTCACTCCATTGTACATGTAAGAGATTTTTATAAAAATCTCAAACTCACCTTCAAATAAACGGGCCCTCAGGACACGTTTAGAATGGATCGAGGGTGAGAGGATTTTTTCAAAATCTCTTAGAGAGAGAAGAAACATATTTTAGATAAATTTTAGAGATTTTTTAATTCTCTTCTATTTCTCTCTCTCTCTCTTTAAATTTTGAAATCTGTCCTAAAATAAAAATTGACGAGACATTGATACATTTAAAAATATTTTAAGAAGAGAAAAAATTTCAATGATCGGAGGATCTAAAATTTCTCTCCTCGATCCATTTCAAACACAACCTTAGACGGAGAAATGGAGACTTGACGGGGTGACCTCACCAAGATCTGCACTCTGTTGTGACCAAACATATAAGAATCGGATCCAGCCACATCGAGCCCCATCTGCGCCTGGGGGAACACCTCCGTACGGACAGATTCCTTCGCCCACCGCGTCCGGCCAACTCATCCACTGTTGGGTTCACCAAACCCACCCAGACCCGTAACAGAGCGGTGGACGCCGACGGCCCGAGGCCAAAGCCGTCGATCAAAGATCCGACGGCCGAGGGGCCCCCTCGTCTGAAATCGTATCAGGTGGTGCCCGGTTCGAGGGGATAAAAAAGGAGTCGGCGAACCGCCCAGCAACGATAACAACAAAACCGGACAACCTGTCCCAGGTACGAAGAGGAACACAGAACCGGGCATCCGCGCAGATGAGAGGGAGGGGTTGAAGAGGAGGGGAGGAGGGGAGACGGAAAGGACCAGTCCGTAGAGAGGGTGGCAGACGCCGACGCGTTGCCCATTATTATCTGCCCTCTGCTCGGGCCATTTGCATAGTTTTTGCCCGAGCTTGTCGCGTTCTGTCGCGGCACCTTTCGACGCAAGGGGCGATCCATCCATGGGAACGCGGTTGTTGGATATAGCATGGCCATTGGGCGGCAAGCGTACACACGAACGGAAGAAAGAGGGGGGAAGAGCGTGGTGCCGCGTGAGAGGTGTTCACATGGGGGGGGGGGGGCGCGCCCGTGGGCGGTGGCCCGGGACCGCGCGCTGGGAAGCTTCCTGGTGGCCGCGCACGTGCGATTCCCATGCCTCCGGCAGGCACGTCCCAATGGCCATACTGTAGAGAGTTTACACGCCCAAGGTAAGATTTCTATTCCCTTTTAACCCCTTGTTAATTTTGGATCCGGTTATAATTCCCATCTACTGATCTACCTACCACCTCCGAAAGGCCTCGAGAAGGAGGGGGGGGGGGGATCAGAAGGGCTTCGGTCGCCATCGAGGTCGTCGTCAAACCCTGGCCTCGTCGCCATCTTTAATTGCACGCCCTTATCCCTTCGTCAACAATGAAAGACATATTATTGTGATTCGGGAGGTGCGTGCTTTGGGTTGGGGGGCTTTTTAAAAGTTGTGCTTTTCTGGCGGGGAATGTGGTTTACCACTTTGGACTGTTTCGTTATACAAGGAGTAATTAAGGTGGGATGGGATGGGAAGGGAAGGGAGGGGTGGGGAACGTGGGAGATCTCTTTTTTCTCCCTTTTAACTAGGCCACCCAAAGATTGAAATTTACATGGGTTAATCTTACTTCTTTTTAGGTCTGTTTAGTTTTAGGTTTACATGTTGATTAGATGGAGATAACTGTCAGAGAAGATGAAGACACATATAAGATTAATGTTTTTGTTTAACATTAATTGATCCAAGAGCCGATCGAGTTGCAAGTGTAATACACGCCATAGCGCTAAGCTCGATCGCTCGCTTGCCCATAAAAATTAAGCTTACTTTTTATCTAAATATATAGATACACACACATATCTGTATAAATAGTTTCATTCTCTTATTTCTTTCAGTCTTTTTCCCTCCTTCAGTACGTACTGATGTTTTTTTTCGAGTATAATTAATTAAAAAGAAACGCTAAAAGTGTCTACATTAATGTTGATCCACAGGTTAGCACCCGAGTGGACTTACGGCTTAGATGTCCCCCAAGTTAATTTCAAGACCAACCAGTTAGAGAAACCCTAGACCCCTCATGAGGTAATGCATGATAGGTGCATCTCAATCCACTATTAATTTGGGGGATCCAATGCCGTCGATCTTCAGTCAGAACCAAATACGACCCTTAATACGAATAACCCTATTAATTGATTAAGGAGATCCGATGATCGAGCAAGCTTGCTTTCAAAGCTCGAGATGTATATAAGATCCATCCTCAGGTCATTTTGGGGATAATAGCATATGATCATCACACTGGTTTTGGGGCTCTTTAACCAAGAAGGCCTAAACAGCTAAACTCCCCACGATCTAATCTAATTAAACAATAGCAAATACCTCTCAAGTACATATCATACGTAGCAGCTGTCCCATAGCCTTTAGATTCTGATTATTTCCTTCTCTTATATATATATAACAATCGTGCCATTCTGCAGTGGAGCTTCCTCTGCCTACAAGCCTGACCCAACAAGCCGAATAATTTCGTAGCATTTAAGGCCAGCGAGTGCTTAGATTGATAGCTTAACGATATGCTTTAATATAATACACTTGTAACCTAGCTAGCCAGGGGAAGTGAATTTTTGTTCTTTACGTAAGCCTGCATTATTGGACTATTTTAAGCCGAGCCCTTTAGCGGCCACGCAACCCCTTTAATTGGGTTTACTGGCGTGGGCCAGTGCCAGCCAGCAGTGGGCCTGGAATTGAGGGGGCGGCTGGGCGTGCTGCCTTTGGGGGTCAGTGTGTGTGTGTCTCTGTCGACGGGAAGATCAGACGGCTGAGAAACGGCGATCAAGAAATGTAAAGGGCAGGGGACACCACTAGGCATTTTGTCGGGTTTTGGGTTAGAGACCGGGTAAGGAGCATGAACCCACATTTCAGGTATGCTGTGCTAAGCTTTTGGCGAGAAAACGGACCATATCATTGATGGGATGTACGTCCGGACCCGACATGGGGATTAACAGATCGTGTACTAATTAGTAGCTTTTGCTTGTGGGTCTGCATGTCATGTAAAAGTTGGACCTCTGGTGGGTTCGGGCAGGCAGTGCATGGCCTGCCCAAGAGAGTGCATGGGATTTGATTCCCACATCACCTGTTTTCCAATATTTGATCATGTGTGGGATTTGTTAGTGAAGTTAAGCCGATTAATTAATACTTATAGGGTGTTTGGGAGTACTTTTTTTTTTAGAACTCTTTCTATCTTAAAATTTATGTTAGGTTAATTTTTAACTTAAATTTTAAAATTGATAAAAATCGGTAACATATGTTTGGTAAAAATGATATAATTTTTAAAATTTATATTGAATTGTTTGGGGGGAGGGGGGGAGAGCTGGAGCCAGAGAGGAAACAGGGGAGGGGGAGGGGGCTGCGCAGGGTTTCCGCCTGAGCCGGAGGGGGGGAGGGGGAGGGGGCTGCGCAGGGGACCGCCGGAGCCAGAGGGTGGGAGGGGGGTGCGCGCGGGGGCCGCCAGGGGGAGGGGGCTGCGCGTGGGGGCCGCCGGAGCCGGAGGGGGGGAGGGGGCTGCGCGGCCAGAGGGAGGGAGCACTACAAGAAAAAGTGGCAATAGCGACCGAATTAGAGACCGAATAAATCGGTCGCTAGTCGGTCCCAAATAGCGACCATATAGCGACCGATATAATCGGTCGCACGTCTAAGACCCATTCTGCGACCGAAATTATTTCGGTCTCTAATCGGTCGCTGATCTTGCGACCGAATTTATTTAGGTCGCGAAGCGGTCGCTGATCACTCATCTCCCCCCCCCCCCCCCCGCCACCCAGCTCCCCCCCCTCCCCCCCGCCTCCCCCCCCTCCCCCTGCGGCCCCCTCCCGCCCGATCCCCCCTCCGTCCGAGCCCCCCCCTCCCGCCCGATCCCCCCTCCGCCCGAGCCCCCCCCTCCCCCTGCGGCCCCCTCCCGCCCGAGCCCCTCTCCGCCCTAGCCCCCCCTCCCCTCCCGTCCGAGCCCCTCTCCGCCCTAGCCCCCCCTCCCCCTGCTGCCCCCTCCCGCCCGAGCCCCTCTCCGCCCGAGCCCCCCCTCCCCCTGCGGCCCCCTCCCGCCGGAGCCCCCCTCCGCCCGAGCCCCCCCTCCCCTTGCGGCCCCTCTCCGCCCGAGCCCCCCCTCCCCCTGCGGCCCCCTCCCGCCGGAGCCCCCCTCCGCCCGAGCCCCCCCTCCCCTTGCGGCCCCTCTCCGCCCGAGCCCCCCCTCCCCCTGCGGCGCCCTCCCGTCCGAGCCCCTCTCCGCCCTAGCCCCCCCTCCCCCTGCTGCCCCCTCCCGCCCGAGCCCCCCTCCGCCCGAGCCCCCCCTCCCTCTGCGGCCCCCCCGCGACCAGCTCCCATCGGCGGTGGACGGACGACTGCGAGCGGCGTGGCGAGCGGCGGTGGACGGACGACCGGCGTGGCGAGCGGCGGTGGATGGACGACTGCGAGCGGCGGCGGGGACCGGCCATCGGAGGTAAGTGAGGCGGACCCCCGCCGGAGCCCCCCTCCGCCCGAGCCCCCCCTCCCCCTGCGGCCCCCTCCCGCCCGAGCCCCCCCTCCCCCTGCGGCCCCCTCCCGCCGGAGCCCCCCTCCGCCCGAGCCCCCCCCTCCCCTTGCGGCCCCTCTCCCGCCCGAGCCCCTCTCCGCCCGAGCCCCCCCTCCCCCTGCGGCCCCCTCCCGCCCGAGCCCCCCCTCCCCCTCCGGCGCTGCTCTCCCCTCCCCATCTGGTTTCCCCCTCCGGCGCGGCTCTCCCCTCCCCATCCGGTCCCCCCTCCGGCTCCGATCCCCCCTCCGCAGGGCCCCCCCTCCGGCTCCGCCCCCCCTCCGCAGGGCCACCCCTCCGGCTCCGGTTCCCCCTCCGCAGGGCCCCCCCTCCGGCTCCGGGCCCCCCTCCGGCTCCGGTTCCCCCTCCGCAGGGCCCCCCCTCCGGCTCCGGGCCCCCCTCCGGCTCCAGTCCCCCCTCCGCAGGGCCCCCCTCCACTTTTCTTTATTCACAAATATTGGGAGATTATAAAAGATGTTATGAACTCAGTAGAGTTTATGAGAAGAGGGAAGGGATGTGAACATTGAAGTCATAATTTCGGGTGCTTATTCCTAAGGATGATGAAATGGCATGAAGACTGCTGGACTATAAGATTGCTTAACGGGCACGAAGAGTCGAAGATAAGTAAGAAAAGTGGTTTGGCTTATAAACTTGATTTCAACAAGCATATGATAGTGTCCTGACAATGTTTATGGACCATCAAGGGTAATCACAATTTCCCTGAATGTTGGACTAGATAGGTCTGATTATCACTAAGTCTCTGGTGATCTTTGATCAAGGTATTTTTGGCTTGTTTTCCAACCCTAGAGGACTCTAGAGCAGAAGACCATTGTCATTTGTTATAAAAGGCAACATGTTGAGCAGAATGGGTAAGAAAGATGAACAACAAGGATGGTTGATTGGAGTTTCACCTAATGAAGACCCTTTCTACTTGTCCCATCTGCAATACACAGTGTTTCAATTTTCTACAAAGGGGTTCAGAACAGTTGATTTTTTTTGTTCATTCTTAAAAGCTTTAAATACAGTTCAAAAGGTATTTAAATAAGTCTTGACAAGAGTTTCATCATCGTTATTGATTGGAGGAAGGGAAGGTCACAGAGTGTGTGGATACTTCAAGTTGTAGAATAAAGAAGCAGATATCCAAAAATTGCCCTTCAGGGAGAATGACCCATCCAATGAAACTGTTTTCCCCTAAACAATGTCCGTACACACCGTTTAAGATGGCTACATAATTTTATTTTATTTTAGTCCTCACATATCCAAAAAATTGTCTCAGCTTTTAACAAACATATGTTGCAAATTAGCTCCTGGAATCATGTGAAGAAACTTAATAGATTGGTAATATCAAGATATCAAGTTTAGAAAGTGCATGCTATCCGATGCGTAAGTTTTAGATATCAGACTTTGATGGTTTTTTTAGCTATATACAATTTGCCTATCACATTGAAGGTTTACATGTTTGGATTAGAAATTAGAGATCAAATCAAGTTGTTCTGCAGATAATGGTTAGTCACTTATGATGCCACTGGTGGCAGTGGATCCCTTCTACATAATACTTCAATAAATCTTAGTTGAATTTATTTATATAGAGATGTTATATGGTAACAATCGTGGATGCCTCACGCTAGGATTTCATAGGAGCACATTAAGTTTTATGAAATTTACTTGAATGAATGCTAAAATTCAATAGTTGATGCATATTTTCCTCCGTATTTTATACTTATCTAAATCTTAACTGTTTGTAGTGATACTGATATACAATATGTACATATGTTTAGTAATCTTATATAAGCCCATACACCTCTTTTAATGGGAGCGATTGATGGGAATGAGAGGGGGCAGGAACAAGGAATATTTTCTAGTATTGTTGGGGCGGGGTGTGAGGGTTGAAGTGGGGTGGAGAATGGGTTTGATAGCAAAACGAGCACATCTTGCTTCAGCATCTAGCACATGTAACATGTGTACATGTAATGTTCACATGGGCATCTGTTCATGTTATTATTTATGCGTTAAGTATGTGTTTTGCATATCATATGTCTTCTTGATGTTTTCAACCCCACATTTATCTTCTTTGTTTCATTTGTTAATTTTGACAAAAAACTTCCTGTAGAGTCCTGTCTTTGTTCATAACTGGTTATAAATCGGTTTCCTCCATATGCTTAGTCCTTACCGTTCAATGAATTCCTAGATTCTACATGCCTAGTTATTTTATTTCAAGTCCTTGTTAAGGTACTAAAATGCTAATACTGTCTTACTATAGTGCACTAATGAACAAATCTACACTGAGCCCACGGTTTGCCACGGTGGTCTCACCACGTCCGCCCTTTGGGGGAGGTCCCAGGTTCGATCCCGGGTTCCCCCTCCCTGTTAAAAAAAAAAGGTACCTAGCAAAGAAAAAGAACAAATTTATACTACAAAATCATACATTTCATCATATATGAAATTCAGAAGCATTTTTTCGAAGCTTCCCTTTTTGAAGTGAACGTCAATTTAAGTATGAATTGGAACTATAAGGAGATAGTGAATCAAACACTTTTTTCATTCTACTTTTTCTTCTGGATTCTTTCATATCTTCAATTCTTGAAGATGCTGTAGCCTGCTTCCTAGTCAAAATGTTCTTGATAAATAATGTCTGTGGACTTGACACACTGCTTTCCTACGTTTAGGTGAATGTAGGAGGTTTAAAGAATATTTTACAAGCTTTAAGAGAAACAAGGACTTTACGGAAGATAATATACACATCATCCTTTTTTGCCATAGGGCCTACCGATGGATATATCGCAGATGAGAAACAGGTAAACAATATTTTCAAATATTTTTTCCATTTATCTCTGAAGTTTATATTTTTCCTTCATGACGTAATACATCCAGCATCCTTTCCCATTTGTGATATTACCCGTGAATGCAAAAGTGCTACTTTTCAGCTTTGCACACTGAATTACATCTATTCATAAGTTTCACGTGAACTTATGTCAGCTCTTATATATTTATTTTTTAAGTATTTCTTTGTAGGTTTCTGCTTTCTGTCTAATTTGAAGAATAGGCATGTTAGACCACAAATATTTGTCTACTCTTTTGGTACATCTCCCTAGTTTCTTTGTCCTAGTCACTATCGAGTGCGAGTTGTCCAAAGGTGAGGGACTTTGAATCAGAGACACATGCTTTGCTCAGCATGGTTTCATGATATTACCTCAGAGGAGAAGGTTCCTACAATGATCTCCACTATCCAACATGAGAATATGAATAGAAACATTATGTTTAAGTATTATCTTAGTATGTTATCTCAGCTTCATGGTGTAACTTTCCCCTGTTATCTATATTTTTTAAGTAGTTGATGTGAAAATTCCTCAGAAGATTTTCCGCAACCAAGGTATTGCCTCAAGTACAGAGACATTTGATTTCTTTCTAATATCATATTAAGACATGTAAATGTGCATGCATTAAGCAATCTATCTGATTGGGTCTTGCACTCTGTTTAACCATTCTTTTGTGTTACACTTAATGGTCTATCTTCTGCTTGATTGCCTTTTAGTCATTCGATTCCGAAGTCCTGCTCTTCAGCCTTTATGCAAGGCTACCTCCTAGTTGTTGCTGCATCTGGTCCATCCACATTGCATCTTTGAGAAAAAGGAAAATACACAAGGGAAGAAGAAAGGTACTATTGAGAACAATGAAACGGTCTCAATTAGTCAGTTTAAACTTTGTGTCAGATCTTACCTTCAAAAAGCTTTAAGGCAGATCGTTTGTGATAATGGCTAATCAGTTGAAGCCTCAGTATCTTGTTTGTTGTCTTCATCTTATTCGTTTGGTGGAAATAATCAGCATATCTTTACAGTTTACCTCAGTACCATTGACCTGACTCTAGAAGACTAGAATAGATCTGAGGGTAACATTTATTGAAGAAAAGTCTTTCATGTTTGTTGTATGTTGTATTGTTTTCACCTGTCAGGAAAAGAAATCCATAGCCAATATAGCATCTGGTTCAGAACCAATTTGTCTGGTATCTTTTTTTCCCTCCTTTGTCTCAAAATTGAACTCAGTACAATCTGTCAATCGCAGGAGCATCATGAAAAGTTCTTTTGCACTGAATATGAGAAGTCCAAGGCTATTGCAGATAAGATTGCACGACAAGCTGTCTTGGATGGGATTCCAATAATTCTTCTATATCCAGGGGTCATTTATGGTTCTGGAAAGCTTACAGCTGGAAATGTTCTTGCGCGTATGGTATGACTGTTCTATTTTTCTAAGTCACTTTGTTGCCTGTGCATTGTTTTATCTGGGACATTGTTAATTATCTTAATAGTTGGAATGTTGGTACAAGGGACCACGGTGTGAAATATTTTGCAGCCAAGCTAATGGGTGTCGGGAGAGACAGTGTCGTGTTAACCTTTAATTCGAAAAAATGGTTCAAATAGGATGCCTTTGTATTTGTTTAGTGCAACAGCCATCAGTATAACTTGGCCGTGCGTGAGTGGTTAGCTTTTAAGTTCATTTTGTATGCAGAAATTCACCAGAAATCTAGTCATTAACTTATGTAGCGGCCTTCTTTTAAACACACATAATGGGGTGCAACACAAGTTTTCATGAGGCCATCTCTGTTGCTGTATGCTGCCAGACAGCACACAGTAATGTAGCTGTCACGGAGTGATTAGAAAGTCCAAATCAAGCACACTTGAAGGGTGCTTGATTTGCAAAGAAAAGAAGGGTAAAACAATGGAGACCATCGGATCACATGATCTAATGGCTTCCCCATTGAGCACACCTATGGTTTGCCCCTTTTCTGCACAAAGGGTTTTGCTAGGCTGCAACATGGTACATAAAGCCTTCTCTCTCTTTATTCAGCGATGAGTGCAGTTTATGATTATAACTAAGTGGGTGTGATGATGCATTTTGTGGAGCAGCCAACTTTGCAAAGTGATAAGATTAAATGTTCTCATATCCTTGTTTGCATCATTGGCTATGGTTTAGAATAGGACATATCTAGTTAGATGTTGCATTAATCAACATGTTCTTTGTCACTTCAGATGATTGAACGTTTTAATGGGCGGCTACCTGGTTATGTAGGAGATGGGAATGATAAGATGTCATTTTGCCATGTTGAAGATGTGGTGGCAGGGCATATAAATATATATAAAAGTGAAAAGATATGTATAAATTCTATTCACTTGAGTGGGGGAGGATACAGATCTATAAATATTCATAAAGCTAGAATAATATAAGGAAAGTAACATGTAGACATGAATAAAATATGCCAATTTAGGTGAAAAGATCTCCCCAAAGTCTGGTAACTGTCATGGCAGGAAGCCAGGAACAGCACCTCTAAGCAAAGGAAGGGCAGTTCATACAAAGGAGCATAGGTCATAAGTTACAAGAAGTGAAGGATATTATATATAGTCGGCGGCGGCCGCCATTGGGGCGTATCCCTGCAAGGGAAAGGCGGAGAAGATACCATACAGAAATGGCTATGGAAGTTACCCAAGTTCTTTTGAATGCACAGTCAATAGATTCAGCGGTTCGCAAGCATGCTGAGGAAAGTTTAAAACAATTTCAGGATCAAAATGTTACTGGGTTCTTGCTATCTCTTTCGAGTGAATTAGCAAATAATGACAAGCCTGTTGTTAGCCGTAAATTGGCAGGCTTGATTCTCAAAAATGCCCTGGATGCAAAGGAGCAACACAGAAAATTTGAGCATGTGCAGAGATGGTTATCATTGGATGTAGCTGTTAGGGCCCAGGTCAAAGGATGTTTACTACAGACTCTCTCTTCACCGGTGATTGATGCAAGATCTACTGCATCTCAAGTTGTTGCAAAGATTGCTGGTATTGAGTTGCCTCAAAATCAATGGCCTGAACTTATCAGTTCTCTCTTGTCAAATATTCACCAACTTCAGCCAGATGTTAAGCAAGCAACTTTGGACACCCTAGGTTACATGTGTGAAGAAGTCTCCCCTGATGAAGTTGATCAAGAGCAAGTCAATAAGATATTGACAGCGGTTGTTCAAGGCATGAGTGCTTCTGAGGGAAACATTGATGTTAGGCTGGCTGCAACTCGAGCTCTGCATAATTCTTTGGGATTTGCTCAGGCAAACTTCGGGAATGATATGGAGAGGGATTATATCATGAGAGTCATTTGTGAAGCTACTCTGTCCCCTGAGGTGAAGATACGGCAGGCTGCATTCGAATGCTTGGTCTCCATATCCTCCATGTATTATGAGAAGCTTGCATCGTATATGCAGGACATATTTAACATCACTGCAAAAGCTGTGAGGGAAGATGAGGAACCTGTTGCTCTACAAGCTATTGAATTCTGGAGCTCAATATGCGATGAAGAGATTGACATCTTAGATGAATATGGAGGGGATTTTTCTGCTGATTCTGACACCCCTTGCTTTTATTTTATCAAGCAGGCACTACCTGCGCTTGTCCCTATGCTGTTGGAGACACTCCTTAAGCAAGAAGACGACCAAGATCAGGATGAAGGAGTTTGGAATCTTGCAATGGCTGGAGGAACATGCTTGGGTTTGGTTGCACGGACCGTGGGAGATGACATTGTGCCTCTTGTTATGCCATTCATAGAAGAAAACATTAACAAACCTGAATGGAGGCAGCGAGAAGCAGCAACTTATGCATTTGGTTCTAAAATCTGAAATACCGGTCGGATGGCCGTGCCGGTCATTCCAATACGACCGGGGAGATGAAAGTGACTTGTCAGAACTGACGGAATCCAAATCGGATGCCCGGTTTGAGCTCGGCGCTCAAACTTCATTTTTAAAATACACTTATTTCAAATGAACTGTTAGGACGGGTCCGGGGGTCTAAAATCTGAAATACCGGTCGGATGGCCGTGCCGGTCATTCCAATACGACCGGGGAGATGAAAGTGACTTGTCAGAACTGACGGAATCCAAATCGGATGCCCGGTTTGAGCTCGGCGCTCAAACTTCATTTTTAAAATACACTTAGTTCAAATGAACTGTTAGGACGGGGCATTTGGTTCTAAAATCTGAAATACCGGTCGGATGGCCGTGCCGATCATTCCAATACGACCGGGGAGATGAAAGTGACTTGTCAGAACTGACGGAATCCAAATCGGATGCCCGGTTTGAGCTCGGCGCTCAAACTTCATTTTTAAAATACACTTAGTTCAAATGAACTGTTAGGACGGGTCCGGGGGTCTAAAATTCGAAATACCGGTCGGATGGCCGTGCCGATCATTCCAATACGACCGGGGAGATGAAAGTGACTTGTCAGAACTGACGGAATCCAAATCGGATGCCCGGTTTTAGCTCGGCGCTCAAACTTCATTTTTAAAATACAAGATGAAATTTGAACTTATATTGTGTGTGTGTATTTATATATATGAAAATGAGCTGGCTTAAACTATTGGCATACTCTTGTTAATGCTTGATTTCTTTATTAAGTCTTGTTAATGCTTGATTTCTTTATTAAGGATTTGATTATAATTTTTTTAAATGATATACAGGATCATCCGTCGCGAGATGTTGGACGAGACGACGACCAGGATGATGTTGGACGAGACGACGACCAGGATGAGACATATGTGGAGGATTTGTGATTTTATTTTAGTTGTGTATGTTGTCATTTTATTATTATGGATGTATGATTAATTTGTGATTTTATTTTAATTGTGTGTAATTTGAGGTTCGTGGAGATTGTGATCCGTGTAGTTGATTTATTATTGTTTTATGAAATTGTTATTTATCAGGTGTTTGTATGTGATGAATTTGAGATTTGTCGATATTGTTGTCTGTGTAGTTGATTTTATATTTATGTTATGAATTTGTTATTTATCAGGTAATTTATTTATCAGTTTAAATAAATTTTTTAAAAAAAAATAATACAAAATTAGCGACCGCATGGAGACTGAATTGCGACCGAATAGCGACTATACGTTATATTTCTTTTATTAAATAATTATACTTGGCGACCGACTGGCGACCGAATTGAGACCGAATAAATCCGATAGGTTAATTTTATTTTTAAAAATACAACATAATTAGAGACCGAATAGCGACCGAATTGAGACCGACTTAATTAGCGACCGATCAGGCGACCGATTATAATCGGTCTCTGGTAACGACTGATACTGCGACCGAATTATGTCGGTCGCTATATAGCGACTATTATATAGCGACCGACGTATTCGGTCGCTAGATAGTATCTGTTCGGTCGCAATGCAGATTTGCGACCGATCTACGACGGAATAGCGACCGCTAGGTCGGTCGCTATCCGCGATTTTTCTTGTAGTGGAGGGGGCTGCGTGCGGGGGCCGCCGGAGCCGGAGGGGGGGGAGGGGGCTGCGCGACCGGAGGGGGGGAACCGCAGGGAGGGGAGGGGGCTGCGCAGGGGGCTGCCGGAGCCGGAGGGGGGAGGGGGCTGCGCGGGGGCTGCGCGGGGGCCGCCTGAGCTGGAGGGGGGGAGGGGGGGAACCGGATGGAGGGGAGGGGGGGGAGGGGGTTGCGCAAGGGGGAGGGACAGCCGGCGGGAGGAGGGAGAGGGAAGGGGGGGAAGGGGAGAGGGGGGAGAGGGTCGCGAGCGACGGAGTGATTTTAAAAAAAAAATTGGTCTATCGTTATTTTTTTTTCAAAGAAGATTTACATAGGATTAGAGACTCTCCCTAAATTTTAAGAGAGAGATACCAAACAGGGTTACAAGACCTCTTCCTCTCTTTTTTAAAATTGAGAGAAAAAAGAGGTAAAAAACTGTAACCAAACACCCCATTAATAATAGCTAGGAGAGTTTAGCTGTCGAGTTGAGTTTATATCTTCGAGATGTATTACTTTCTCCATCATCTACTATTTGATTTGATTGGCTCTACAGATTTGAAATATTCATTAGGTTGAAGAATAGGTGACTTTCAGTGATGTTCTCCAAGTCTAAAGCCATCACCTCTACCACAATTTTATCAACTGTGAAACTTGGTCAAGGACTCGTCCATGCCCGGCCATCAAGTTTGTGCCATAATTAAATGCCATATTATGATCAATGTCATAATATTCAGGATTATAATTTATAGTCTTTCTCAATTATGTATGGCATATGCACATATATATATGTATGTATGTTATATGATGGTTGTTGATATAGAAATGGATAGAGATCGATGACACACCTATGCTCACTAGCTACATATGGGACACACGGCGCAAGCAGGTTTTTCTTCTAGGGGGGTCCTTTTAATGGAATTGCGTCCTTCAGAAATTAAACATGAGAGATGAGGAGCAGCAGCCCCTGCACATGAAGGCCCTCTTGTCATTTTCGTAGGTTTGGCCCTGTCTCTCGCCTAGTTTATTCTGCGCGCAATGGCAGCCCTGTACTCCCTCTATATATATATAACATGTCATCTTCTCCGATCCGCAACAAGCTGAAGAAGAAGGAGGAGGAGGAGGAGGAGTAGGCGGAGGAAGGGGGAAAGAAGAGAGAGAGAAAGAGAGAGAGAGAGAGAGAGGGGCTCATAGTAGGAGATATCATGGGCAACAGTCTGAGGTGCTGCCTGGCTTGTGTGCTTCCCTGCGGCGCCCTGGACGTGATCCGGATCGTGCACCTCAACGGGCACGTCGAGGAGTACAGCCGACCGGTCACCGCCGGCGAGATCCTCCGGGCCAACCCGAACCACATCCTGAGCAAGCCCTGCTCCCAGGGCGTCGGCCGCAGCATCCTCGTCATCTCCCCCGAGGCCGACCTCAAGCGGGGCAACATTTACTTCCTCATCCCCGAGTCGTCTCTTCCGGAGAAGAACAGAAAGATCAGGAAGACCCACAAGAAGGCGGCCTCCTCCAGGAAGGACGTGGACGCCGCCTCCGCCGCCACCACCATCTCCGTCGACGACAGCTACCAGCTCACGGAGATGTTCTCCGAGAAGAAGTCGGGCCACCGGCGCCGGAGGAGCGGCCGCGTAGCCGTGTGGCGACCGCAGCTGCAGAGGATCACCGAGGACCCATAACCTGCAGGCCTGTTGCCGGAGTTCTAATTAACCGGCCTCGTCCTGGGAAAAGAATCCGCCGGAAGGCAAGGGGGATTTGGAGAGAGACGGATTCCAGCGCATGGGGGTAAATTTTTTTCTGTAGAAATCTCAGTGTGGGGGGGTGGCCATCTGTGGATATTTTTGCGATCACCTCGTTTTTTTTCCTCCCTCCCTCTGCATGGGAACACGCGGGAGCTGCATTAGAAACCTTGTTTCTTACGTTGATCTCTTATGGGAGATGGGCCTCGTTACCAAGCCACAGACTAACAGTGAAAGAAGCTAGAGAGAAGAACGAAGAAAAGACAGAGCCATATATATATATATGACTTCTGTAATCGTATAACCATGTACTCCATTCAAATATATATGCCGTAGAAAAGAGATAAGATCAGCTCCTGATTGCGACCTTTGTGATTGCAATTCCTTTCCCCTCCAATTGTTGGCGTTTAATTAGTGTGTATAAGTTGTTCACAGCGTCTGCATGCCTTTCGAATAAGTTAATTAATCTTCTACCCATCAAAGCACTACCCCTTTCAACGCTTTAATTAGTTCATGAAGCCTAGCAGGGTTTCACCCTCTTGTACTGTACTGCATGCAACGTCTTCTTTATAATAAAGTGTATATACATATATATATGCATTATTAATTTGAATGAGAATTAATATTATAAGAAGGATATATACATGCATGAGACCTACGATCTAACAGGCATGTTATATCTGCTCTTTCATGATTGCTTCTGCGTCACAACGATCGAGAGATATTTGAGACTTGAGGATGCTAGCTAGACGCCTATCTCATTAACGCTGACTGATGACCATTAATGACAAGAGAACCAATCTGTCTTGCCATTTCCTCCGATCATAACACTTATTAATAAAGCATTAGTTTGTTGGGTACAGAAGACGGCAAGACGGAGGATAATTAAGAGGTCAAGTTCGGTGCACGGCCGGCTGCACCCATATGGTGGAGTAAAGCTAGGGGAATTAATTAAGTATATCATTATGTATGTGGATTCCCTTCTACAGCTAATACAGCCATTGTTTTTAGAGCTGACCAGGGACTCTTAGATCAAGACGTACATCACGGGAGAGATGATTAATAATAACGATCTACCCATTAAACAACATCCTCCTCCTCCACCAGTGAGGGCATATATATAGTTTATGGTAGCTCATCAGGCCAAAGACAGCTAAGCGGCAGATGTTTGGGTGTTCCAGGGGCCAACAGTACTACTGTCAACCCACCGGTTGCTCCCAGCTTAATCTACGTACGGGAGTACTAGATCTAAAACCTTCATGTGGGATGTGGGAGTTTGGATGATTAAATGCTCGTTTGAAGGCGCCTTCCATTTCAGGAACCCGGAAAACTACTGCAGGATGTCTACACCTGGGAATCATCGGACGGAGGACGTACTCTTCTACCTGTATGGAGCAGCAAGGGAAAGGTGTACGTTCTACATATGGCTCATCGTGTCGGTAATTAATAGAGCAAGGTGGGCAAACTGCGAGGAAGCTAGGCCCCGGTTGCGATCCCGATACATGTTTCAGACGTCTTAATTAATTAACCAGCTCGTCTTTTGTCATTCTTTTATTATTGTTGTTGGAAGGTGGAATTATTGCTTGGGGTTGAATTGCCGCATCGCGAGGTGAACGCATGATTGATCGAGAAGGTGATTTATTGGAGAAGGGGGGAAAAAAGAAGGAAGGCGATCGATGCAGATGATTTACTATTTTAGGTGGGTGGAAGTCGTTTGATGCTAGAATTAGATATATAGTTTTCACTCCAGATGATCGAAATATATATGATGATCTTAATTTGAAGACAGTTTGTTGGATATTTGAGTCCGAACTCTTAATTACCGCTAGCTTGTCACTGGTTTAATGGTGACATAGGTGAATTAATGTTGACAATTAAGTAGTATTTTCTTCCTCCTTATACCGGAACTCTTGGTTCGCACATTTTATCTTTGTAGAAGAGGGTGGGTTATATAGAGACATAAAAATTATAAGGACTCTCCATAATTTTACATCAGTTACTCAAAAGATGATCATGTATTTATAAGACTAATTAATCTTCACCCTTAAATTTAAGAGACATTTTTAGAAAACTTTCACTTCCTTTTTTTATTTTTTATTTAAAACTTTCACTTCTTTTTTTTATTTTTTATTTAAAACTTTCACTTCCTTTGTTAAATAGGATTAAAAAGGTCTTCAGCAACATCATCTAACGATCTTCACTTTGATAACAGAATTAGAGTCGATTAAGATGAGTTATTCTATTTACCCGTCTTTATCCTAATTTGATAACAGGGGATTACCATACTTGGGGTCAATCAAGATTAATTAAGGTTCTTATTCTCAAGTTAACTCATTTTACTTTCTCACACTTTACTTAGACTCCATATAAGATAAATATCAAACCAAAAATATGAGAACTCAATAACAACTCATTCCGGACTCACTTGAGTTAGTTCATCCTAACTTGTCATCGAAGTGGAGTAAAAGTTCAGACTCGGTTAGAAAACCCCGACCTCACCAAACACTTGTTTATGCCTCCGTATATTTATCTGTACTTAACGCGTGTATTGATTGATAAATATGATTACAGTGCGTGCACATCGTTTTCAATAGAGATTTTTACATATATATACTCTCATAAAACTCGGTTTTGTCAAATATATTTCTCATCTGAACATATTATCATGAATATTTTTCGTTTAGATAGAAATATTACGGTTATATCCTTTTAGTTTACCATCGTCGACGGAGGAGAATATTCTATAAAATATATCATCTACGCTCGTTAGATTTAAGGTATATTTGATAAAATCAAATTTTATAGGAGTATATATATAGATATCTTACTCTTTAACTCATACTTAACTCGGGTTAAACACACGGGAGTTACGGCGATGGCATAATCGTGACATTACTTATATTTCGAAGATATTCATGATAATATATTCTGATAAAAAATATATTTGACAAAATCAAAATCTGTAAAGATATATATGCAAAATTCCCTTTTTGATATATAATCCGGGCGCACACTCCCCATCTGCTCTGCACCATGACACGAGTGGTTTTGAGCTGGCACGATAGGGAATATGTGGACATTTATATAGATGCATAGATAGATAGATACATAAATAGATAGATATAATATATGACGTAAGAGATTCTGCATTCCTCCATCATCTCCCACATGCTCCATCTTGACTTTTAGCCCGATGTGATCGGAAAAAAATAATAATCTTGGAAGTTGTCGAGGCCGAGGCTTTGATGTATTGGCCTTTGTTTATTAGAACAAGATGCACCCACGTTGGTGGTGGACCTGTCATACTGTGACACGAAAAAGAAAAAGGAGCGAAGTTGATGGGTACTCGTGCAATGACATAATGGGCCACGGCAAAGTCCATTATCGAACGACTTGAGAAGGGCAGAAAGGATACCTTGCCTTCTTGACGCTGATCGTGTATTATAATGGGCTGCAGTTAGTCGTAGTTTAAGACTTGAAGCGTGTCAACCTGGCCAGGCTGGACCGAGGGCTCAGTTGGCACGGCCTGGTTTACGCTGAGCTCAGGCCACAAAAATTACCCCCGTTCTAAAATTATGGAATACCAAAAAAAAAAAAAAAGAGCGAGAGAGCAGTTTAGTAGCCCTTTTAACGACAAAAGCTGGCGGCTTTCGACCGTTTTCGTTCAGAATCTTTGAACAGAAGCTGTACAAACGGAGTTGATTTATATCTCCATTTACATTATATATATCTTCTCATTGAAATCGTAATGATCAAAGGAGCATTGATCTTCTTACTAGCTTCCAAACAGTGATGCTTGCTTTCATTAATTTCATGCACATAAAACCTCTCAACTCAAGTTTCTGGGTTCTCCAGTCCAGGCATTAACTTTTTTCATATATCCTTTTCTGATACCTCCGGTTCCCACCTCCAACTCAGGAGGCTGGTGCACCGCGGGAAGTTGGTCAAGGAGTTGGATCTGCTGACGCCCTCGAGCGCCGTCCACTCTTCCCCGCCCTCGAGTACGTCGTCGGCGTTCGTGCTCTTGAAGGATTCGGAGGCGGCGCCGCTCTTTGCCGTCCTGAAGCTTTCAGCAACGAAGAGATCTGGAGATGCCCTCCCGCCGTTCCCCCGAACTGCCGCGGGGGCTTCGTGATCTGGCGGCGGTGCGGGGTTTAGGAAGAGGCAGATGGCGGCACAGTCGTCGACCTTTGAGGTGGGGTGCTTATCTTCCCAGGCGCGGACTGCCCGGTTTACCAGCCGCTTGGCTGCATGGGACCGCTTCGTTGCAGAGGAGACTATCCTTACGACGTCCTTGTTTGATAACACATCCCAAACCTACAAAAGCGCCAGCGGACGTTAATGGTGATCCCTCTGGAATTTGGCTCTCGATATATATATATATATATATATGAGAAGTCGATCGGTGAATATGCATAGCATATATATTCAGATGCTGTTTTTGCATTATTAGATGGCACAATGTGGAGTCCCAACTGGGTCAAAGGCCTCAAGACTAGCAAGAGGCATAGAGGAGGATCTCGATGCTCATGCCCCACTTGTCACAAATGAAGAGTCAATATTTGGGTGATGGCCAACTCCTTAATTATGAACGTTTTATGTTAATTAACTTGCGCTTACCCCGTCAGTTGCTAGGACCACGAACTCATCCTTCTCCGAGAGCTTCCGGTAAGTGACTTCCGGGGTGGAGATGAGTCCAAAATCTTTCAGGCAGAAATCTCCAAAAGCTCTTGCCATGGCAAGCCCCGGGCTGTTCTCGTCCGGCAGCCACAGCCTGTGCACGTCCGGCTCTTCCTCCAGAGCGAAGACCCTTCCTTGGCAGCTCGTAATCCTTCTTGCTTCTCCTGAACAGCATCAGAAAATTGAAGTATACAGATCTCCGGCCTTCAGAACAAGCATGCACCATGCAACTCGCGGTCTTCTTCAGGCCAGGCCCATCATGGAAATTTAATTATTACCGTGGGAACATCAACGCCATAGCAAGGAAAACGTACGAACCTGGAAGATTTGGTTTCAAGTCCACGGTGAGCTGTATAGGAAGGGGCTGGTTTGAATCGTCCCGGGTGCACAAAACCGCACGAGAATCTCCTAAGTTGGCAATTATCAAGTGATCCTTCTGCAACACACAAAAGGGGACGGAAACACGGTCAGCAGCTGCAATGATTAAACTCCATGATTAGAACTGTCTATAGTATGACGGAGTCACTTTAGCTGTTTCTTATTTAATGAACCTGTTTCACAACGGACACCGCCGTAGTTCCACTGCATATGCACTCGATGGGAGCGCGGCTGTCTAGTTCTTCGTCCATCTCCTTGAAGGCCTTGCAGAAACTGGCCTGCCAATCAGGGAACCACAGATGGGCGTTGCTGTCGCCCTTGGTTTCACGGCCATGGTCGCCGCCCCCGCCGCCGCCGTCGTCGTCGTTGTCTTCGTTGGCGCAGGTGGCAAGAGGGCCGCCGCCTGCTAGTTCTTCGCGGCAAGGCTTTTGCAGAGATATGTATTCCGAAGAGAGCTTTGCCGGTAACACGTCGCGGACATGGCGGGCGACCCTATGGCCGAGCGGACCGTGGCCATCGAAGACTCCGCAAAAGATGGTGTCTTTCTCGCCGGCGAAATCCTGCAATTAAGTCCATGTACAAATTCAAAAATTAAGAATGGCTATTTGGCTTGTCAACTACGTACATGAGATGAGATGAGAGGTTTAACGGTGGGGTATGATATGCCATTTTTCCTTCTTTGAACTCGTTATGAGTTGATTGAAATCACCAAAGTAAATTAGTACAATTTGTAAGTCTACGAGAAATTAAATTAAGAACACGTCTTGGAGAGGGAAAGGCCCACTTGCCTGCTTCATTAATCCTCTTTTTTGTAATAATCCTAGTTGTAATTAAAATGGGGGATGTTGATCACATGAGCATGAGCACACATTCTCTAAGCAGAATAGATCTAAATGCGTGACGGGCATACAATTTTCTAGCACATTCTAATCCTTCACTGTGGGTCAAACATGTCTAGAGTATATTTGACTTAATTTTTTTTTGAGTTAGAAGTCACTGTTAACTTTTATTTTCAACATGAAAGTCATTGTATAGGAGTGAATTTGATAGCTTAATTACTTTGAGAGTTACAGCAACCAACAATTTCTAACAATCTCTTTTTCTTACCCCAATCTAAAAAGATTTAATTTAGAGTTTTTGCCTATTTATAAACCTAAATGCCCTCTTCTCAAAATAACTGGGATGAGAGTTTTGGAAAAGCTCAAGAATACGTTCTACTGAAATCTTTGCCAAACTTATCCCTAGCCAAATTTTACCTGAAACTTATTTTTAACTCCCATTTTGACTGTTTAAAAAAGAATTTATTTGGTAGCAAATTAATCTACCTAATTTCGAACAGACAAATGAGCCAATGTTCCTCCATAACCCTATTTGCCCATCAATGGGAGAGGCTACAATTAAGAACTTTGCTTGAAGTCCAAAGTCTACAGAGATCACTTCAAAAGTTTAAGACCCTCCTCCTACAAAAATAAATACGCTGAAATATATAACAGTCCGACTTACAATTGAAACTACGTGAATTGCAGTACTATCCATCCCTTAATTTGCTGTACTATCTAATTAATGGGGGCCTCCTTCATCAACCTACAACTTTCTTCTTGCGTCTACCCATATATCAAGACCATGATATAATACTGAGCGCAGGGAAATTGCAAGGCTCATGATCCCCGGTTAGTTAATTATGGCTAATTGGAAAGGCGTCGATCGACTTGGACGGCAGAAATACACAAACAAACATGAGGCACTCAAACCCACATGAATCTATGATAACATATCTCTGCTAGAGATTGTGAAGAAAAAGAGAGTAAGGAGAGTTATGAATGATTTAACAGACAAAAAGCTTCAATATATATTATACCTCCCACAGCGTCATGGCGTCCTGGTTCACCCCTTTCCGGCCTTGCTGCGTGTGCATGGAGGCGAACCCACACGAGCCCTCCAGCCTCACCCGCGCCCCTCCATCAACCAGGCGGGATCCGTCCTCCACTACATCTTCATCATCATAGGACTCTTCCTCCACGTCCTCCTCTTCTTCTCTGTAATTCATGTCGGAGTCCCGATATGTCCATCTCCCGCAGCTGCAGCATCCCCCCATCCCCAACGTCCCCACGAAGTCCCGGTTGCTGTATCTTGCATAGGATCAGGTAGGGCAGAAGAAGAGATGGGCGGAAGGAAGAAATCTTGTGCCAGCTGCGAGAGAAGGTATAGATTGTACCGTGCGGGCTTAATTAGAGGCCGCCCCCTGACGGTAACATTTACTACCCAACGCACCCCCAAGCTGTTTCAGCGGCCAAGAACGTGAACTGCATTCATATCAGCAACTCCTTTCTCTCGATATCGTCTGTCTCCCTCGCTTGCTCCTCCTTTTCCCCAAGCTCGTCTCTTCCCTCCCTTCTCCGGTCTGTTGTTCGTCACGGATCAATGGGGAAATCTGGGCTGCTGCTCCCATCTGACGCTGACGCTGACGCTGCAGTCAGATAAAAACGGGGAAGCCATTACAAACTTAGCAAGACAGCGGAGACAAGGTGAAAGAATAGGAAATTAATGGGACAACAAGAACCAGAGTTGGGGGTGGGGGGTGGGGGGTTTGAGTAATAGGACTGTTGATTTCATTCTGAGGTGAAATGACCAGAACGTCCATGGCATCTGGCCAAATGTTAGCAGTGGATTAAAGGGATTTTGGGGGAACAAAATGGGCAGAACGGGTGCAAGCTTGGCAAACTCGGTTTTGATGACGGCGACGAACAAAAGTTAATTTTAGCATGAACAGAATGGAAGGTTTTCTGGGGTTGTTCGAGCTGTTCGTGCCAACCTTACGTTCCATGGTTGCATTGGTTTCGCCGCGCGTTGTGCTCCGACGCTTCTCGTGGTTTTGTGAATTTGCATTGGTTCCGGGCTGTAGACCTCGACGCTTCCAACGTGACCGCACGTCAGGTCAAACCGAGTCAACCCGACAAGGATGATCACATTGACAATGCGGAATTTGCCTACGACGTGTGGATCGTTTCACGGCAGTTGTTGACCGGGTTTCGATCTCGACATGTTAGTCGTGTACTAAGTTTGACGCGGAGACCCTTAATTTTTTTCTACCGGAAAGAAAGGACAATTACATGTATTCGCTACAATCTTGTATATTTTGTTCTGAATCTTCGTAATAATCTTATTTCATCATAGATATTTCTCTCCTTATCCATCATTTGTTTAATTTAATTTTAGATATATTAAAATAAAAAATCAATTTACTCTTATTTAATTTTCTCATTTAATTAAAATAATGACATATATCCCTATAATATTTTTTATTATCTTTTATGTCACTTTGAAACCTTATATCTTACATGTTCAAATGAAATATTCTCTTAATTTTGACGTGTTAGAGCATGAGTCCGCGGTATATATAACTAAACAATATTCTTTAATACGGAGGTATACATGACGGTCATTATCAAGACTACGAGGGTATAAGGTAAAATATGTAAGATTTTAAGAGTAATATGTAATTAGTCCAAAAAAATTGGAGATCAGACACTTGGAATTGGGTATTTGATCGATCGAGTTCGACTCAACACTCACCATAGACAGATGATCTGCGGGTGAATCTTATGGTGCCGTTAATGACCTGACATGTACCACTGACGAGGTGTTGGTGTTACATGCATATATATCGATCATCGGTCTTTAATAAAACAAGCTTCAATTTGTAAGCATGAAGCAACTTGTGTACATTTGAAGTTTGCAAATGATGGTGTTTGTATGTATTAATCATATGAAAATAAAGCTTACATAAGTGTGCTTTTAGTTCAATTATTGAGCCTTAATTACGAGGCTTCAGGTTTAATTTGTTCACATTAAACATACGAGGCGTGAGCATAAACCGGTTTGTCTTTCTTCTAGTGTAATCAATTAATGCATGTGAGCTTCAGGTTTCCATGTCTGAATATATTCTGACAATAGTTTGCACTAATTAATTAATGCTCTGAGCTTCTGGGGACCTCTGGGTTCTCTCGGACACGCGTTCTCATCGGATTAATCTTGCCTAATTAATAAGCTTAATTAAAGAGCCGTGCCAAATACCACATTACTGTACTGTCCCGATAATTAATAATACTATTTTAAACTAAACCAAAGACCAGGACGAGGACTTTCCACGACCATTGTGTCACATTTTCTCTGTTTTTTTTCACATTTTGTCCCATTTAATTAAATGATTAAAAAATAAATTTAAATTATATTTTCTCATGATCGAAGATATTAAACCTATATTTTTCATCTCGACCGTCCCATATAATTACGTTATAATTAATCTCGTAGACCTCTGCCTTTCTTTCTCCTCTTTCCCTCCCCCCTCCCTGTGGAAGCATCCCCATTTCTCCGAGCTCTGTACCGTCTCTCCTGCAAGCTATCCCGTCCCCACCTAGCAGAAGGAGCGCCGTCAAGCTTCCTCTCCGGTACCCCGACGACAGCTCAAGTTAGGTTGCCCACAAAAGGCCCACAAGGAACTCTCCCGCCTCCTCCCGGCGATTGATCCGGATCGTATCCACTCCTGCAGGTACGTTCCAGCGGAACATGAATCTGCTGTTCCTTCGAAGCAAAGCAAGAAGAAACAAAGCAAACCACCCATTCGATCCCTTCTCTCCGCATATCCTTCCATCTCCACCCAACCCCCCCCCCGGACCAAAGCCACTTGGGCATCTTCCCCTTCCCGGCCGCAACCTGCACTCCAGGAAGCAGAGAGAAGGGTGTGATCGATGGCGGAGGACGACAAGGTGAAACCCGGCACCGGCGACGCGGTCGGCCCTGCGGGGCCTTCCGACGTCGAGAACCCCGCGTCCCTTGGGACGGTGGTGCGCCGGTGGAGAGCGGAGGGCTTCCCGGAGAAGGCCGCCCTGGTGCTGAGGGCGTTGGGTTGGTTCTTCTCGGCGCTCGCCTTCCTCGTCATGGCCTGCAACAACCACGGCGACTGGAGAGACTTCGGCAAGTACCAAGAATACAGGTGGATCTCTGAGTCTAGATCATCCCTACGTAGTCTCCTCGTCCTCCCACAAAGCTCCCTGTTTTGCATGCCATGGCGTAAACGAAACAGTGACACATCACTCCATCAGGTATCTGGTGGCCATCTCCGTCTTCGGCTTCCTGTACACGACGGTGCAGGTCGTGCGGCAGGTCCTCCTGCTAGCCGGCTGGAAGGACGCGGTCCCGGCTCGGGCGGCGGCGACCGTGGACTTCGCCGGTGACCAGGTGCGTGTAATTTGAGCTTCTTTACTTCTTGGGACGGTGGATTGTGGTGGAATTAACTAAGACAGTGTGGTCACGTCCTTCCCAGGTCGTTGCTTACCTGTTGATGTCGGCGGTGTCGGCGGCTGTGCCGATCACCAACCGCATGAGGGAGGGAGAGCATGGCGTCTTCACGGATTCGTCTGCGGCTGCCATCAGCATGGCCTTCTTCGCGTTCGCGGCTCTCGCGCTGTCGGCGCTGGTCTCAGGACTCAGGACGACTAATTAAGCGTCTGAGTTATGCATACCCCTTCCCTGCACCCATCATCTACGTTCGTACTTCGCAGTGGTTTGTGAATTTGCTGCTGCCTCGTTGCTTTGTTTGTTTATCGCTCTCGTGGGGGTGGGTGGGGTTGGCGGCATGAAGACACACACGCCCCTATGTTGGAGGGCGCTTCAAAACTTTGTTCCGTTTTGTTCGTATGTGTTGTATTTATTTTGGATAAGGTGAGGATTTATTTCATTTATTAAGGAACTATGCCACATGTGAGAGTTTGTACCTTGGAAATTTCGATTATATTTATAGCATTGGAGACTGTGAGGGGTTCAGGTAGGTGGAGAGACGGAGTGGAAGTGGACGGTTTTGGGTTCCTGTGGCAATCGTTTGATTTCAGGGTTTTTTAATAAAATCATAACAGATTATTCAAAAAATAAATTCGAATTGAATACGAAATATGACGTGCACACCTCGGTGCCTGGTTACAAGGAGTGACAATGGAGGCCAATCCTCACCTGACTCCATTGTCAACTGCCACAGCACCCCGATCAAACTCAGCTCAACTGACATCGATAACCATTGACCTAAAGTATTCACTTACTCTCTCTGTTGTAACAATGAGCCATATATAATAAGGGAACTGCTCTCACGTAAATCTCTCCTGTGACTTAATTAACACTGTTATCATGTTAGGAATCATCTTTTTCTTATAAATCGGCTTAACTCTGTGTGAAATTCAATATGGGATTAAAGTAATTGACAACTCTAATTGGTTGAGAGACTTGTACTCTCTCTGGGTGCTCACATCACCCACCAGTAACAATATCAAATTCAATATGGGATTAAAGTAACTCGCAACTCTAATTGGTTGAGGACTCAGACTCTCTCTCGATGCTCACATCAACCACCAGTAACAATATCTCTCTCTTGGAGGTAGGGGATTTCTTTTCTTATAAGTCAGTCTAACTCTTTGTGAAATCCAATGTGAGACTAACGTCACTGGCAACTCTAGTTGGGTGAGAGACTTACACTCCCCATGGGTGCTCACACCACTCACCCGTAATAATACCTCTCCCTTTACAAGGCCGACGCCCTCGTCACCTAGATGCCGATCGAGGTTACACCCGTTCATGCGCAGCAGGTAAAGGGTGTATTGATACGTCATATTGGACCGACAAAGGTTAGGCTCAGACACCATTTATCCTTCCTCAAAACCTAGGCATTGAGGTATGAGATTCCATTTCTTGTAAGCCGGTCTAATTAACTCTTTGTGAAATCTAATGTGAGACTTAAGTCACTGACAACTCTAGTTAGTTGAGAGACTCTGTAACACCCCGTATAAAAAAAAATGGTAGAAAATTTTTTTATATAATATTTCTACAAATAAACAAAAACTTTAGATAACTCTATAGGAAGATTAAAGTAAGAAGTTGGAACACGAAGTCATCATATGTAAAGATTATTCACTTAACAAGGTGACTTCATAGTATAGTTGGTTAAGTGATGTGTTACCTAACTGAATGACCAAGGTTCGATTCCTTGCATCCACCATTACCTTTTTGTGCCAAATAAATATATGTAGGGCCTAAAGGTTTGACGCAATCCAAATAACTATAAGTATATATATATATGTATATACCACCAACCATTATCATATGCCTAGACACCACCAGCGTGAAGAAGCAGCAAAGGGGGATGGCCAAGGTGCCATTCATCTCCAGGAGGGCCACCACCCCACTATAAACCTATAGATATATTCATATATATATATCTCCCTTAGACCCCACACCTGACAAGCCAGCCGTTGTTTGCTGGCAACTGACCCCTTTTACCCGACAATGGACTCAATGGATTGAAGCATTGATTGCTTCTTTTTCCCTGGCAATGGACCCTTATGGACCTTATGTTTATTCCTTCTCCTATAAACGCATCCCTCCATCAACCGTAGGTGACCCCTACTGTCTTTCGGTCACAGAAGAGAAGGTTTTCCTACTGCTTCTCTGCCTCCACCTGCCCACTGTAGACACGCTAATTTTGACATTGTGGCGAGTAGATCTCGTATTATATTATGATGCCCCAAAGCGGCCCTCCCGGTCGAATTTTTTTAAATGGTCTTCAATTTTCGGACGAGTTTGAATTACGTTGAAATATGCATTCATGGTCCGAGCACATTGTTGGTCTGAGCATATGTATATAACAAAGTCCGTGCATCTTTCACCGTGAATTTAATCTTACTTATCTTTACACCGTGAAAGATAAGATAATGACATGGATTTGAATTTAATAAATGACATGGATTATATATATATATATGTACATATATTTAATGATAAGATAATATCACCGTTAACTATATATACATATATTTAATAAATGACATGGACAACAAAGTCTGAGCATATAATGATAAGATAATATAAGTATATATATAATCTATAATAATATATATATTAATCTTACTTATCTTTAATTTAATCTTTCCTTATCACTAATCCATGTAATTATCTTATCTTTCTTTTCTCACCGTCCGGCAGAGATCATCTTCCTATCTCACGTCTTTTTATTTCGTTTCCTTCTTGTCTCCTTATCTCTTCCTCCTCCTATCACATACACACACCCACACCCCTCCACTGCACACACTCCTCACCCTCACGGCACACACATACAGACACTCCTCACACTGCACACATCCCTCTCCACCAAGGCATACACAGGCATGCACACTGTTCTCACCCCGCTCTCACGGCAACTTCTCCTAACCCATCTCACTCCCCAGTCACGACGGATCCGCTGGCCCCTCTCTTCCTTGCATGTTAGCCTCCCTGCACAACCCCATACTTCCTCTTCCAATGGCCACGGTCTCTCACGGTCGATCTCTACACCCCCACTCCCCCTTTCCATTTCACACTGCTCCTTCCTCCTGTCACCGCCGCACCGAGCCTTCGCGGAAGCCTCCACCGAACCACCACCCCACGCTAGCTCCCTCCCTCTCTTTCTCTCTTAGCCGCGGACATCGCCAACGCCACCGTTGCTGCCATCCCATCCGGCCACCGTCACCTTCGCGAGCTCCGTCACCCTGCCCTGCCGACGTCGCCGTCGACGACCTACGCGAGCCACTAGACGCGACCACCTCCCTGGCGCATGCAAGCATCCACGTTGCCACTGCCTCTACGCTGGTGCTCCTCGGGGTAACTCTCGCCGCTGCCATCTCACCCTCGGCCACCTCATCACCGCCGTCGAGTCTCACGTCGCAGTTGCCGCCGTCATCGTCGTTACTGGCCAACCGCAGCCACCCTCATCGTCATCCACGTCCATATCACCACCACACACCACCGGCCACAGGCTGCCACCGGAGCACACCCATGCCTGTTCGAGGATCCCGACGCGCACGCAACCGCCGCTCCAGCCACCGACGTCGCCTCCGGTCGCCCACGACCACGCCATCTCACCACCGGACGCCACCACCGGAGCCGCCGTTGTTCATCTCCCCCTGCATGCAAGCCATCCGTGAGCCCTTGCCGCGCACGCCGTCGTCCTCGCTGCCGTCCATCGAGCTCCTCACGTCGTCGCCGTGACCCCCGTCCAGACTCCCCCTCCCCGTCGCGTCTCTCTCTCTCTCTCTCGTCCTCCTCCTCTGTCTCTCTCCCTCTCTTTCTCTTCCTCCCTGCCGGTTCTCTCCTCCCCGGGGCGAGCTCTCCCTCTCTCTCTTTCTCACCCCTCTGTATCTCTCTCCCTCTCTCCGTTTTCTCTCTCACTCTCTCCCCTTGCAATCTCCCTCATCTCCCTCCCCCTCTCTTTCCCTCTCACTCCCCCCACCATCTCTTTCTCTTCCCTCTCTCTCTATCCCGTCTCTATCTCCTCCTGCTCTCCTCTCCCTCTCGCGTTCTCTCCCCCTCCCTCTCGTTCTCTCTCTCTCTTTTCCTCCCTCCTCCTCCGCGTCTTCTCTCCCGGCCGCCGCGATCTCTCCCCCGTCTCTCTTCTCTCCCCCCTCCGTTTCTCTCTCTTTCTTGCCCCGCCTCTCTCTTCATCTCTCTTTCTTTCCCTCCCCATCTCTCTGCATTCGTCTCGCACCCCCCCTCTCTCTCTCCTCTCACGCGCTCCCCCTCTCTCTATCTCACGTCTCTCTCTCCCTCTCTCTCTCTAACTCTCTCCATCTCAATCCCTCTCTCTTTCTCTTTCTTTTTTTATTTCCCTCTCCCCCCTCTCTCATCCTCTCCCCCTCACGTATTCTCTCTCTCCCTCTCGACCCCTCTCTTTCCCTTTTTTTTTTATTTCCCTCTCCCCCCTCTCATCCTCTCTCCCTCACGTATTCTCTCTCTCCCTCTCACCGCCTCTTCTCTCCCTCTCGATCCCTCTCTATTCTTTTTTTCTATTTTTTTACTCTTCCTCTCTCGATCTCTCTCTCCCTCCATTTTTTTCTTTCTTTTGTATAATATATATATCTATTTTTTTTATCCTCTTCTTCTCCTTTCTGTCTTCTTTCCTTATCTTTATATTTTCTTACCTCTAGATCTAAGATGTAAAAAAATTCTAAAAAAAGAGAGAGAACAAGTTCTCTCTCTCTCTCTTTCTCTCCTTCTCTCTCAAATTCCCATTCTTTTATTTTGACCAGTTTATGTATATGTTTATATATGTTTGTGTAAATATGTTTAAAATGTATAACATGTTTATGTATATGTCTATATAAGCATATTTACTACTCATATATATATGTACGAGTGTGTGTTCTTATGTTCAGCTAAACCAGTTTCTGAAGTCCGTTCTGAAGCTCCTTGGTCGTGCTATACTCGTGTTGTTGAAATCCTCCGATAAGTTTTTCTCTCCCTTTTATTTTTAATCAGTCAGTCGATTAAATTGCATGCATCATTTCAGCATCTGTGCTATGCCTTTCTCCCCGAGAGGACCTGGTTTGTGAGCGTCTTCACACTTATGCATTTCATCATATCATCTCCCACTCTTTAGTTCAAAAGGGGTTTTAAATACCACCAACCAGGTGCGTGCTCATCTATGCTATTTTCAGTGTCATTTTCTAAAGGATCGGTACTACACCACCGTTGTTCTCACTAACCAGTTCTACTCTGTTTGTTCTTTATCTAGGGGTAACCGAAGGAAGCCCTCTTCGTCGGCCGGCCGACAGAAGAGGAAGAGAGGACCCGCACTACTCTCGCACCGGCGGTGAACGCGATCAGAACACTTCCTGTGAGGTTCTCAGCCCCTGGCGATCACATCCCCCCTCCCCCTTTCTTTTCTGTCCCTCTTTCCTTTTGTTTAAACTCCCGTGGACGGAAGTAATTCCTCGCGGAGGTCCCTACGACGGATGTAATTCCTCACGAAGGTGTACGTGACGGAAGTAATTCCTCGCGAAGCCTTTTCATTCTGTCATTTTATTCCTTTAATTTTTATTTAAACCCTACGACGGAAGTAATTCCTCGCGAAGGTGCACGTGACGGAAGTAATTCCTCGCGAAGCCTTTTCATTCTGTCATTTTATTCCTTTAATTTCTGTCTAAACCCTGCGACAGAAGTAATTCCTCGCGAAGGTGCACGTGACGGAAGTAATTCCTCGCGAAGCCTTTTCATTCTGTCATTTTATTCCTTTAATTTCTGTCTAAACCCTGCGACAGAAGTAATTCCTCGCGAAGGTGCACGTGACGGAAGTAATTCCTCGCGAAGCCTTTTCATTCTGTCATTTTATTCCTTTAATTTCTGTCGAAACCCTGCGACAGAAGTAATTCCTCGCGAAGGTGTACGTGACGGAAGTAATTCCTTGCGAAGCCTTTTCATTCTGTCATTTTATTCCTTTAATTTCTGTCTAAACCCCGCGGAGAGTAATACCTCACGGCGGTCTTATGTATATACTTATATTTATTACTTATATTGCAGTAAAAATCCCGTAAGGCCAATGTCTCGCGGTGGTTTCTATATATGTACACATATTCATTACTGCTGATATTGCTACATTGCTGTTAAAACCCCGCAAAGACCAATGTCCTGCGGTTGTATGTTTTTGTTCATATTGTTCTTATAATTGTCTGATTAGTGGCATATCGTTACAAATTCTGAGTCTACGTGTCTCTCAAATTCTATTACGTAGGTTCTCAGACTCCTCGGTATATGAAAGGCTGCTCGCGGAACGGTAAGTCACGTTTACCGGGAAAGGGTCAGTTTACGCGAGAGGGTCTTCGGACCCCTATCTCCGCCACATACCGGAGTCTAATAAGTCTACCTTCTTTGTGTTCCACCAGAATATTTCTTGCAAGTCACACTTTCCACCACTTTTCTCGTATTACCCAGTAATCCATTCCTCGTTCCTCTTTTCCTTCCCTCTCCATTGCTACGGTCTCGTCCTCTACATCTCTTGGGACTCGACATTGGTGTGATTTCCTCGTCCACATCTCTGACGATCACGGTGGGACCTCTTTTATTTTCTCTGGTTACCCAAATATTTTCGGCACCCACGTGTGCCCCTCCTGATTGCGCCCGCGTGCGCTACATTCGTGCTCCCAGTAGCACTCTTGCCATCGGCACCCACGTGTGCCCCTCCTGATTGCGCCCGCGTGCGCTACATTCGTGCTCCCAGTAGCACTCTTGCCATCGGCACCCACGTGTGCCCCTCCACTCGGCACCCACGTGTGCCCCTCCTAATTGCGCCCGCGTGCACTACGTTCGTGCTCCCAGTAGCACTCTTGCTATCGGCACCCACGTGTGCCCCTCTACTCGGCACCCATGTGTGCCCCTCCTGATTGCGCCCGCGTGTGCTACATGCGTGCTCCCATTAGCACTCTTGCCATCGGCACCCACGTGTGCCCCTCCACTCGGCACCCACATGTGCCCCTCCTGATTGCGCCCGCGTGCACTATATTCGTGTTCCCGCTATCACTCTTGGCATTCCAATTTCATCCCTCGTGCACTACGTGCATTACTCTAGAGTCCCCTTGAAGTCTGAAGAGATTAGTATCATTGCAGAAAAGGAGTGTTGTGATGTTTGTTTAATTTCTTTTATTGTATATATTCGTTGTCTGTTTATATATCTCCTGTTAAATTCAGCACTGCATTGCATATCATCTCTCTTTTATTTTTATTTCTTTTTTTCCATTTTTTTTAGGATCACCTTTTCCTGGTGAAGGAAGGACTCTCCGTTGGGAATTCCTCTCGACGGACTAGGATCTCCTTCATCGGGACCTCCGTAAGTCCCCGATATCGAAGGATTCCCTCTTCGTTCACTGGGCTGGTTGTACCACTGAAGTTCCCTGGAGATAGTCAACCCATTCGTGGTGAGTCGAGTGTCCTTAGATGACACGGCGGAAACCAATATTGCAACTAAGGATCTCCTGTGGTGTGAACATTAGATTAGAAAAAAAAAGAAAGAAAGAAAATAAAAAGAAAAGAAAAAGAAAAACAAAAAGGTGTTAAACATCAACTTGTTTGTTAATCTTTGCTATTGGTTTGAGTGTGTATGTTATTGCGTTCCGACAAAATCTCGCGTTCCGAAAAAGATCAAGAAATGTCCGGGAACGGTCAGAATCCGACCCCGAGTCACCAGGGGACACATGTCCCTGCTGAGGACGCAGGTTCCTCCCGTGAGCCCTCATGCGAGGTGCGAACCACCGTCGGAGAGGCATCCCCGCCGCAAGATATTTCCTCCATGCTGGGTGTTCTCGCGAACACACAGCTCAATCCTGATCAGGTCCGAGCCTTTCAGGCCATCCTAAAAGGGAAGTATGTTGATTCTACTCCTCAAAACCCAACACCAGTTGCTCTCCCTACTCAAGAGCCTGCACAGGCAATCCCTTCCTCATTCCTTCTTGTGCAAACAAGTCTGCAACCTCCCTCTTTCCAATTACCTCCCCAGTCTCAAGTTCCGTCAATTCCCCATACAACATTTCAGTCAGTTCCATTTATTGATATGCCACAACATCCGCAACCTCCCTCTTTCCAATTACCTCCCCAATCTCAAGTTCCACCAATTCCTCATACGACATTTCAGTCAGTTCCATTTGCTGATATGCCACAACGTCTCTCTCATCCGGAATTCCCTTCTCAGGCTTCTGCAAGGCCTCAGTGGCCACCACAACCTGCTCCTTACAATGAGGTTACTCAATCTCTCCTTCATAGGATGAACAAGATGGATGAACAATTCCGAGATTTCAAAAAGATCATGGATGTCACATCCGCGCCTGAGATCTCTTTACCAATCCTTCCAGTATTCCATCTCCCTCCTTCTGAAATGCCAACTTACCGACGGTACACCGGCACAGGCAACCCCCTCATTCATCTGAAGGACTTTATGTATGAGTCCTCGTTTTGGTAGAACGATTAAAGATCCCTGGCATACCTCTTCAGGAGATCATTGGATGGTCCCGCCTTAGAATGGTTCTATTCCCTAGAGCCGAGTGAGGCTGAGAACTTCGACGTAGTGCAACGGAAATTCCTACAGAAATATCGGGATAGGGTCGGTCCCTCCCTTTCTATTACCGACCTAGTGGCTGAAAAAATGAAGTCGGACGAAGATTTCATCTAATTTGCCGATAGATGGAGATCCTTGGCAGAGAAAGTGAGAGACCCCATTTCGGAATTAGAACAAGTGAAGATGATCGTGTCTACTGCCACTCCGCAATTCAGACACGTCCTAGCAATGAACAAGCTCACCACTATGGAGGAATTGTATGAGAGGGCTCGATATATCCAAACACAGCTGAAAGATTCCCCCCTTATGCATATGTTTGAGCCACCAAAGCCAAAGGTGTTTAGGAAGCCAAGCACGGGTGCCCAAGTTGGAGTGACAGAAGGGGTCGTAACGAATGAGCAGGTGAGTGCGGTTGGCAATCCCAACCGGCAAGCCAACCCCGGGCCTTCACAAGCTCCACAATTCTCCTTTCATTAGGACCAACAAGGTCAGCAACCCTATCGTCCTCCCCCACAAAATAACCTCCTCCAGAATAATATTCCTCAACCCCTCCATCTCCAACAACAACAACAGCTACCTTCTCAATATAATCAGGTTCCACCACCCGGGGACTATGGCCCCCAACAACAGAGAAGGCCAATTGGCCCAAGGAGAAATCACTACCCACCTTTGCCAGAGTCATTATCGGACATTTTTAATGCTCTCATGGCTGCTAATATGCTCACATTACCTAAGGAAAGAGCTATATGACCCATGAACGTTGACACTTCCAGATATTGTGTCTTCCATAGACAGCCGGGTCATACAGTGGAAAACTGTTTCCATTTTAGAGATTATATCTATAATATGAATGATGAACATCAAATAGATTGGGATGAAATGAGGCGATACGTCGCCATGATGAAGGCCAGGAGACCTCCTCCTAGACAACAGCAGCAGCAGCAGCAACCACCACAACAACAACAGCAGCAACAACAGCCTCAGCAAGCACCACAGCAACAGCCAAACATGGGCATCCTCCAAAATCCGTTACCGGCACACCAACAACCTAACCACCAAGTCAACCCCATCTCTTCCTTCCCAGAGGTTGGAAGAGGGCAAGATTGGCATACGGAAAGCGGCTCCGTCCTTATCGCCAATTACGTTCCTATCCAATCCCCACGCCTTATTCGTCCCGCATCTGTCTATCCTCCACCCGTAGCACAACCCGTAGTAATACCTCACCCACTTCCACCACCATCACGTCCTCTTATCCGCGTCTCTGCTGATGGCCTCTCTTCGAGTCCCCAGCAAACACCCTCCACTTCCACCATAACACCGTTACCCTCAAAGCCTCTCATCATTTCTCACGCCTCCACTTCATCATCCACCTTCATTCCGCCTCCACTAAACAAACCCCTCATTGTCCAATACCCTTCCGAGGTGCCCTCTACTTCCACCATAACACCGTTACCCTCAAAACCTCTCATTGTTTCTCACGCTTCCACTTCATCATCCACCTTCATTCTACCTCCACTAAACAAACCCCTTATTGTCCAACACCCTTCCGAGGCACCATCTACCTCCACCATAACCCCTCTACCCTCGAAACCCCTCATTACCCATCGCCCATCCGGGACCCCATCAATCTCTACTATACTTCCACCTTCCAAACCCCTAATCATCCACCGTTCATCTGAGACCTCATCTACTCCCACCATGCCTCCACCTGACAAACCACTCATCAAAACCCCTACATCTGTCGTTGCCCCTGCTTGCTCAATTGTTCCTTCATCATTATCCCTCAAACCTCTGATAAACCCCATACACCCCACACCTAATAACCCTATGGAGGTGCCGTCGAACCCACAAGCCATGGTGCTCTGCAGTGGAAAGATGTTCCATCAGATTTTCCCCCAAAATAGTCAGGTCCCTGAGCAATCTCAGCCAGAGAAAGACACCGAAGAACCGCCAGAGGAATCCATCCCTGGGACACAATATGACCTATTGAAACACTTGGATAAGACACCGGCTCGGATCTCCATTCTCGAGCTAATCAAGAGGTCAAAAATCCATCAAGACGCCTTGATGGAGTATCTTCAGAAGGTCATGGTAAATGAGGATCTCCCAGTGGAAAAGATCTCGGCGGTATTGATGCTGACCGATACACAACCGGTTATTATATTTCACCACCATGAGCTCGCCCCCAAGGAGGCTCAAAAATATGCTTTGTGTATTGTAGTAAAAATCAATGGGGTGTCTGTAGACCCGTGTTTGGTGGACACTGGTGCGTCTATAAACGTGATCTCTATGATCACTCTCCAATCATGTGGGGTTGACACGGAACAGATAAGGCCTTCATCAATCACAGTAACGGCCTATGACAACAGTAAAAGACCACCAATGGGGATGATCATCTTGAATGTAGAATTGGGCCCTGCATCAGTCTTTGCGGAATTCCATATCCTTGATATGGATCCCACATTCAAGGCCATACTAGGCCGCCCTTACATTGAGGTTATGAATGCTGTGCCTTCCACCAATCATCAGTGCTTAAAATTTCCATACAAGGCTTGGATTATCAAGGTAAATAGCATGCCCATCTTTTCTACAGTGGATGCTATTAATACCTCATTACCTTCTGTTTGGCCGACTCACCGGCCAATTCTTTCACTGCTAGATGTGTGTGACCCTCATCGCACCCCTTTAACACAAAAGCCATTTCAGGCATCAAAGTCATGTCACCCTTCCCATTCTAAGGGATGGGAGATCATGAAAAACATCAGCTACCAACAGGGCAAAGGCTTGGGTGCACAATTACAAGGGAGACTGAGGCTGCCAAAGAAGATAAAGTTAACCCTTAAAGCCGGCCTAGGCTTTGAAGGGCCACTTGAAGCATATGAGGGACCTCTTACATGGACCTTGTACTCTCATTTTAGAAAGGGTCCGATTATACAGTTGGGGGATTACCCGCGAGAATCACATGGGAAATTACAGATTGCTTATTTAGCTGAAAGCTGCTCGAGAACTACAAAGAAGGGGAAACACGATGACCCAGACTGCAAATGGAATAAGTGGTTCGATATACACGATATTTCCATGGCACTACAACAGATGTTCTCGCCTCCAGACTTAGAGGGGCCACTTTTGATCTCCGAGGTACCAAAAGATGTCGTTGACATTGCCGAAATTCTAAGTTTTCCTCGCCGAGAGGAAGTTGCCACTGACAGATCGCTTTCCGTCATTCTATTTGATCATTCTCCTCAGCCGTTGCTGCTGACTCTTTCTTGGACCCGACGTTTATCTGATGATATTCCCAGGTCCCCTTCTCTGTTCACATTCTTGCGCGGGTTTCTCAGCCCATGCTAAATTTTCAACCATGATTTGCTCAATGAGCCATGCAACCCCTTAGCTATAATTCCCTCCTCTCATTCTCCAAATTCTTTCAATTGTTTTGTAATTGAAAATGAAAATAAAAAAAACGTCAATTTTCAAACTCCTCAACAGTGCATTTCCTTTGAGGAGACCTCCTACATCTCCCACGAATGCGTCCCGACCTACGGGCCACTCATTCAAGGTCCCTTGAGCGACCTTCTTTACCCCTCCGCTGAGGGGTCCTTTCCTGTACATTCTTCAACTTCTTCTTCGTCTGTAGAACAAGTCCGTCAGGTTAGGAATAGCGAGTCAAGGGTAGTACCTAGAAAAAAAATCCAAGGGCAGGGAAATTCCTCGTCGATTCCTTCTAGATCTAGCCAATAGGTGTCAAGCCTTTCTAGCCATTCCTCAATTGCTAGAGAATCCCATCCAACTGTCGGAGTTAGAATGTGAGGAGGATTATACAATTGATGAGGGGTATGGAGTTTATGAGCTCACAGATGAAGAATATCCTATTGAAGAAGGGGATGAAGAATATGAGGACGCGGCCGACGCATATGCTAGCGGAATGAGGAGATTTGACGAACCATCAGCCGCTATAGAAGAACCCACCAAAGAAATCAACCTGGGGACCGAGGAAGACCCTAGGATCGTCCTCATAAGTGATAATTTGCCGCCATCTGAAGAAGAAGAATTGATCGAGGCTCTCAAGGAGTATAGGGACACGTTCGCATGGAGCTATGAGGATATGCCGGGATTGGATTCCACCCTGGTCGAACATCGCCTAACGCTAAAGCCGGGATCCGTCTCGGTAAAGCAAAGGTTAAGATGTTTTCACCCCCAAATGGCTTTAAAAATGAAGGAAGATGTCGATAAGCTCCACAAAGCCAGGTTTATTAGAGTTGTTCTATATCCTCAATGGGTGGTAAACATTGTCCCGGTCATGAAAAAAGATGGAAAGGTGAGAATATGTATCGATTTCAGGGACCTTAACCGCGCATGTCCAAAAGATGATTTCCCCTTGCCTCACATCGACGTGTTGGTTGATAACACGGCTGGCTATGAAACTCTCTCATTTATGGATAGATTTTCAGGGTATAATCAGATCCGTTTGGCAGAAGAGGATCAGGAGAAAACGTCATTCACCACACCTTGGGGAACATATTGCTATTTGGTCATGCCATTTGGTTTGAAGAATGCTGGAGCTACTTATCAAAGGGCTATGATGGCAATATTCCATGACATGATGCATGTGTATTTAGAGGTATATGTGGATGATTTACTGGTAAAATCTAAGACTAGGACAGAACACCCGAGAGTTCTAGCCAAGGTGCTGCAAAGATAAAGGGAGTTCAATTTGAAAATGAATCCAAAAAAGTGCATATTTGGTGTCTCGTCGGGCAAATTGCTTGATTTCATTGTGAGTAAGAGGGGTATTGAAATAGATCCCAACAAAGCTAAAGCAATTAGGGATATGCCACCTCCGAAAAACCTGAGAGAAGTTCGAGGGTTAATCGGAATGTTACAATTCATTCGTCGATTTGTGTCCCAGCACTCGTAAAGGTGCAAACCTTTCTAAGAGTTGACTAAGTCAGGAGTAGAATTCCTTTGGAATTCTAAATGCCAAAAAGCTTTTGAAGGATTGAAAGAATATCTGGCCAATCTACCCGTTCTAATTCCACCCACGCCAGGTAAACCTTTAATCCTTTACATCTCAGTCCTGGACGACTCCATGGGAGCTGTCCTAGCACAAGCCGATGAAGCGGGCAAGGAAAGGGCGACCTATTACTTGTCCAAACTCCTCAACCTCTGCGAGCAGAAGTACACGGCTATGGAGAAAACGTGTGCCGCTCTTGTCTGGGTAGTGCAGAAGTTGAAACACTACTTCTTAGCTCATGAAGTCCATCTGATTGCTCGAATGAACCCTATCAAATTCCTTCTAGAAAAATCTGTCCTTACGGATAGATTAGCACGCTAGTAAAGCTTTCTCTCTCAGTTTGACATCATCTACATTCAACAAAAGGCGATGAAGGGATATGCTATAGCTGAGCATCTCGCTCACCATCCTCTCCCCAAATTCGATCCTGTCCAATCAGAATTTCCAGATGATGAACTAATGTCCATCAACCAATCAGACGATTACATGTGGACGTTACATTTTGATGGAGCTCTGAACTCCCAAAGGAAAGGAATCGGCATTGCCCTCCTATCACCTGAAGGCCTTACATTCCCACTGGCATACCAGCTCAAATTCCCCGTTACCAACAATATAGCTGAATATGAAGCTCTTCTAGCTGGCCTGGAACTCGCTCATTCTTTTCGTATCACTGAATTGTGAGTCGTAGGTGATAGTCAACTCATTCTTCGTCAAGTGCTCACCAAATATCGCACTCGCGATTCCAAGCTCAAGCCATACCAAGAACTCACTACTGTCTTTGCCAAACTGTTCACCAAATTGATCTTTATTCATGTCCCTCGTCATCAGAATATTCTGGCCGATGCCCTCGCCTCGTTGGTATCATCTTTAAGGTTCCCTCTAGGAAGATGGTTTGAGTCCATTTCCATCTACAAGCGTCACGCCCCTGCAATCGATGACGCTTCCTACGTAAATATCAAGGACATGATAGCAAGGAAGGCCCTACAGGCGGAAATCTTTGAGAAGAGGGAAATTATGTTGACAGAGTTAGAAGAAGAATTGGCTGATGAGGAGAAGCCATGGTTTTATGAAATTGCCAAGTATTGCAAAGATCAATCCTACCCTGGAGAAGCCACATCGAAAGATAGAAAAGCCTTAAGAAGAGTGGCACAGAGATACGTGTTGGTTGAAGGAGTGCTGTATAAGAAAAGCCTTAATGGTGTTCTTCTAAGATGTCTCGATGAAGAGGAGGTCTGGAAATGCGTCGAGGAAGCACACTCTGGTGTGTGCGGTGGCCATATCAATAGCCAAATGCTTGCCAAGAAAATCCTTCGGTAAGGCTTTTACTGGCCCACCATGGAAGAGGATTGTGCCGTCTATGTCCGTAGGTGCGTCAAGTGTCAACTTCACGCCGATAAAATTCATTCCCCATCTTCTTCACTTCATCCAGTGTCTTCCCCATGGCCTTTCTCCATGTGGGCTTTCGATGTCATTGGTCCTCTTGGTAATCCTAACTCCCTCACTAAGCAAAAATCATTCATCCTTACTGCAACAGAGTACTTCACCAAATGGGCCGAAGCCGAAGCTTACGTGGAAGTTAAAGCATCAACAGTCTGTAAATTCATCATGAAGAACATCATCGCCAGGTTCGGCATTCCAAACACGATCATCACCAACAATGGACCGTAATTCATTTCTCAGGACCTTCAGGACCTCTGCAAAAGGTATAAAATTGCATTGCATCATTCATCACCTTATTATCCACAAGGTAATGGCCAAGCAGAGGCCACTAACAAAACATTGATTAAAATCATAAAAAAGACATGTGAGTCTAACAAGTTCTCGGATTGGCCAGAAAAGCTCATCGAGGCTCTATGGGCCTATCGCACTTCAATCCGTACTCCTACTGGGCAAACTCCGTTCGCCCTTACTTATGGGATGGAGGCGGTAGTTCCGTATGAAATCTTAGTTCCTTCTCTCAGGGTACAGTTGGACAAGGAGCTTCCCCTCGACGAACGCCGTGATTCACTCCTTGCCCAATTGGAACTCTTAGATAAGAAACTGTTGGCCGCTGCCGAGCATGCACGTGTATATCAGAACAGACTCACACGTTTTTATCAAAAGAAGGTCATTGAAAGGAAATTTCAAGTCGGTGAAATGGTAGTGAAAAGAATGTTTGTAAAATCTGGTGGGCCGCATTCTAAACTCCAACCCAATTGGGAAGGACCGTACGTGGTTCATGCTATGCATCCTGGCAACGCCTACAGGCTAGTCAATGCTGAGGGGATCGAGTTGTCCCATCCTTGGAATGGGCTTTATCTTAAGAAGTACTACCCTTAGATAGGTGTACATAGTGTCAAAAAAATGATGAACGAAAAACAACAAAAAAATAGAAAATAATGAAAATAACAAAAATATGTATATATACAACAACAAAAGACAAAAAAAATGGAAAAAAAATGAAAAGAAGAAAAAAATAGAAAATTCAAAATGCCAATGCTGGGAGATCACCATGTAGTTAAGTCATTGCATTCAACCTCCATGTTGGGATATGGCCTATTAAGACTTGGTAGATTCCGGGTCTTGGTTTGCCAGAACCGTGGAGATCCCTGTCCGGCTAGTTCGGCTTATGCCTCCCTCAAAAGAAGACAACATGCATGTACACATGTGTTCTATAAGAGATCGATAGCAGTGCTTATGGTGGGGCCTCACCCAGAAGGTCTCCAGAAAGCTCAAATCTTTATTCTCTCTCTTCTCGATCGAATGAGACACCCGGCGCCCTTAAAACGCTGAGCATGGGAAACACGAACAGAACCCCCCAGGGTGAGAGTAGGGCCCAATTCCTCGAGCATGGGTCAGAGCACGAGAAGAGGGCAGTGTCCCCGCAGGCATCCAAGAGGGATTCCATAATGTCAAAATACTATGTCCCTCGCAAAAATCTGTCAAGAAAAATCAGAAAAGAAGAACAAAATCAAAGTGAAAAGCCTGGTCGTGACCGTGCCTGATCCCACAAATAAAACCCCTTTGACTAAAAGTCAAATTTTATACAAAAGGGGTCATGAGTTATAAATGCTCGAGATTTGGCTTGAAGTTGCGCGAAAGGGGAAGTTAAGTGCGCACCTACTGGCTCGCCGGGTTAACGGTTTTACCGGTCCTCTCAGGAGGTTTACCCCCTTATACTCTTCCTTCTTCCTCTGAAGATGAAGGCTGAATGGAGTTCCTGAAGGGTGAAACTCGCCAAAGTCTGCAACCACCTTTCAACACAAACGTATGGTTGTCCATTTTGAAAAGCAGAAGTCATTGTCGTGAAAGAGTCTTGTGAGCGACGTCACGCGGTTCGGGGAAGGGCGGAGAGGACGCGGAGCGCGCGCGGGCTCCACTTTTCTTTCTTTTGGTGTTTGTTTGCTGCAACACAGAAATAAGAGAAGAGAGAGAAGAGGCCACCACGGGAGATTGCTCCGGCGGGGCTAGCGGGACAAGTGTGATATAGCAAAATATGGGGTTTAAACGGCCATAGCGGGAAGTGACTCGCCGCGGCCTCGGGGGGACGGGAATGGTGCAAAAATTAAATAACAAGAATTGAAACGGCCATTGGGGAAGTGACTCGCCGCGGCCTCGAGAATATGAGCAGATAATAAGATGACAGAATATAGAGAGAATACAAAGAGCGGGAATTTAAACGGCCATTGGGGAAGTGACTCGCCGTGGCCTCGAGAACACAAACAGATAAGAATATAACGTATAAGAACGTGAATTTAAACGGCCATTGGGGAAGTGACTCGCCGCGGCCTCGAGAACACGAATAGATAAGAATATAACATATAAAAACGGGAATTTAAAGGGCCATTGGGGAAGTGACTCGCCGCGGCCTCGAGAATATGAGCAGAATATAACAGAGTATAAAGAGAATATAAGAACGGAAATTTAAACGGCCATTGGGGAAGTGACTCGCCGCGGCCTCGAGAATAAGATGTGATCGCCAGGGGCCGAAAGACCCCAAAATAAGAAAGTGATCGCGCCTACCTCGAGAGCGGGAGATGGCGGGTTGCTTCTTCCTCTCCCTCCGACCGGTCGACGGAGAGGGCTTTCCTCGGCTACCCTTGCAAAACAACGACAAACAAATGACAAGTGGATTAGAAAGATGGAGGTGTAGTATTCAAATCCTTGCGATAAAAATAACGAAATGATGGCAAGACACACACCTGGTTGGTGTTATCTTTTAAACCCCTCTCGGACTCGAGTAGGAGGAAAATGAGATGATGGATGCAAGAAGTATAAAAGAAGAGGCGCCCTTATGAAGGGGGATAGAGGATGCGAGATGATGAATGCAAAAGAACTATGAAGAAAAAAGGGGAAGAAAAGGCTTATTGGATGAGCCGAGGGTGAAATCTGGCGGAGCTCCGGCAGCGTGGGGACGACGTGGAAGCGCGGTGGATGAAGACGACCTTCCTCTCGTGAGCGTGAGCACCCGAGAAGCCGGCAGAACCTCCACCTACAAAAGAACCCACGGGTTAGAAAATGACTCCGTAGCCTCTGGGCTCCGGCAGCCTATCGGATCACTTCTGAGCTCTTCCAGAACTGAGGGGGTGGGCCTCTATTTATAGAGCTCCGGAGGGTGGAGGCGTCCAGGACCCTGGACACCTCCATCAGGGCCGAAATAATATTTTATTCTATTTTTATTGATATTTTTTTGGATACTTTTGTGGAGGCGTCCAGGGTCCCGGACGCCTCAAGTAGGTCCACCGAAAGTCGACGACGGCCGCACGCGGTTTGGCACAACGCGTGGTTTTGTGAGCGGCACCTCGTGATTCAGAAATGGGCCCGTCCAGCTGACCAGACGTCTTTATATTTTGGATTTTTTCACACACGACAAACCGTCGTTCGGTGGCCGGCGCCCGTGAGGGTTTTGATGGAGGCGTCCAGGGGCCTGGACGCCTCCAAAATTATATTATTTTTTATTTTTCTTTTATCTTTTATACCAGGGCTGGCATTTTGATTTTTTTATTTATTTTTATGGAGGCGTCCAGGAGCCTGGACGCCTCCATTAATATATATATATATTTAATTATTTTTTACCTTTTTTATGCCAAGTGGCATTAAATATTTATTATTATTAGTTTTTATGGAGGCGTCCAGGGGCCTGGACGCCTCCATTAAAAAATATATATATTTTTATTTATTTTTGGGCCCTGAGAAAATAATAAAATAAATTAAAAAGATGGGGGCGTCCAGGAGCCTGGACGCCCCCATTAAGACCCACCCGGGTCCTCAATCGGCGGCTGCCCGGTAGTCAACATCTTGGTTCCGGAACCTCTTGATGCGTCTGACTGGTGTTGATGCCGTCCGAATGCCGTGACGAGACGATTCCGGATGCCGAAAAAGGCAGAAGAAGACCCGAGAAAAGGAAGCACTCGAGTGATTCAAAATGCGTAAGCCGTTGCGGGGCGTTGTATAGTAATATGAGACTTTCTCAGGAGACGTCAGGAATGGCGTGTCTACAGCTGCCCCGCCTTGGCGTCTGCTTTGTAAGGGAGCGACACGTAGTGGAATGGTATCGAAGTGGAGTGGAGTGAAGTGGGAGCGGACTGATAAGTTGATGCCACGGTGTGATGAGACACGCTTTTGACGTTACTGTTTGGAATCTTTCCTGGAGTTTCAATGAGGCGACCTTGAAGAAGGTCTTTCAAATATTGACGATTGCTTGGACGGAGATCAAATAAAGGAGGGTGAGATGTGCGCTCAGGCACGAAACAAAAGGAGACCAACTTCTCGGTGTGGAAGTACCTGGGTCATAAACCGGAGGTTTCACCTTTGGGGAGCGGTTACCAGCCAATGTGGAAGTGCTGCGGCCAAGGTGGGTCAAAAAAGGTAAAGGAATATCTGAGGGTCTGTCCAAACAAGGGTCTCCTTTGGAAGAGCAGCGTCGGAGCTGTCTCAAGGAAACTCAATATTTCATTCGGAGTGGAATATCTCATATTTGTGGGAATTGTAGCACAACGGCTTTCACAATCGAATCACTTGAATGATCTTCCGCAATAAATCAAAGTCCTATATGAATGCATGCTGGGTTCAAAGAAAAATTTAAAACAAACTAAAATAGAAAATAGCCAAGGATAATATTGTCAACTTGTGAAGAACGGGTCAGGATACCGACCCGGTGAGCTGATACTGGGCTGGGGCCCGTTTATCCGCGCATCAACTCACTGAATGGAACCGTCGTCCCCATTCTATCACAAATTGACGGCCTATCCGTACAACCCAAATTCTTCCGGGATCATCACCGTTTTTGTTGAAGCGGAACTCAGATCCCAGATTCGTTCGGACCGCACGGTCCTCGGCATGTTCTAGTAGCGTACGTATCATATACTACGATGCATGACATGGTGGGACCAACCAATGAAAGGTGGGACAGGAGATAGGACAAAGACGTCCGTTAGTAAAACCTGCACAGGCCAGCAAAGGTTAGCAACATCATAAAGTAGTAGAATCATAGCAGAATCGCACCACAGTTCAAAGGAGATCCAGACAAAATCCTGATAGCGACTGCTGATGTGACATGTTCTGTCCTGTAGCGATCTTCCCTTCCAATAAGAACTCCCCTTAGGCTAGTTCATTCAAATGCACCAAGGTGGGTTTTGGAAGCTCAGGAGAGGAAGGAGAGGAGAATCTAGAGATTTCAGGATGGAAGGAGAGTCTTCCCGCGTTATGAAGAGGAGCAAGACTAGCAGCGAGATCAGGCGACTCTCCGACCTCGAGGGTCATCTGAGTGGGACGATCATGTCGCATATGGTAAGCTGACTCTTTTCAAATTTTCTCCACGTGAACCTTCTTCTTACTTCCTTCATTTCTTATTTCTTTCCTCTTCCAGCCATATCCACTCTTCCCAGGCCCGAGGAAGTTTTCCAAACTGCCATGACTTTCAAAGCTAACTTCCAATATCTCCATTGGCATGAGGGCCATACTCTCGAAGTGGCATTTGCAGGGGCTCCTTATTCACGCCAAGCATTACGAGAAGATTCGTATGGACTGGGCGGCTATGGGCGCACTAGTGGAGATCTGGCATCCCCAGACCCACACTTTTATCTTCCCGACCTTAGAGGTGACCATCCTCCTCGAGGAGGTGGAACTTCTGCTCGGATTGAAGAAATTCAAGAGTGACGGGAAGGTGAAGGCTATGCGGATGCTGACACGGGAGACTTCTGAAAGCGTCCTTGGAAGCTTCATGCCGTCCGACGCAGCCAGAAAGGTCCGTACTCAAAAGGGGATCGATCTCCAAAAGCTCGCGGAGTGGGTCATGGACGCCCTGAGAGGGTCACCAGATGATGACTATTTGGAGGGGTTCACTATCTGTCTGGCGGGCGCTCTCTTGTTTCCTCATACCGACAACATAGTGGAGGAGGATCAACTAAGTGCCATTCGCGGAATCTGGAGTGGAAAGAGGGTGGGACCCGCCGTCCTTGCCTATCTTTACAGCGGTATTACTGCCTCGAGCATGGGTAAGCCTCCATTTGGTTGTGCACTTGTCTTGAATTGCTGGCTGGATTTGCATTTCAAATTCGACCACCGCGAGGGAATGCCAACTGCTTCGAAACTCTTCCAACAAAGCCCTCTTCATCACATAGCCGACGTGTTAGGCTTCGGTGGTACTGTAGTGAACCGCGTTCCGTGGCTGAAGAAATGTGAAGACTGGCGGTCTCACTTCCGCACCGTGACACAAGGCTTCTTTACTTGCGCACCAGCATGTTTGCTTTCGCTAGATCTCCTCATGAGGCCTTCTCCCGAAGTTGATCTTCAACTGATCGGCGCGACCGAGTTTGTTCTTTACAACGCGCATCGGTGCTGCCTTCAGATTGGCATCCCACGCCATTCGTTCCCGCCACCGACTGGCATCGTTCCTTTGAAGAAGAGGGAGTTGGGCACTGAAGCGGACGCGAAGGAAGCGAAGGCCATTAAAGCTCCCTGGAAGACAAGTGTTGCGGGAAAGGCATTAGCGCACGTGGTGGAAGAATGCGAGCCGTGGAGGGCTTATGTGACCGAACTGGGGAAGTTAAGGCCTAAGGTGCCTAAACCCCTGATGTAGTTCATTCTGCTTTTCTGATGGAATAAAATCTGGCATGGATGTTTCGGACCCTTGTCCCCTTAATTATTATTTTTTTGGTGATTTTTCTTTTTCTTTGTATTCTTATTTTGTGCTTTGGATTATATACATTCTCTAACCCCTTTTTTCTTTTTATTATTATTTTTATTATGGGGGCGTCCAGAGGCCTGGACGCCCCTATTTTTTTATAATTTTTTTTAATAAATATTTTTTGGGGGCGTCCAAGGTCGCGGACGCCCCTAATTTTTTATTTTTTTATTTTTTGATTTTTTGTTTTGGGGGCGTCCAGGCGCCTGGACGCCCCTAAGTTTTTTTGAATTTTTTAAAAAAATAAAAAAGTGGGGGCGTCCAGGCGCCTGGACGCCCCAATTAAAGCTCAATCTATATATAGGGGGGGCTCCCCCCCCTTATTCACTTACTGTTCATTCAAACGATCCGGTCAAACCAGACAGACCCATTCTTCGCCCCAATGGAGTTAGGAGGCCCGAACCGAGGTGGAGACAAGCGGAAACGACTGGCTCGTCGTCCGAGGAGACTGAGAGACGATGCTGAGGAGGCCGTATAAGTAGAGGAGATTGCTGCGGAGGAGGAGATGGAGGTGCCGCTTCTGGCCGCAGAGGCCGCTGCGGATGCTGGTGACGCGGGAGAGGACGATCACGACCCGGTAGGTACTTCGGAATTCTCACTCTGTGGTTCAATAGGCTAAAACGGGCGTGCGAGAGGCTGTGAGAGAAGGCCGGGTAGTGAGAGAAGGGGGCGTCCAGGGGCCTAGACGCCTCCACTTTTTCTTTTTCTTTTTTGTTTATTTATTAATTTACGAAAATAATAAAAAAAAGTTTAAAAATAAGGAGGCGTCCAAGGCCTAGGACGCCTCCATAATAATATATATATTATATATATATTTTTGTTTTTGGTTCTTGGATTTTTTTCGAAAAAAGAAATAAAGAAAATAGGAAGGAGGCGTCCAGGGGCCTGGACGCCTCCAAAAAATAATATTTTTTTTAAAAAAATAAAAATAAAATAAAAAGAATAAATAGTATATACAGTGTTATTGTTTATTACTGTTCATGATGCTGATGTGTTCTTTGTTGGTTTTGTGGTTTGCAGGGCGTGATGAAGGGCCGGATTAGCTGGTCCCTGGTGGTGGCAGCATACCGTGGGCTGCCGGATTTCCAGAGGGCGCGTGTGGACGCCATGGGCTTTGGAGCTTTCCTTAGGATCGAGCCCTTCCGGCTCGACCTTCCTCATATCCAGACACTGAGGGAGCGGTGGCACGCACCGAGCCGGGCATTTTTGATGCCCTGGGGGCACATGGTGCCGTCACTGGAGGACGTGGCTCGGATCACCGGGCTACGGGTGGACGGAGAGGTGGTGAGCGGGGCCACCTACCCCGACTACCGAGAGAGTGCCCTGGACCTGCTGTGGTTAGAGACGAGCGTGACTGACAGGGACAGCAGGGTAGTTGGCCGAGTGCAGATCATGGAGGCGCTCGGATTCATCGACCCGCGCCAGCGGGTTAGCGAGACTGGAGCGGAGTTTCTGGCACGACTGGAGAGAGATGCCCGTGCAGCTTTCACCCAGGATCCGAGCGAGAGGGAGCTGGTGGATCTAGACCTTCGGAGGTTTCTTTTCTTCTTCCTGGGCCGCCTTCTGCTGGGGACGAAGGGGGATGGCATCCACTGCCGTTTCCTTGGGATCTTGGCGGATCTTGACAGAGTGGGACACTACGCGTGGGGAGCGGCTCTGCTTGCCCATTTGATTGCTGATCTCTCCCAGACTTCGGAGAAGGAGACGACAGTCAGCGGCTTCGCACCTTTCCTCCAAGTAAACATTTTATTTATGCATTCCCACAGTTAAATATGTAATTATTATACTAATGATGTATGATGGATGCAGGTGTGGAGCTATTACTATTTCCCGATGGGGAGGGCTAGGCATGGGAACAGGAGGGCTGTGCCTCTGGCGCGGCAGTGGAGGCCGGTCGTGGTTGCAGCACCCCACGGCTACCAGCTGGCGTCACTTCGTCGGGAGCTGAGCGAGTATCCCGAGGCCATGGTATGATGCGTATGATTTTTTTTTTTTGTGTTTATGCGTGTGACTGAATGGTAACTAATATGATGTATGTATGGTGATGCAGGTGGTGTGGAGGCCCTACCGGGCATGGGCGACGCTGGCCAGCCTTGGGTTGTAGCGGGTCTTCCTCGTTTCAGGCGGGACGTGTGGGTCCATTGTCTGAACGAGATCTAGCCGCTGCGGCTTAGACTGGTCATGAGGACGTTGGGGCTAGCCCAGGAGTGGGTTGACGTAGATGCGCCGGCCCGCATTGGGCGGAAGACCAAGGGGAAGGTGAAGATTGTGGACTGGCGTACGCGCTTCCCAGCACAGTACCAGGACTGGCAGCAGGGCGGGGTCCCAGTGGTGTCCCATGTACAGGACAGCACAGATTACATGAGACGATATCGAGCTACGTACGGGGACCGCCTCTCCCTCGGTGGTATGGCAGGGGTAAGTGTGAAATGAAAATACTTCACCCTTCTATATGTATATGCATGTGGTACTGACTTATGTGCAATGCAGGATGCTCGTGACAACATGATTGCCGACCTGCGGGCCCAGCTGGCGGACGCTAGGCGGCAGTTGGTGGCCATCCGACAGGAGTTGGAGATCCTGGTGAGCTTATGCAATGCATTTTTTTGTGACCTAGATTTTTGATGCTTAGCCTTTGACTGACGTTTGCCCCGTGTTTCAGCGGGCCCACCAGACAGCGGCAGCCGGGATGGCTGGTGGAGCGGGTTCCAGTTCGCGGGGCCCTCCTCTGGAGGTTTCTGCCCTCCAGGAGCAGCTGGCGCACGCGGTGGCTCGGGCTGAGGAGGCCGAGCGTGACCGCGAGGCTCGAGTGAGTGTTTGCTTGGCCCCGACCCTTTTCTAGCTGCTTTCCTTCTATCACTGTTCTCTTACGGTGCATGGGTGCTTTGACAGGTGGCCGAGATTCAGGAGGCCCTGGCCCGTGCTGTTCGTGCTGAGCAGGAGCGCGATGCCTGGGTGGCAGAGCGTGACGCCCGGATTGCGGAGTTGGAGGAGGAGCGTCGACGGGAGGCTGAGGAGCTCCCTCGTGACGTGCTAGATCTGCGGATCGCCCTCGAGCTGTCGAGGAGAGAGGCGATGAGGGAGAGAGAGGAGAGGGAGAGGGATAGGGAGAACATGGAGAGAGAGAGGGAGAGCGTGGAGAGAGAGAGGGAGAGGGATAGGGAGGAGCGACAGCGGGATCAGACCGAGAGGAGGGCTCTAGAGGCCCAGCTGCTGGAGCTCCGATTGAGTCTCGGCACGGCGGAGGGGAGGCTTCGGAAGAGCGAGGAGCGGTACCAGAGGGCGAAGGAACGCGGGGCGCGACTTCGTCAGTCTGGTTCTTTTTCCATGGGCAGCTATCTGGTCTCTTCGGCCGAGGAGCGTCGTCGCGCCTTCGAGGCTGGAGTGCCACCGCAGGGCGAGGCGAGCACGGCTTCTCAGGGTTCGCAGAGGCCCCCTAGGGATCCCCGGCAGAGGAGGGAGGAGAGAGATGACCAGGAGGGTGGTGGTGAGAGTTAGAGAGTTGCTTGTACACGTCACCCTTCTCACTGTATGATGTACTTTCGGCTATTATATGAAATAGAAATGACTTTTTTGTGTTGTGTGTACCTTTCTCTCTCTCACACTTTCTTCTTTGCACTGAGTTGTCCTTTGAGGCACGCTCCGCGAGACCTTACCCTGAACAGCGGGGAACTACGCTTTGCACGGGGGGATTTTGTTTCCTTTCTCCCCCTTTTAGGCGCGTCCAGGCGCGAGGACGCGTCTTAATCCTTGAATTCAAATTTAAAGCGTCGGGTGTCCTTTCTTCTCCCGTGCCTTACCCGCAAACGAGCCCGCCTTCTACCAAAACTCGCTTGCCCCCTTTCTCATCTTCATCCTCTTTTGATCGATGGAGTTCGGTGGGCCTGACCACGGTGAAGGTGGAGAGGGACGCGGGACCCCTCGCCCAAGGAGGGACGCGCCCGAGCACGGAACGGCGTCCATGGAGGAGGAAGGGCCGCTCCGGGCCCCCGAGGGACCCTAGGGGCCCGATGGCGTGGGAGGAGGTGAACACGGTCCGGTAGGTCCTCCGATCTCTTCCTCTTTTAATTCATTTTGGGTTTTCAAGCGACATCTCTCTTCATGCCAGGCCACCAAAACTGCCTCCGCAAGTTCCGATACATCTTCGTCGCACCCGGGTGTACAGTGTACCTGCTCCCATGAGCCTCGCGTAACACCGCACGACGAACCTGCTCCTCTGCTGGGACGTACAACCTGCCACGAAACCTCGCAGCACCGTCCTCGCCGAGCTCCACATCAGCCATCGCAAGAATCCGGGGCAACTCAGGGTCCGCATGCTGAGCCTCTGTCACCTGACGACGGATAGCAGGAGTGACAGTCAGACTCGCAAGCACTGCCAACCCTCGCTCCTGGGGAATCTTGAGCCTGAAGGATACTTCGGGCACCTGTTCCCAGAGCCTCCACTTCCTCAACATCAAGGTACTGACCGCCACCTTCCGACTCAAGGCATCGGCAACGACATTCATCCTGCCCGGCTGATAAGACAGGGTGAAGTCATAGTCCTTCATGAACTCCATCCAACGCCTTTGTCTGAGGTTCAGATCTCTCTGCGAGAACACATACCTCAAACTCTGATGGTCAGTGAACACCTCGAACTTCTCACCGTACAAATAATGCCTCCAGATCTTCAGCGCGAAGATCACCGCCGCCAACTCAAGATCATGGGTAGGGTAGTTCTCCTCATGGGGCTTTAGCTGCCGAGATGCATAAGCCACCACTCTACCATGCTGCATTAAAACAGCACCCAGTCCAACGCCGGAAGCATCTGTACACACCACAAAACCTCCCGATCCAGAAGGCAAAACCAACACCGGAGCCGAGGTGAGCAACCTCTTCAGTTCAGTGAAGCTCTGCTCACACTCCTCGGACCAAACGAAAGGCACATCCTTCCGCGTGAGCCTAGTCATCGGGGTCGCAATGCGGGAAAAATCCTGGATAAACCGGCGATAATACCCCGCAAGCCCCAAGAAACTCCGGATCTCCGTCACCGACCTCGGCCTCGGCCACTGCATCACAGCCTCGACCTTGGCGGGATCCACGGAAATGCCATCACCAGAAATCACGTGCCCCAGAAAGTGCACCTCGCTGAGCCAAAACTCGCACTTGCTGAGCTTCGCATATAACTGGTGATCTCGCAACGTCTGCAGCACCACACCCAAATGGTACGCATGCTCCTCAGCAGACCGCGAATAAACAAGGATGTCATCCACAAAGATGACCACAAACTGGTCCAAATACGGATGAAACACCCTCTGCATCAAGTCCATGAAGGCTGCTGGGGCATTGGTGAGCCCAAACGGCATCACCAAGAACTCATAATGCCCGTACCTCGTACTGAATGCAGTCTTCTCCACATCGGACTCGCGAATTCTCAGCTGATAGTAACCGGACCGCAAATCAATCCGCGAGAACACTCGCGCAGACTGAAGTTGGTCGAACAAATCATCAATCCGCGGCAACGGATACTTGTTCTTAATGGTCACTTCATTCAGCTGCCGGTAGTCAATGCATAGCCGCAGACTACCGTCCTTCTTCTTCACGAACAACACGGGCGCACCCCAAGGGGAAAAGCTCGGACGAATGTACCCCTTGGCCAACAGTTCCTGCAACTGCGCCCTCAACTCCCTCAACTTAGCGGGGGCCATACGGTAGGGAGCCTTCGCCAAAGGTCCCGTACCAGGTACAACCTCGATCACGAAATCGATCTCCCGCTGGGGAGGTAATCCAGGCAACTCCTCAGGAAAAACATCGGGAAACTCGCACACCACCGCAATGTCCTCGACATCCGGCTCCATCCGGTCAGACACAATCACAGACGCGAGAAAACCCTGACAACCTGAATCAAGCAATCGACGGGCTCGAATAGCAGAGATAAGAAATCGAGAAGAGGTGGAACGGATACCTTGGAAATAGAAGGTCCTCTTGCTCGGATGCTGGAAGTAGACCCTCTTCATCCCACAATCCACCACCGCTCCATGAGTCTCGAGCCAATCCATGCCTAGAATCACGTCGTAATCCCGAAGCTGCAACGCATACAACCTGCCTGGCATACTCCGCCCATCGATCCACACCGGAACCTGGTCGAAGCAATACGGAGTGACCATAAAGTCACCCGAAGGCAACTCCACTGCCAGATCACAGGACAACTGGGTCACCGGCTCCTCGACGCTCGACGCGAAATCCTCCGAAATAAACGAACGAGACGCTCCAGAATCAAATAAAACCCGAGCCGCACAACCCAAAATCTGAACGGTACCTTCCACGAGCTGCGACGCCACTGCCTCTGCCCTAGTCAAGTGCGTGATCTGGCCACGAGCCCTCTGCCTGCCTCCCACACTAGCTGACCTGGGTAGCGGCGGATACTGTCCCTGCTGCTGCTGCTGCTGGGGAACCTGCTGCTGCGGCGGCCTCTGAGGACAGTCACGCGCCATGTGCCCTGGCTGGTCACACCGAAAACAGATGATCGGCGCCGTGCACTGCCTGCCTGGGTGGGTCCCACCACACCGTGGACAAGATCCTCGCGATCCACCCACTGATCCCTGACGCTGCAAAGGAATCGGCTGCTGTACACTGCCCGATGAAGCTTGCCCTTGATCCTTGGGCTTCTTACGGAAACCCTTCTTCAAGAACTTCTTGACCTTCGAGCTAAAAGACGCAGATCATGTCACTGAAGCTGCCGATGCCGGTACTCCTGAACCACCCGACGCATGCTGGAAGAAACCCTGCTGCTGGGTAGCCGACTGCTGGCTGCGACCTGACAAAGACTGCCCCTGGCTGATCGGTCCTCGAGTCCTCTGCATATCCATCTCCAAGGAAATCGCAACACGAGACGCCGTCTCTAGATCAGTGGCCCCATTCGCGATCAAATGGTGCCTCAGCTCCAACCTCAAGCCCTGCACAAACTGCGTGGTCCTCACCCTCTCATGCTCCATGATATGAGGTGCATACCGACCCAGCTCGACAAATCGGGCCCTATACTGCAACACGGACATGTCACCCTGCACCAGCTCCAGAAACTCCCGCATCCGCTGCGTAGCAACGACGTCTGGACAGTACGTACGCTCGAAAGAACTGACAAAGTCACCCCACTCGACCTGCTCAAGTGGACGAAACTGAAAGGACGTCTTCCACTCGGAAGACCACCACCTCCGAGCCGTACCCTGCAACTGGTTGTAGGCCAACCCCACTCTGTCCTCGGCAGTACTCTTCGCAGAACTGAACACCCGCTCCATCTCATCGAGCCAATCACGAGCCGCATCAGGGTCTGCCTGGCCGCTAAAGTAAGGTGGATGGAACTGCATGAAGTCCCTCACCGCTCGGCCTGGCCCACCCCTGACGGACGAGCCCTCACCAGCCTCTCCGCCAAACTGCTGAGACATGAGATGGTACATGCCACGGAAGAAATCCTCGGCCCCCGGAGCCCTCGCAGCATCCGCGGCCTCGGTAGCTCCCGGAACTCTGCTATGCTCCTCCTGGTCCCTCTGGACCCCCTGCTGGATCTCCTGACCTCCAGCCGACTGCCCCTGCTGAGAGCGAGAACTCCTCCTCGGCGCCATCCTCGCTCCTGAAGCACAAGACAGAAAACACGGAAACGGCAATGTCAGAATAAAACATGCGGTGCCCAATGCCAGCGTCACATGTACATCATCGTTGTGGACTAGTGGACCACTACAATTACCTATGATTCTCATGTAATTCCACAACCGCGCTCTGATACCAGCTGTAACGACCCGAGAATCCGATTACCGGGAAGGCCCGATAACCCGAGACTCGTACCGCCACCCACGAGTCCGAAGACTCGGAAGGGTTAAAAGGATGGTGTGGAAACTACATAAGCATCACAGATAATTGCAGAAATTAAACAGTTATAATATTAAGCAGGAAATAAATTAACAATTTACATGGTCCCCAATAAAGAACAATAATAACAGCAGTCCACGACTAGTACAGTGACAAGAAAGAAAAGTACAGCTACACGGGGCATCCCCCGGCTCTGACCTCTGGCACTACCTCTGGGCACCCGCACCACGCTGCGCTCCTGACGCGCTCCCCGAAGGTGGCGCCTCACCTGAAACACGGTGAAAACACGCAGGGAATGAGTCTCAGAACAAGACTCAGTAGGGATCACTCGAACCCTACCTCAAAAACGAGAAACCACTACTCTAGCGGTAGAAAAGTACCTCGGAAAGGAAAGCCCTGTACTCTACAGAACTAGACCCTATGGCACGCAAACCGACACACGTGCCACGGTACGAGAAGACCGAAACTCAACGATCGAACCGTCAAAACCCGAAGGTCGGAAACACACGACTGACAGTCTGACACTCCGTACTCGACAGGAGTACCACCCACTAGAAGCACAGCCGGTAGCGTCCCCTGACGTCTTACACCGCACCGCAGGTGAACCGCCTGACGTGGTAGGTCCTACCCGAGGCGCAAACACCGTACAAGTAACCACAAACAAGTGACTAGTTGGGGTCACGCCCGTCGACGTGGGTCCAACCGCCCCCAACCACGTGTGCACACACAGACCACGCGTCCTAGGTCTGGCCCTCTGACCGGTTTTCCCCCGCAGCCGGACTCTGGCTACGACGAGGGGCCTACGGTAACCGGTCCACAAACCGTCTCGAAAGGTGGGTGCCCGTACACCACTCCCAGGTGAGACCAGCACCTCGTACTGGTGGGCTACGACTAGTGGAGGGTCACTGAAGGAGTAGACTCTCGAGTCAACGGAAAACAACGTCCGAAACCGACAACGTGTGGGAATCACCCCACGCACCAGCCCCGTCGCACGGTGACCATGGTCGGAAAAGAAACAGACGCATTGCCCACGGTCAAACGCCTGACCGAGGTGAACGGGACTTCCGGACACCAAAAACATGGTCACGGAACTCCACGGGGTGCCCGGGACGCACACACGGCCCAAGGGGAACACCCAACAACGAACCAAATCGCGCTAGGGCCACCTAGCGCGACAGGGCATGTCGCGCTAGGGTCCCCTAGCGCAACAAGGGTTGTCGCGCTATGGCCCCATAGCGCGACACGGACCATCGCGCTAGGGATACCTAGCGCGACAGGGACCATCGCGCTAGGTCTTCCTAGCGCGACAAGGATGATCGCGCTATGACCCCATAGCGCGACAGGAACCGCCTCCTGTTCATCTTCTCCGATGAACGCGCTCGGTCGGGGCAACGCGACCTCCAAGAACGCGCTACTGGAGTATAGCGCGTTCTCAGTCCGCGGCCGAAAACGGTAAGAACGCCCAAAAAAACTAACCACGCCCCCATACCTCCATAGGAGAGGGGGAAAACAAAGGGGAAGACCCCTGGGGACCCCTAGCATGATTCTAGGCCCTCAAAACACGAATCCATGCATTGAATCCATAGATCGGGCGAGCTCTCCCCAAATCATGGAAAAACCCAAAAACGCTCAAATGATCCCCTCTCGGCCTCTCCGCGGCCTACAAATCACGGAAAAGAACGGCATGAGGCTATGGAACGTCACCCTACCTCAATGGAGCGAATGCTCCGCCGGATCGATCACGAATCACGAAGAATTCTCGAAGCTTCACGAACTCCCCACGCTTCCCACGCTCGCCGCACGCCCACGAGATCGCCTCACCGTCGCCCACGCGTCCGCGCCGTCGCCCCGCCGCCGTCCGTAGCCGGAGAGGGGCTCGCCACGTCCGAATGGGAGAGAGGGAGAGAGAGGGGGCTCACGGTCGCGAGAGAGAGAGGGAGAGGAAGAAGAAAGAGAAAAGGGAAAAAGAAAGGAAAAAGGATTAGGATTTATAGAAAATCCGAATTTTTGGAAAAATATCGAAAAATAGAAAAATACATTTCTGGAATCCTCGGAACGCACCGATCGCAACGGTACCACTCGTGCCCGGGTGAACGGCCCAGTTAACCCGCAGCGAGCGTCCGAAGGAAAAGCCGAAACACACACCGGGAATCGGAAAACACACGCGGAAAAGTCGCGGAACGCCTCCGGGCCTCCGAAACGACTCCGGATCGCGCCGATCCGAACACGAAAGATGTCCGAAATGAAATTTCAGACACAACAGAGCTGGACGCTCCAAAAACCAGATCCGGGACCCATGAAGAAGGATCCGAAAGGTCCGGGATATTACACTGGCACACTTGTTTGCAGGCCTATTCCAAGAAACGGATCGTGAGATGACTGTGAGTTGTTTCACACCATTCATCCAGGTATTTTTTTGGTTTTGCTTGTTTTGTATTTTTTTTGTTATTTTCGCAAGGTACTGATGACCTGCGCCGAGCAGCTATGGAGCTATTATTACCTCCCCATGGGGAGAGCTCGACATTGGCGACCCGTGATGGTGCCGCTAGCCAGGCGGTGGGAACCCATCATGAGTGCGGCACCCCTAACCTACCAACTGATGGTGCTAAGGCGAGAGCTACAGGAGTTCCCTGCAGCGATGGTAAACTGGAGACCCTACTCAGACATGGTCGATGCTGACCAGCCGTGGGTTCTAGCAAGTCGTGCCCGGTTTGGACGGGAACTGTGGATGCACTGCCTGAATGAAATCGAGCCACTTCGGCTACGATTAGTTATGAGGACTTTAGGACTGGCTCAAGAATGGGTGGATTCAGCTGCGCCACCTCGTGTCGGGAGAAAGACGCGAGGACCGGCGACCTGCATTGACTGGCGCGTGCGATTCCCCGAACAGTACGAAGATTGGCAACGGGATGGCATGATTGTAGAATCACAGGCGCGGGATAGCGAAGACTACTTGCGTCTATATAGGATAAAGTACGCAGAGCGGCTCCAACCCCGGGGACTTGTGGAGGTAGGTTTCCCCTTTTTCTCTTTTCTTCTTTCTCTTTTTTTGGTTTTCTGGTGAAAATGCTGACTCGTATGGCTGCAGGATGTTCGGGATGCCATGATAGCGAATTTACGAACTCGCTTGGCAGAGATGGAACAACAGTCGGGCGATGCCCGCGGAGCTACGAGCGCCTTGGTAGGTGTACAGTACGTTCCTAATTAAAACCCCAGATTCCAGATGTTGGCTGCTAATTCACGCGGTCGTAGCATGCCCAGATTGGCGCGGCTTCCCCGGCGATGGGAGTGGGTGGTGCCTCTTCCAGCTTGTGGATTCCCACCTCAGAACTTGACTCGCTTCATGAGCAACTTGCTCATGCCACGCAGCGTGCCGCAGAGGCAGAAGGGATGCTCTGTATACAGGTAAAAGTTTCAGTGTTGGGTCCTCTTGGTTTGCGCCTTATCGCGTATCTGAGATGGTACATTTGGCAGGAAAAGGAGACGGAAGGAGCGCTTGCCCAAGCTGCGTAGAAGGAGGCTAGGATAGCAGAACTGGAGAGAGAACTGCGCGTCATCCTGATGACGACTCCTCTAGGGATGCCGTGGAACTGAGGATCACTCTCCAGTTGGAGAGGGAAGACCGTGAGAGAGAACGTGCAGAGAGAGAAAGAGACGCGGAGAGAGAAAGAGCCAACAGATTGACTGAAAGGGAGGAACGAAGGGCCATGGAGGCCCAACTATTCGAACTCCGAATCAGCCTTGGCCTTGCTGAACAGTGGCTGAGAGATGGTGAGGAGCGCTACCGAAGAGCACGAGAGCGTGGCTTTCGTGTTGGTAGCTTCTCTACTGCTTCCGTAGATCAACGCCGGGATGCGGGAATAGGAAGAGGAGTACAGAGCGGTAGGAGTACCGCTTTTCGTAGTTGGGTAGCACCTTTGAGAGTGTTTTATCCGGAGAGTAGTGGGACGAGTAATGCAGAGAGAGAGAGGGCGGAACTTGATGTAATTTTTTGTTTTTGGAATAAAATACAAGGTTCGGTTTGTTTGGTTTTCACCTTTACTTCTGTTGCCTGAATCCCTGCACACATCACTGAAACAAACAAATCAGAATTTCTGTTTTGACTTGGCCCCTTGCTCAATAAGCAAATGGTCACTGTGACTGTCCTTGATAACTGGTCAAGGGGCCAAGCCTTTATTTAACGAAGGCAAGGGAAAGATGCGGTGATGATAAATGCGATAGGCAAGCACACGAATGCAAGCGGTATTAAAAGTGAGATGCTGCACGCAAATGTAATCATGCAAAATTGATTTGTTTTCTTTTTTATATTTGATATTTTTTTGTTTTATCATAAAAATATATTTTTTTGTTTGCAAATATGTACATTTTCTCTTTTCCATTTTTTTTGCTTTTATCATTTCAATTTTTTTTATTGCTAATGCCCGACAAGCACCCAAATGGCACCTGACCTTCGTGAGAACAGGGGTTTCTTACTAACCTCCCAGGTATCCTAAGTGCATATCTAGGTTTATTTGGGCCTCTAGACCCCTCGAATGATGATCCCACCGGCTAAGACTTACCCTGATGACAATACCGTCATGCCATGCTTAGGCTCCCAGTCGCTTCCGACCACAGGGATTCACCCAAAAGGTGTTTGAGGTAAATGATTTGCCCTACCCGGGTCTGTTTCCTCACAACTCTAGATGGTATAAGATGGAACACCCTGGAACCCTAATGACCAACCGTGCGACGCTGACCCTGAATCAGACGCCGTCGCACCCATAGGTGACGCGTTTGCATTGGCCTAAGCCCGAGGTTAAACAAGAAGACATCAAGGCGGTAAACATGGGTCTTGACCAGCCAGAAACACAGAGACTCCTTCGCAGCGATAGCTTTTGCTTTTCAAAGTAGGCAACCAAATGTGTATATTAAAATAAGGTCGCAGACCCTAGGTAGTTTTCACCCTTCAGAAACTCCATCGAACCTTCATCTTTAGAGGGAGAAGGAAGAGCGTAGGGGATAAACCTCCTGAGAGGACCGGCAAAGCCGTTAACCCGGCGAGCGAATAAGGGCCCATCAACTCTTTCCTTTCAGACAACTTCAGACCAAATCTCGAGCATTTACATTCCACGGCCCCCTTTGTGGATTCAGACTTTTACTTTGAGGGGTTCCGTTTATCGCACCAGGCACGGTCACGACCAGGCTTTTCTCTTGATTTTGATTTTGTATTTCTTTTTGTGAGGGAGATATAGTCGTTTGACGTTTGTGGGCTCCCTTTTCGTATGCCTGCGGGGACACTGCCCTCTTCTCGTGCTCTGATCGATGCTCGAGGAAATGGATCCTACTCTTGCCCTTGGGGTTTGAGTTTCGGTTTCTCATGCTCAGCGTTTTAAGGGCGCCGACTGTCTCATTTGGTCGAAGAGAAAAGAATAAAGATTACAGCTTCCGGAGATCTTCTGGGTGTGGCCCTACCGTAGGTGATGTTACCGACTTTTTTTGAATAAAATACATAAGTGAACACATGTTAGCTTCCTTCGAGCGAGCATAGGCCGACGTGGCCGGAAAGGGGTCTCAACGGTTCTGGCAAACCAAGACCCGGTGCCTACCAAGCCTTAATGGGCCCTATCCTAACATGAAGGTTAGATGCAGGGACTTAACTACATGGTGACTGCCAGGCATCGGCATTTTGAATTTTCCATATTTTTAGTGGTTTTCAATATTTCTTTATTTTTTGATGTTTTTATCTTTTCATCATTTTTTTTTGTTTGTGCTAAGGGTAGTATTTCTTAAGATAAAGCCCATTCCAGGGGTGGGATAACTCGGTCCCTTCGGCGTTGACTAGCTTGTAGGCGTTGCCAGGGTACACGGCTTGAATTACAAATGGTCCTTCCCAATTGGGTTGGAGCTTAGAACGCGGCCCTCCAGGTTTGACAAAAATTCTTTTTACGACCATCTCACCGACTTTGAATTTTCTCTCAACGACTTTCTTTTGGTAAAAGCGAGCTAGTCTATTTTGATACACACGCGCGTGTTCGGCAGCGGCCAGCCGCTTCTCATTCAAGAGTTCCAACTGGGCGAGGAGTGAATTACGACGATCGTCGAGGGGAAATTCCTCGTCCAATTGTACCCTGAGAGAAGGGATCAGAGTCTCGTACGGGACTACCGCTTCCATACCATAAGTAAGGGCAAATGGAGTCTACCCGGTGGGGGTACGGATTGAAGTGTGATAGGCCCATAGAGCTTCGATAAGCTTTTCTGGCCAATCTGAAAACTTACTAGACTCGCATATTTTTTTGATGATTTTGAGCAATATTTTATTGGTGGCCTCCGCTTGGCCGTTACCTTGTGGGTGATATGGCGATGAATGATGCAATGTAATTGCGTACCTTTTGCAGAGGTCCTGTAGGTCCTGAGAAATGAATTGTCGCCCATTGTCGGTGACGATCGTGCTTGGGATGCCGAATCTGGCGAGAATGTTCTTCATGATGAACTTGCAGACTGTTGACGCCTTGATTTCCGCGTAAGTTTCGGCTTCGGCCCATTTGGTGAAGTATTCCGTCGCAGTAAGGATGAAAGATTTCTGCTTGGTGAGGGAATTGGGATCACCTAGGGGACCAATGATGTCGAATGCCCACATGGAGAAAGGCCACGGGGAGGATAATGGATGAAGTGAGGAAGATGGTGAATGGATTTTATCGGCGTGAAGTTGACATTTGACACACTTACGGACATAGACAGCACAATCTTCTTCCATAGTGGTCCAGTAAAAGCCTTGCCGAATGATCTTCTTGGCGAGCATCTGACTATTCACGTGGCCACCGCACACACCCGAGTGCGTCTCCTCTACACATTTCCAAACCTCATCGTCACCAAGACATCTTAACAGAATACCAGTAAGGCTCCTCCTATAGAGTAGACCTCCAATTAATGTATATTTCTGAGTCACCCTTCTTATGGCTTTCTTGTCCTCTGTGGTGGCCCCTTCAGGATAAGACTGATCTTGGCAGTATTTGGTGATTTCATAGAACCATGGTTTCTTTTCATCAGCCAGTTCTTCTTCGACCTCTGCCAACATGATTTCCCTCTTCTCAAGGATATCTTCCTGCAGGATCTTCCTTGCTATCATGTCTTTGATGTTTACGTAGGAAGCATCATCGATCGCAGGGGCGTGAAGTTTGTAGATGGAAATGGACTTAAACCAACTTCCTAGAGGGAACCTTATGGATGATGCCAATGAGGCGAGGGCATCGGCGAGAATATTCTGATGACGAGGGATATGAACAAAGATCAGTTTGGCGAGCAGTTTGGCAAAGGCAGCAGTGAGTTCTTGGTATGCCTTGAGTTTGGGATCGCGAGTGCGACATTTAGTGAGCACCTGGCGAAGGATGAGTTGACTATCACCTACGACTCGCAACTCAGTGATACGAAAAGAATGAGCGAGTTCTAGGCCAGCTAGAAGAGCTTCATATTCGACTATATTGTTGGTGACTGGAAATTTGAGCTGGTATGCCAATGGGAATGTGAGGCCTTCAGGCGACAGGAGGGCGATGCCGATTCCTCTCCCTTGAGAATTCAGAGCTCCATCAAAATATAGCGTCCACATTGGCTCATCTGATTGGTTGATGGACATTAGTTCATCATTTGGAAACTCTGATTGGACGGGATCGAACTTGGGAAGAGGATGGTGAGCGAGATGCTCGGCTATGGCATAGCCTTTAATCGTCTTTTGCTGGATGTAGGTGATGTCAAACTGAGAGAGAAAACTTTGCCAGCGTGCTAGCCTATCCGTAAGGACGGATTTCTCTAGAAGGAATTTGATAGGATTCATTTGAGCAATCAAGTGGACTTCGTGAGCCAAGAAGTAGTGCTTCAATTTCTGCACTACCCAAACGAGGGCAGCACAGGTTTTCTCCATGCCGGTGTACTTCTGCTCACAGGGATTGAGAAGTTTGGACAAGTAATAGGTTGCCCGTTCCTTGCCTTCTTCATCAGCTTGTGCGAGGACGGCTCCCACGGAGTCATCCAAGACTGAGACGTAAAGGATCAGAGGATTTTCTGGTTTGGGTGGAATGAGAACGGGTGGACTAGCCAGATATTCCTTCAACCCTTCAAAAGCTTTCTGACATTTAGAATTCCAGTGGAATTCTACTCCTAGCTTGGTCAACTCGTAGAGAGGTCTACACCTTTGTGAATGTTGAGACACAAACCGACGAATAAACTGCAACCTCCCGATTAAACCTCGGACTTCCCTCAAATTCTTGGGAGACGGCATATCCCTGATAGCCTTAGCTTTGTCGGGATCTATCTCGATCCCTCTTTTGCTCACAATGAACCCCAGCAATTTACCTGACGACACACCAAACACACACTTTTTCGGGTTCATTTTCAATTGGAACTCTCTTGACCTTTGCAAGACCTTAGCCAAAACTTCTAGATGTTCCATCCTGGTCCTTGATTTCACCAATAAGTCATCCACATACACTTCCAGATATATGTGCATCATGTCATGAAATATGGCCATCATCGCTCTTTGGTAAGTAGCTCCAGCATTCTTTAATCCGAACGGCATGACCACGTAACAATATGTTCCCCAAGGGGTAGTGAATGACGTCTTTTCCTGATCCTCTTCTGCCAAACGAATTTGATTGTATCCTGAAAATCCATCCATGAAAGAGAGGGTTTCGTAGCCTGCCGTGTTATCAATCAACACATCAATGTGAGGCAAGGGAAAATCATCCTTTGGACACGCGCGGTTGAGGTCCCGGAAGTCGATGCAAATCTTGACTTTCCCATCTTTCTTCATGACCGGGACAATGTTCGCCACCCATTGAGGATAAAGGACGACTCTAATGAACCTGGCTTTGTGGAGCTTATCGACCTCTTCTTTCATTTTCAAAGCCATCTGAGGGTGGAAACGCCTTAACCTTTGTTTTACCGAGACGGACCCTGGTTTTAGGGTTAAACGGTGTTCGACCAAGGTTGAATCTAGACCCGGCATATCCTCGTAGCTCCATGCAAACGTGTCCTTATATTCCTTGAGAACCTCAATTAATGCCTCTTCTTCAGAGGGTGGTAGGTTGTCACTTATGAGGATGATCCTAGGATCTTCCTCAGTTCCCAAGTTGACTTCTTTGGTGGATTCTTCTACGGCGGTTGACGGCTCGTCGAATCTCCTCATTCCACTAGCGTATGCGCCCGCCGCATCCTCATATTCTTCACCCTCATCTTCAGTGGAGCATTCTTCATCCGTGATCTCGTAGACTCCATACCCTTCATCAGATGCACAGTCACCCTCGCATTCTATTTCGGATAGCTGGATGGGATTTCCTAACAACTGGGGGATGGCAAGAAGGGCCTGACACCTGGCGGCCAAATCCAGAAGGAATCGACGAGGGATCTGCCTACCCTTGGATTTCTTCCTAGGTACTACCCTTGGCCTATCATTCCTAGATTGACTGACAATATTTACAGAAGAAGATGAAGATGAAGAGGACGGTGTAGAATGTACAGGAGAAGACCCCTCAGAGGAGGGGTAGAAAAGGTCGCTCATCGGGCCTTGGACGGGTGGTCCGCAAGGCGGTACGCACCCGTGGGAGATGTAGGAGGTTTCCTCAACGAAGATGTGTTGTTGGGGAGTTTGAAAATTGACCTTTTTTTTTTCGTTTTCATTTTTAATGACAAAGCAGTGAAAAGAGATTGGAGGAAAGAGAAAAGGGGTTATGGCTAGAGGATTGTGAGGCTCATAGAGCAGATCATGGTTGAAGACCTGGCGCGGGTTGAAAAGTCCGCGCAGGTATGTAAGCAAAGAAGGGGACCTGGGAAGATCATCAGACAATTGTCTGGCCCAGGAAGAAGATATCAGCAAAGGCTGAGACGAGTGGATGGAGAGGATGGCGGCTAATGAGCCGTCGTCGGCAATGTTGAGGACGGATGAAGATCCGTCGATGACAGAGTCCTTCTGGCGAGGACGAGGATAGTTTGGAACCTTGGCAAGAGTGGTAATATTCTCTGGTATTTCGGAGATCAATGGTGGTCCTTCAAGCTGCAGAGACGAGAACATCCTTTCTAGTGCAACGGAAATGTCCCGTATGTCGAACCATTTATCCCATTCGCATTCCGGATCTTTGATCTTGCCTCTTTTGGTGATCCTCGGACATTTTTCAGCCAAATATACAGCATGTGATCCCCCAAATGCTTCTCGTGGGTGATCTCCCATCTGAACAACGGGTCCCCTGCTGAAGTGGTTTGATAGAGTCCATGTGAGGGGCTCCCAATCCGCCTTGAACGGTCCTTTGAAGCCTAGGCCAAACCTACGGTTCGGCCTAATTTCTTTTGGCGGCTTGAGCATACCCTGTAACTGTGCGCCCAGACCTTTTTCCTGTTGATAGCCGATGTTCCTCATAATCTCCCAACCTTTGGAGTGAAAAGGGAGACATGATGTTGCGGTTGCCCTGACCGGCTCCTTTGTTGCTAGTGGAACATGAGATGGATCACGTACGTCCAGCAGTGACAATATGGGCCGATGAGACGGCCAAACAGAAGGCAGAGTGGTGTTGATAGCATCCACTGTGTGAAGGACAGGTGTACTGACCACTTTAATAATTCTCCCATTGTAAGGAAACTTCAGGCACTGATGGTTGGTGGAAGGCACAGCGTCCATGGCTTCGATGTAAGGGCGACCCAGTATAGCCTTAAATGTGGGGTCCATGTCGAGGACATGGAATTCCGTGGGAATTGACATGGGGCCTAGTTCTGCCTTCAGGATAATCATCCCCTGCGGCGGCCTTTTGCTATTGTCATAGGCTGTGACCGTGATCGAGGAAGGTCTTATTTGTTCCTCGTCGATCCCACACAACTGAAGAGTGCACATGGAGATCACATTTATGGACGCACCCGTGTCCACAAGACACGGGTTTATGGATATCCCATTAATTTTTATTGAAATGCACAATGCATATTTCCGAGCTTCCTTGGGAGCGAGCTCGTAGTTGTGGAACATGATGGCCGGTTGTGTGTCTGTTAGGGTCAGGACGGTCGAAATCTTTTCTATAGGGAGGTCCTCGTTCACCATGACCCTTTGAAGGTACTCCATTAAGGCTGCCTGGTGGGATGTGGATCTTTGAAGTAGCTCCAGGATGGAGATCCGAGCAGGTGTCTTATCCAGGTGTTTCAATAGATCATACTGTGTTCCAGGGATAGCTCTTTCTGGTTGTTCTCCATCATCCTTCTCTGGCTGAGATAGCTCAGGATTCTGACTGTTGTAGGGGAAAACCCTGTGGAAAATCCTTCCACTCCGGAGCACCATTGCCTGCGGCTTTTGTACCTCTGTGGGGGTAGCAGTAGGTTTTAACAGGGGTTTGAGGGGTAGTAGTGGAGGAATGGTTGATGAAGCAGGGGTGATGACGGGAGCAGGGATTCTGATGAGGGGTTTGTTAGGTGGAGGTATGGCGGAGGTAGAGGGGATATCGCGCGGATTATGAAGGATAAGGGGTCTGGAAGGTGGAGGCGGAGGCAAAGTGGAAGTGGGTAAGATTTGAAACGGGTAATGGTTTTGAGGTAGATGGTGGGTGATGAGTGGTTTTGAAGGCATTAGTGGTGATGTGGTGGAGAAAGACGTGGTTATGTATGGTTGACGGATGATAAGGGGTTTAGAAGGCGTAGGGGTAAATGTGGTAGAGGTGGATGGTAAAGTGGGGGAGTGAGAGAAGGTGAGAGGGTGTGAAGGCGTAGTGGAGAGTGTCGGTTGATAGGAGGTCGGGGTGCGGATGAGAGGGCGTAATGGTAGTGGAAATGGTGATGGTGATACTGACGCGGGTTGATGAGAGAGAGGTGCTACCCGGGCAAGGTGAGGGGGTTGCATGACGATAGGGTTGGAGGTAGAAAGAATGTAGGTACTTTCCCGGTGCCACACCTGCTCTCTCCCGATTTCCGGGAAGGAGGAGATGGGGTTAACCTGATGATTGGGCTGTTGGTGCTCTGATAATGGATTCTGGATTATTCCCATGTCGGGCTGTTGTTGTGGGGCCTGCTGAGGCTGTTGTTGTTGTTGTGGTTGTTGTTGCTGCTGCTGTTGTAACTGCTGCTGTGGCCTCTGAGGAGGTCTCCTAGCCTTGAGAGCCGCGACGTACCGTCTCATCTCATCCCAATCTATTTGATGTTCATCATTCATATCATGGATGTAATCTTTGAAATGGAAGCAGTAATCTACCGTGTGTCCTGGCTGCCTGTGGTAGACGCAGTATTTGGAGGTATCAACATTGGGGGGCCACGCGGGCCTTTCTCTGGGTAGGGCGAGTTGGTTTGATGCCATGAGGGCATTAAAAATGTCTGCTAAGGTTTCTGGCAATGGTGGATAGTAGGCTCTCTTGGGACCGAGCGGCCTCCTTTGTTGCTGTTGGGGAGCATAGTTCCTAGGGGGTGGAACTTGGTTGTACTGAAGCGGTGGTTGTTGTTGCTGAGGTTGTGGTTGTTGTTGCTGGGGTTGGCGTAATGGAGGCATATTATCCTGGGGTGGATTATTTTGGGGTGGAGGACGAAGAGGGAAAGGACCTGGTTGAAGGGGAAGTCGGGGCATTTGTGGAGGCCTTGGGTTGACCGCATAGTTGGCATTGTTGACCGCACTGACTTGCTCATTTGTCACGACCCCTTCTGTGGCTCCGCCCGGGACACCAGCGTCTATCTTTCTGACCACTTTGGGCTTCGGCGACTCAAACATGTTCATGATGGGGGAGTCTTTTAGCTGGGTTTGGATGTATCGGGCCCTTTCATAGAGTTCCTCCATTGTAGTAAGTTTATTCATGGCCAAGACATGTCTGAACTGTGGGGTTGCATTAGACACAATCATCTTCACTTGTTCGGGCTCGGAGAGGGTATCCCTTATTCTTTCCGCCAGAGACCTCCATCTATCAGCATATCGGACAAAATCCTCGTCGGGTTTCATCTTTTCGGCCACTAGGTCGGTAATGGAGAGTGAGGGACCGACCCTATCCCTATATTTCTGCAAGAACCTTCTCTGGACTATTTCAAAATTCTCGGCCTCGCGGGGCTCCAGAGAATAGAACCACTCAAGCACGGGACCATCCAATGATCTCCGAAAGAGGTATGCCAGGGACCTCTGATCGTTTTGCCACTAAGAGGACTCATACATGAAATCCTTGAGATGAATGAAGGGGTTGCCGGTACCATTGTATCTGCGGTACGTGGGCATTTCGGAGGGAGGAAGATGAATGACGGGAAGGATTGGCAAAGCAACCTCCGGGGTGGCTTTCAAGTCCACCATCCTTCTTAGATTTTGAAACTGCTCGTCCATGCGGTTGAACCTATTGAGGAGCGATTGGGCGAGCTCCTCTGGGTGTGAAGGTGGCACTTGCCACTGGGGGAGAAACTGTCTCCCGGAGACTTGAGGGGGGAATCCCGAATGAGAGGGAGCTGTCGGACCACCGACAGTTGGCCCCGGCTGAAGCGGTGTCTGGGGAACAACGGGAGTTTGAGATTGTGATGGGAACTGGAATGAGGGTGGTTGTTGGCTCGCTTGTCCTTGAAGCGAGGGAGACTGGATGGCTTGCGCCAATGAGGGAGATGGAATGGCCTGCATGGACTCTTGGAGAGGTGCGATGGCCGGAGTTGACTCCTGGGGCGTGGGGGAAACAGATTTCCCTTTTAGAATGGCCTGGAAGGCCCGGAGCTGTTCAGAGGTAAGCTCCGTGTTGGCGAGGACGCCCAGTAAGGAAGAGATATCCTGTGGTGGGGACGTGTCCCCGGCAATAACCTGCACCTCATGCGAGGGGTCATGAGAAGGACCCGAGTCCATAGCATAGACTCGCGGGTCGGCTGACAAACCACGGCTAGGGTGGTTCTCCTCAAAAGACTCGTGAGACATGCTCACAGTTTTCCCAGAACGTAAAAACATACACTAGCAAGTAGGTAGCAGAGATTATCAAACAAGTGGATGCCTTTACGCCCTTTTTTTGTGTTTTGATTTTGATGATTTTTTTTTAATTTTTAGCGAGATCCGAAGTTCACACAAAATGGGGACCCCAGTTTATTTTTGTTTCACCGCCGTGTCAGCTAGGGTCTCTCGTCTCACCACGAATGAAATGACTAACTCCGGGGAACTTCAATGGTACAACCAGCCCAGTGAACGAAGAGGAGATTCTTCGATGTCGGGGACTTACGGAGGTCCCAGTGTAGGAGATTCTAGTCCGTTGAGAGGAATTCCCAAACGGAGAGTCCTTCCTTCACCGGGAAAGGGTGATCCTCAAAAAATGAAAAAAAGGATAGAAAAAAGGAATGGATGTATGCAATGGAATGCTGACAGATATATGGAGTGGGAAAACAACAGAAATAACAGACATATAATAAACAAAGAACCAATCAAAACTGACGGTGCTGCCGTGAGCACGACGGGGGCACGCGCGGGCGCGAAGGTGGAGAGGCACGGGTGGTGCCGAACTTACAAGGGTAGCCAAAAGGAAGCAGTAGACGTCCCACCGTGATCGCCAATCTGTGAGCGACGTCACGCGGTTCAGGGAAGGGCGGAGAGGACGCGGAGCACGCGCTATCTCCTCTTTTCTTTCTTTTGGTGTTTGTTTACTGCAACACAGAAATAAGAGAAGAGAGAGAAGGGGCCACCACGGGAGATTGCTCCGGCGGGGCGAGCGGGACAAGTGTGATATAGTAAAATATGGGGTTTAAACGGCCATAGCGGGAAGTGACTCGCCGCGGCCTCGGGGGGACGGGAATGGTGCAAAAATTAAATAACAAGAATTGAAACGGCCATTGAGGAAGTGACTCGCCGCGGCCTCGAGAATATGAGCAGATAATAAGATGACAGAATATAGAGAGAATACAAAGAGCGGGAATTTAAACGGCCATTGGGGAAGTGACTCGCCGCGGCCTCGAGAACACAAACAGATAAGAATATAACGTATAAGAACGTGAATTTAAACGGCCATTGGGGAAGTGACTCGTCGCGGCCTCGAGAACACGAATAGATAAGAATATAACATATAAAAACGGGAATTTAAACGGCCATTGGGGAAGTGACTCGCCGCGGCCTCGAGAATATGAGCAGAATATAACAGAGTATAAAGAGAATATAAGAACGGAAATTTAAACGGCCATTGGGGAAGTGACTCGCCGCGGCCTCGAGAATAAGATGTGATCGCCAGGGGCCGAAAGACCCCAAAATAAGAAAGTGATCGCGCCTACCTCGAGAACGGGAGATGGCGGGTTGCTTCTTCCTCTCCCTCCGGCCGACCGACGGAGAGGGCTTTCCTCGGCTACACTTGCAAAACAACGACAAACAAATGACAAGTGGATTAGAAAGATGGAGGTGTAGTATTCAAATCCTTGCGATAAAAATAACGAAATGATGGCAAGACACACACCTGGTTGGTGTTATCTTTTAAACCCCTCTCGGACTCGAGTAGGAGGAAATGAGATGATGGATGCAAGAAGTATAAAAGAAGAGGCGCCCTTATGAAGGGGGATAGAGGATGCGAGATGATGAATGTAAAAGAACTACGAAGAAAAAAGGGGAAGAAAAGGCTTATTGGATGAGCCGAGGGTGAAATCCGGCGGAGCTCCGGCAGCGTGGGGACGACGTGGAAGCGCGGTGGATGAAGACGACCTTCCTCTCGCGAGCGTGAGCACCCGAGAAGCCGGCAGAACCTCCACCTACAAAAGAACCCACGGGTTATAAAATGACTCCGTAGCCTCTGGGCTCCGGAAGCCTATCGGATCACTTCTGAGCTCTTCCAGAACTGAGGGGGTGGGCCTCTATTTATAGAGCTCCGGAGGGTGGAGGCGTCCAGGACCCTGGACACCTCCATCAGGGCCGAAATAATATTTTATTCTATTTTTATTGATTTTTTTGGGATACTTTTGTGGAGGCGTCCAGGGTCCCGGACGCCTCAAGTAGGTCCACCGAAAGCTGACGACGGCCGTACGGGGTTTGGCACAACGCGTGGTTTTGTGAGCGGCGCCTCGTGATTTAGAAATGGGCGCGTCCAGCTGACCGGACGTCTCTATATTTTAGATTTTTTCACACACGACAAACTGTCGTTCGGTGGCCGGCGCCCGTGAGGGTTTTGATGGAGGCGTCCAGGGGCCTGGACACCTCCAAAATTATATTATTTTTTATTTTTCTTTTGTCTTTTATACCGGGGCTGGCATTTTGATTTTTTTATTTGTTTTTATGGAGGCGTCCAGGAGCCTGGACGCCTCCATTAAAATATATATATTTTTAATTATTTTTTGCCTTTTTTATGCCAAGTGGCATTAAATATTTATTATTTTTAGTTTTTATGGAGGCGTCCAGGGGCCTGGACGCCTCCATTAAAAAATATATATATATATATTTATTTATTTTTGGGCCCTGAGAAAATAATAAAATAAATTAAAAAGATGGGGGCGTCCAGGAGCCTGGACGCCCCCATTAAGACCCACCCGGGTCCTCAATCGGCGGCCGCCCGGTAGTCAACATCTTGGTTCCGGAACCTCTTGATGCGTCTGACTGGTGTTGATGCCGTCCGAATGCCGTGACGAGATGATTCCGGATGCCGAAAAAGGCAGAAGAATACCCGAGAAAAGGAAGCACTCGAGTGATTCAAAATGCGTAAGCCGTTGCGGGGCGTTGTATAGTAATATGAGACTTTCTCAGGAGACGTCAGGAATGGCGTGTCTACAAGTCTCTGTGTTTCTGGCCGGTCAAGACCTTTATCTACCACCTTAATGTCTTCTAGTCTAACCTCGGGCTTAGACCGATGCAAGCGCGTCACCTATAGGTGCGACGGCGTCTTATTCCGGGTCAGCGTCGCGCGGTTGGTCATTTGGGTTCCAAGGTGTTCCATTACACATCATCTAGAGTTGTGAGGAAATAGACCCGGGTCGGGCAAATCATTTACCTCGAACACTTTTTGTATAAATCCCTGCGGTCGGAAGCAACTAGGAGCCTAAGCATGGCATGACGGTATTGTTATCAAGATAAGTCTTAGCCGGCGGGATTATCATTCAAGGAGTTTAGAGGCCCAAATCAACCTAGATGTGCACTTAGGATGCCTGGGGGGTTAGCAAGAAACCATTGTTCTCGTGCAGGTTAGATGTTATGTGGGTTGGTCATCATGCATTAGCAAAAACAAAAAAATAATAAACCAAAAATACATAAATAAATGACAAAATCAAAAATCCTAAAAAGAAGAAAAATGTATATGCACAAACAAAATGGAAATGTAAAAGACCAAAAAAAATGAACAAACAACAAAACACAAAAAATTAATAAACACACCAAAAATAAAAATCACATCTTTGCATGGTCGCATTTGTATGCAGCATTAATTTTAAATTCTCGTTTGTATCCGTGTGCATGTCTGTTGCATTCGTCATCGCTTTTTATTATTGCCTTTGTTAATAAAGGCTTGCCCCTTGACTCGTTATCAAGGATAGTTCAAAACCACATCTGCTCATTGAGCAAAGGGCAAGTCAGAACAGAAATACTGACTTGTTTGTTCAGATGTGTGCAGGAATTTGAGTAACTAAGAAAGAAGCAAAGAATCAAGCGCAAAACATTTTATTCCACTCCCAACTGAAAATAAACAACAACCAAAAGAGTCTACGTTAGGTTCTACCCTCTTTCTCCACATTACTCGTCCCGCCACTCTCCGGGCCAGACGCTCTTGAGGGTGCTACCCAACTACGAAAAGCGGTACTTCTACCGCTTTGTACTCCTCTTTCTATCTCCACTCCCCGACGCCGATCTGCGGGAGCAGCAAAGAAGCTGCTAACACGAAAGTCACGCTCTCGTGCTCTTCGGTAGCGTTCCTCGCCATCCTTCAGCCACTGCTCGGCGAGGCCGAGACTGGTCCTCAATTCAAATAATTGGGCCTCCAGGGCCCTCTTTTCCTCTTTATCGGCCAATCTCTTGGCCTTCTCTCTTTCCCTGTCCCTTTCTCTCTCGGCACGTTCTCTTTCTCTGTCTTCCCTCTCCAGCTGAAGGGTGATCCTCAGCTCTACAGCATCCCTGGAAGAGTCATCACTTGGACAACACTGCAGTTCCTCTTCTAGCTCGGCTATTCTAGCTTCCTTCTGGGTGGCATGTGCAAGTGCCTCCTGTGTTTCTTTCTCCTGCCATACATCTCATCACAGGCATATGCCAATGCTTGAACGAGGGATATTAAATGGTGAAACCCTCACCTGTGCAGAAAGCATCCCTTCTGCCTCTGCAGCCCGCTGTGTGGTATGAGCAAGCTGCTCGTGGAGTATATCTAATTCTGAAGTAGGAATCCATAGACTGGAAGAAACGACGTCTGCCCCCATCGCCGATGAAACTGCATCGAGCTGGGCACGTTGCGTACACACATGAGAGGTGACATTTAAGTAGTTAGCGCCATAAATCATATCAGGAGCATGTACATATACACTTACTGATGAACCCAGAGCCGCTCGGGTGTCATTCAACTCTTGCTCCGTGTCCGCCAAACGAGCTCGTAAGTTCGTTATTATGGTGTCACGGGGATCCTACCGTTATGGCTCTCGAAGTTCATAAAAATTCACAAAAAATGGAAATTGTAAAAGACAAAAAAATGGTGTTTTTACTTTACCTCCACAAGCCCTCCAAGCTGGAGTCTCTCCGCATACATTACCCTGTAGAGCCGTAGGTAATCTTCACTGTCTTGCACTTGTGATTCCACGAGCGTGCCACCCCGTTGCCAGTCTTCATACTGTTCGGGGAAGCGCACCCTCCAATCAACGCAGGTTGCCGGCCCACGCGTCTTCTTCCCGACGCTGGGTGAGTTGGTCATATCCACCCATTCCTGGGCAAGCCCTAGGGTCCTCATGGCTAATCGTAGCCTTAGTTGCTCAATTTCATTCAAGCAATGGAGCCAGAGGTCCCGTCCGAACCGGGCACGGCTTCCAATTACCCATGGCTGGTTGACATCGACCATATTCGAGTAAGGCCTCCAGTTCACCTACGTTGGGTTGTACATATCTGCTTAGTTACCCAAAAATATAAAAAAAAAGTAAAAAATGAACAAAACAAAAAAAATAGAAAAGAGTATCCTACCATCGTTGCAGGGAACTCTTGTAGCTCCCGTCTCAATACCATCAGTTGGTAGGATAGTGGTGCTGTACTCATGATGGGTTGCCACCGCCTAGCCAACGGGATCGTCATTGGCCGCCAGTGTCGAGCTCTCCCCATTGGAATATAATAGTAGCTCCATAGCTACAACATCATGTGTCATTGGCATCAACAAATACAAAAAAAATCATAAAACAAAAACCATAAAAATAATCTTTTACCTGGATGAAGGGCGTAAACCCATTTATTGTCACCTCTCGGCCTGTCCTTTGCGACAGACCTGTGAATAGATGCGCTAGTAGGGCAGCTCCCCAGGCGTACTGTCCTACTCTCTCCAAATCCACGAGTAGCTCCAGGAAGCGGCAGTGTATGTTGTCTCCCTTAGAGCTCAGTAGCAACTTACCCAACAGAAAGATGAGGAACCTCCTCAGATCCATGTTGGTCCTTTCCCAGTTGCTGACGTCCACGCAATATACAGCACGGGCTCCTCTTTCGGCCCTTTCCATGAATTCCTCCAGGGACTCGTCATCCCGTGAACGAATGTCGGTAAGCCCTAACGCCTCCATGATCGATGCCTTAGCTACTGACCTGTTCTTTCGACCATCGAGGTCCAGCCCTAACAGCTTTTGGGCACCTTCTTGGTAGTCCGCATAGGTGACACATGTCACTGCCTCTCCATCCACTTTGAGGCCCGTGATTCGGACCACATCTTCTAGGCTGGGCACCATATGCCCCCAAGGCATCAGAAATGCCCGACTCACTGGGTCTCATCTTTCATGCAGTGCTTGGATCAGGGCAAGGTCGAGCTTTATCGGCTCAATTCGGAGGAAGGCCTCAAATCCCATCACGTCTAGCCTGGCCTTCTGGAAGTCCGGGAGACCTCGATATGCCGCCACTACCAGCTCCCACGAGATGTGCGATCTCATCATGCTCTACACATACACAAGAGATGAGAAATGGGAGCATTGCTAAGCAAGAAAGAAGAAGAAAGGATGAAGAAAGAAAACTAAAGAATCCACTTACAAGGTGTGATCGGGTCCTCTCACTCAGTTGTCCTTCGACTTTTGAGAGTCTTCTGGAACTGCTGTCGGACCGACTCCTCTTTGAGGAGCGGGAAGACTCACCCTCTGCTCTGAAGCTAGATTCACCTTCCATCCTGAAAGATTGAGCAACTCTCACTACCTCCCCTCCTTACAAGCTTGCACTCCTCAAATCTGCTCTCACGACTTTGGTGCTTCTAAGTTAAGGGAAAAGGGAGGTATTTATAGGATCGGAAGGAAGGAGATCTAGATCTATCACCATCACCCCCAGCAACAGCCTTTGCGACAAGTCACCCTCCCTCTATTCTTACATGCCACTTTGCCATGTGGAGTAAACGGAGCGGAGCCGTGATTTGTTGACTTGTCCTCCCTATTCGGTCCAAAGATTCCCCGTGTTCATTGTCCCGTTGCGACTACTGCTAGCGCAACGAAAGAAAACGGGGGACATTTATGCGGGAAACTAGGACCAGAGGCCAACGCTATTGAAATTACTGATAGCTTCCATTGCAAGCCATGGCTGAGGTGCCCTCGGATGCCACTTTGCCATGTCGGGTGAATGCTTCAGAGCCGTAATACGACCTGAAGAATCCCCGTGTCCCTTGTGACAGGGGCCAATATTTTTGAAATTGGTGATAGCTTCCATTGCAAGCCGCGGCCGAGGTGCCCTCGGATGCCACTTTGCCATGTCAGGCGAATGCTTCAGAGCCATGACACGATCTGAAGATTCCCCGTGTCCCTTGTCCTATTACGACTACTTTCAGCACAAAGAAAGAAAATTAGGACATTCACGTGGGAATAGAGTACGAGAGGGCCGTCATTTCAAAGGCGGTGGAAGATTCTCTTTGAAAATCATGGCTATGGTGAGTCACCACTCCGTGTTTTAAGCAGAAATCTCGTCGAACATGTCTCGTGGTAGAGGAGAGCTGTAGACCCGAAGGAACGCATCTAGGTCAAGCAAGCTGCCCTTAAACCAACCCATTCCACTCATACATCTATATAAAGGCTTGTGCCCGTCATGAGGAAAGAGTGGGTATGCAAGCCACTCACTAACCCTCATCACCCTCCTGGTCACTTCTCTTCTCTCTTCTCTCCGAAGGCAAGAAGACCCTCAGAGGCTTTCTATAGTTCCGTGACGCAGCAATCGCTTTGCCGTACCACAAGTTCCCACCGGCTCTTCGGCGGTGCTCTTTGTCGTCCTCCTGCTTCTCTCGCGATCCCGGTGGCCGCGAAGCTCTTGAAGTTGAGGCTGTTGGTTCGGCTGCCCTCTGTTCTGCCGAAGGAGACTGCACCAGCTCCAGGAACTCCTCCACTGCGAGCTCCGATTCTGCCCTAATCTGTAACAACTCTGAGGGATTGACGCGTCCGTTCGTTGTTTCTCCTAAAGCTTCATCAGTTAGGCCTTCAGTGCCCTCCTCTTGTATCAATCTCATTGTCGCTCTATCCCCCCACTCCTTCTCACTCTCTCTTCGTCGTCTGAAGAAAACATCAGCACCAGGACATCTCAGGGGAAGCCCTCTGCTTTAATCGCCTCAATCCTCCGGCTCCTGTCCGATGACAGGTAGCCGTCCTCCAGCGTCTAACATTCCAGATCGTCTCTTCCAAAATAGGAAGGAGAGGGAGGAGATTCAAAGAGCATGCAATGGCATTAAGGCCTGGCATTTATTTCAAAACAAGATAACATCAAGGACCGGGCATCACGGCCTCAGTTTCCCCAGTTCCATTACATAAGCATTCAACAGCTCACGATCCTCACTCACAGTCACCATCACCTTCTGTGGAATACTGGCTTTCCGTGACACTTTGATCATTTTTCTATCCTTGGCATCACCTTCCGTGTCTAACTCCCTTTCCTTAATCCAAGGGATATCAGATGGTGTAGGAAAAGAGTGTCGTGGAAGGCCAATTTGCAGGTAACACCGGTGCGAGCTGTAAAGAAAAAACTCAGTTGCACCGATAAGCTGGAGTTCCGCGTCAGGGGAGGATATCGTGAGAAGCTCACGTCCAAGTAAACATGCTGGCGCGTGAGTAAACGCATCCCATTCCAAAGTGTTGAAGTAAGTGCGCCAGTCTCCACGTGACTTCAACCGAGGCGTGCGATTTACCACACTCCCGCCAAAACCCAACACATCAACCATGTGATAAATGGGGCTTTGTTGAAAGATTCTGGAAGTAGTTCGTGCCTCCTCGCAGCGATCAAATTTGAAGTGACGTTCGATCCAGCAATTGAGGAGAAACATGCACCCATAGGGGGGCTGGCCCATGCTGGAAGCGGTAAGACCGCTGTAAAGGTAGGCGAGGACGGCTGGCCCCACTCTTTTGCCCTTCCAGAGTCCGCAAATCGCGCCCAACTGATCCTCCTCCAGGATGTTGTCGATGCTAGGGAAGAGGAGAGCTCCGGCCAAACATATCACGAACCCTTTCATGAGTCCTTCTAAGCATTCGTCACCTATCAATCTTTCTAAAGCACTCATGGTCCAATCTGCGAGCTTTTATAAGTTGATTCTCCGCTGTGTCTGAACGCCTTTAATGGCTCCGTAGGGCATGAAGCTTCCTAGGACTTTCTCAGAGGACACCTTCTTCCCTATGGGCAAAATTTTTATTCTCCCATCATTCCTGAATCTTTTTAAGCCAAGCAGGAGTTCCGCCTCTTCCAGAAGGATTGTCGATTCAAAAGTCAGAAAGACGAATGTGTAGGTTTCAGGGTGCCAAACCTCTATCAGTGCACCCATGGCTGCCCAATCCATGCAGATCTTGTTATAATATTTGGCGTGGATAACCAGGCCTTGAAGGTGCCACTTTGAAATAAAAACCCTCATGTCGGTAGTAATGTTCGAAGTGAGCTTCGATAGCCAGGGCAGTCTGGAGAATCTTCGACGACCCGGAAAGAGGAGATACAGCTGAAAGGAAAAGAAAGAAAAGAATGAATGGGTAAGAAAGAACTCGTGTCTGAAAAATAAAGGAAAGAGCTAACTCACCCTTCGCGAGAGAATCCTTTCGCTCAGATGACCTCCGATGTCGGTCAATTTCAAGAATTCACGATCGAATCTCCCCCTTTTTGTAAGACGGGAAGGTTCACCCTCCATCTCCAAAGACTGGGACCACTCTCTTCCCATCTCAAAAGCATAGAACCACCATTGAATGCATTTGGCTAAGTGCTAGGGGGGTACTTATAGGAGAAAAGAGGGGTAAAACTGTAAATGTAAAGCATGAATGATAAGTTACCGTTATGGATTTTTACCGGAGGAATCTTGTTTGGTTTGCATTATGTCTTTGCTTGTTTCTATGAATTACCTGGGCGTGTGGTTTTCTTTGTAAAGTGCAATTTTATTTCTTGTGTAATAATTGTGTGTTAACCGTCGGTGCAGACATCGATGCAATAATTGTGTGTTAACTGTTGAGTGCAGGTACCATTGAAAAAGAAAAAAAAGAAATGGGATCACACTGTCCCACCCTCAGTCACTCCGGTGATTGGCCCCCACTGTGTCATGCATACTACTATATGATATCTACGCTATTAGAGCATACCAAGGACCTTATGTCTTGGATAAATCTGGAGTTTGAGTTCACCTTCCACAAAAACAGTGATCACTTCAGAGGAATTCAGGATGTACGGATAGGCCGTTAGGGTGTGACAGTTTGGGGACGACGGTCCCGTCCGATGTGTCGGTACGTGGATAAACGGGCCCCGACTCAGTATCAACTCATTGGATCGGTATCCTGACCCAGTCTCCATAGCTTAGCAATATTATCCTTGGTTATCTTCTATTTTCTTTTGTTTTATATTTTTCTTTTAAACCCAGCATGCATTCATGTAGGACTTTGATATCATTGTGGAAGATCATTCATTTAACTTGATTGCGAGAGTTGCTGTGCTTGAATTCTTGAATAATACGAGATATTCCATTCTGAGTCGAGTACCCAGTTTCCTCGAAACCACCTTGGGTTGGTTCTCCGGAAGAAACGTTTGTTTGGATTTATCAATTGCTCTTTTTTTTACTCCATTGGGCCCACCTCGGCCGCAGCACTTCCACATGGCTGGTAATCGCTCCCGAGGTGAAACCCGCAGGTCTACGACCAGTGTACTTCCGCACAGAGAAGTTGGTCCCACTCCTTTTATTTATGCTCAAGTGCACTTTTTCTTTTTCCTCATTTCCATCCGAACAAGCGTTGACTTTGGGGAACCCTCTTTAGGGTTGTTTTGTTGAGACTTTGGAAAGGCTCCAATCCCAAGATGTTGAAAGCGTGTCACATCATACCTTGGCATCCACTTTTCAGTCCACTCCATTTCATTTCTCTTCATTGCATGTCATTCCCCTACAAAGCGGATGCCAAGGCAGGGCAGCTGTAGACACGCTCATTTTGACATTGTGGCGAGTAGATCTCGTATTATATTATGATGCCCCAAAGCGGCCCTCCCGGTCGAATTTTTTTAAATGGTCTTCAATTTTCTGACGAGTTTGAATAACGGTGAAATATGCATTCATGGTCCGAGCACATTGTTGGTCTGAGCATATGTATATAACAAAGTCCGTGCATCTTTCACCGTGAATTTAATCTTACTTATCTTTACACCGTGAAAGATAAGATAATGACATGGATTTGAATTTAATAAATGACATGAATTATATATATATATATGTACATATATTTAATGATAAGATAATATCACCGTTAACTATATATACATATATTTAATAAATGACATGGACAACAAAGTCTGAGCATATAATGATAAGATAATATAAGTATATATATAATCTATAATAATATATATATTAATCTTACTTATCTTTAATTTAATCTTTCCTTATCACTAATCCATGTCATTATCTTATCTTTCTTTTCTCACCATCCAGCAGAGATCATCTTCCTATCTCACTTCTTTTTCTTTCGTTTCCTGCTTGTCTCCTTATCTCTTCCTCCTCCTATCACATACACACACCCACACCCCTCCACTGCACACACTCCTCACCCTCACGGCACACACATACAGACACTCCTCACACTGCACACATCCCTCTCCACCAAGGCACACACAGGCATGCACACTGTTCTCACCCCGCTCTCACGGCAACTTCTCTTAACCCATCTCACTCCCCAGTCACGACGGATCTGCTGGCCCCTCTCTTCCTTGCATGTTAGCCTCCCTGCACAACCCCATACTTCCTCTTCCAGTGGCCACGGTCTCTTACGGTCGATCTCTACACCCCCACTCCCCCTTTCCATTTCACACTGCTCCTTCCTCCTGTCACCGCCGCACCGAGCCTTCGCGGAAGCCTCCACCGAACCACCACCCCACGCTAGCTCCCTCCCTCTCTTTCTCTCTTACCCGCGGACATCGCCAACGCCACCGTTGCTGCCATCCCATCCGGCCACCGTCGCCTTCGCGAGCTCCGTCACCCTGCCCTGCCGACGTCGCCGTCGACGACCTACGCGAGCCACCAGACGCGGCCACCTCCCTGGCGCATGCAAGCATCCACGTTGCCACTGCCTCTACGCCGGTGCTCCTCCGGGTAACTCTCACCGCTGCCATCTCACCCTCGGCCACCTCATCACCGCCGTCGCCATCGAGTCTCACGTCGCCGTTGCCGCCGTCATCATCGTTACTGGCCAACCGCAGCCACCCTCCTCATCATCCACGTCCATATCACCACCACACACCACCGGCCACAGGCTGCCACCGGAGCACACCCACGCCTGTTCGAGGATCCCGACGCGCACGCAACCGCTGCTCCAGCCACCGACGTCGCCTCCGGTCGCCCACGACCATGCCATCTCGCCACCGGACGCCACCACCGGAGCCGCCGTTGTTCATCACCCCCTGCATGCAAGCCGTCTGTGAGCCCTTGCCGCGCACGCCGTCGTCCTAGCTGCCGTCCATCGAGCTCCTCACGTCGTCGCCGTGACCCCCGTCCAGACTCCCCCTCCCCGTCGCGTCTCTCTCTCTCTCTCTCGTCCTCCTCCTCTGTCTCTCTCCCTCTCTTTCTCTTCCTCCCTGCCGGTTCTCTCCTCCCCGGGGCGAGCTCTCCCTCTCTCTCTTTCTCACCCCTCTGTATCTCTCTCCCTCTCTCCGTTTTCTCTCTCACTCTCTCCCCTTGCGATCTCCCTCATCTCCCTCCCCCTCTCTTTCTCTCTCACTCCCCCCACCGTCTCTGTCTCTTCCCTCTCTCTATCCCGTCTCTATCTCCTCCTGCTCTCCTCTCCCTCTCCCGTTCTCTCCCCCTCCCTCTCGTTCTCTCTCTCTCTTTTCCTCCCTCCTCCTCCGCGTCTTCTCTCCCGGCCGCCGCGATCTCTCCCCCATCTCTCTTCTCTCCCCCCTCCGTTTCTCTCTCTTTCTTGCCCCCTCTCTCTCTTCATCTCTTTTTCTTTCCCTCCCCATCTCTCTGCATCCATCTCGCACCCCCCTCTCTCTCTCTCCTCTCACGCTCTCCCCCTCTCTCTATCTCACGTCTCTCTCTCCCCCTCTCTCTCTAACTCTCTCCATCTCAATCCCTCTCTCTTTCTCTTTCTTTTTTATTTCCCTCTCCCCCCTCTCTCATCCTCTCTCCCTCACGTATCCTCTCTCTCCCTCTCGACCCCTCTCTCTTTCCCTTTTTTTTTATTTTTTATTTCCCTCTCCCCCCTCTCATCCTCTCTCCCTCACGTATTCTCTCTCTCCCTCTCACCGCCTCTTCTCTCCCTCTCGATCCCTCTCTATTCTTTTTTCTATTTTTTTACTCTTCCTCTCTCCATCTCTCTCTCCCTCCATTTTTTTTCTTTCTGTTGTATAATATATATCTATTTTTTTATCCTCTTCTTCTCCTTTCTGTCTTCTTTCCTCATCTTTATATTTTCTTACCTCTAGATCTAAGATGTAAAAAAATTCTAAAAAAAGAGAGAGAACAAGTTCTCTCTCTCTCTCTCTCCTTCTCTCTCAAATTCCCATTCTTTTATTTTGACCAGTTTATGTATATGTTTATATATGTTTGTGTAAATATGTTTAAAATGTATAACATGTTTATGTATATGTCTATATAAGCATATTTACTACTCATATATATATGTACGAGTGTGTGTTCTTATGTTCAGCTAAATCAGTTTCTGAAGTCCGCTCTGAAGCTCCTTGGTCGTGCTATGCTCGTGCTGTTGAAACCCTTCCCAAAGCCCGTCGTCGGCCTCCTCCAATAAGTTTTTCTCTCCCTTTTATTTTTAATCAGTCAGTCGATTATATTGCATGCATCATTTTAGCATCTGAGCCATGCCTTTCTCCCCGAGAGGGCCTGGTTTGTGAGCGTCTTCACACTTATACATTTCATCATATCATTTCCCACTCTTTAGTTCAAAAGGGGTTTTTAATACCACCAACCAGGTGCGTGCTCATCTATGCTATTTTCAGTGTCATTTTCTAAAGGATCGGTACTACACCACCGTCGTTCTCACCAACCAGTTCTGCTCTGTTTGTTCTTTGTCTAGGGGTAATCGAAGGAAGCCCTCTTCGTCGGCCGGCCGACAGAAGAGGAAGAGAGGACCCGCACTGCTCCCGCACCGACGGTGAACGCGATCAGAACACATCATGTGGGGTTCTCAGCCCCTGGCGATCACATCCCCCTCCCCCTTTCTTTTCTGTCCCTCTTTCCTTTTGTTTAAACCCCCGTGGACGGAAGTAATTCCTCGCGGAGGTCCCTACGACGGAAGTAATTCCTCGCGAAGGTGTACGTGACGGAAGTAATTCCTCGCGAAGCCTTTTCATTCTGTCATTTTATTCCTTTAATTTTTGTCTAAACCCTGCGACGGAAGTAATTCCTCGCGAAGGTGCACGTGACGGAAGTAATTCCTCGCGAAGCCTTTTCATTCTGTCATTTTATTCCTTTAATTTCTGTCTAAACCCTGCGACGGAAGTAATTCCTCGCGAAGGTGCACGTGACAGAAGTAATTACTCGTGAAGCCTTTTTATTCTGTCATTTTATTCTTTTAATTTCTGTCGAAACCCTGCGACGGAAGTAATTCCTCGCGAAGGTGTACGTGACGGAAGTAATTCCTCGCAAAGCCTTTTCATTATGTCATTTTATTCCCTTAATTTCTGTCTAAACCCCGCGGAGAGTAATACCTCGCGGCGGTCTTATGTATATACTTATATTTATTACTTATATTGCAGTAAAAATCCCGTAAGGTCAATGTCTCGCGGTGGTTTCTATATATATACACATATTCATTACTGCTGATATTGCTACATTGCTGTTAAAACCCCGCAAAGACCAATGTCCTGCGGTGGTATGTTTTTGTTCATATTGTTCTTATAATTGTCTGATTAGTGACATGTCGTTACAAATTCTGAGTCTACGTGTCTCACAAATTCTATTACATAGGTTCTCAGACTCCTCGGTATATGAAAAGCTGCTCGCGGAATTGTAAGTCACGCTTACCGGGAAAGGGTCAGTTTGCGCGAGAGGGTCTTCGGACCCCTATCTCTGTCACGTACAGGAGTCTAATAAGTCTACCTTCTTTGTGTTCCACCAGAATATTTCTTGCAAGTCACACTTTCCACCACTTTTCTCGTATTACCCAGTAGTCCATTCCTTGTTCCTCTTTTCCTTCCCTCTCCATTGCTACGATCTCGTCCTCCACATCTCTTGGGACTCGACGTTGGTGTGATTTCCTCGTCCACACCCACCTGCAGAAGAGAGATCATATGTTTCTCTTCACGTGCAGGAAACGTATCCTACTGCAGATGCCTTGCTGAGCGTGAAGGGCTTGGCGTGGCATACCTAGGAAATCGCACCCAAGAGGTAGGTGTTCTCAAGATCTGGCCTAATTAGTAGTTAAATAGGGTGACATGTATGAATAGGGTAGTTATCACCCGGTGTCCATGCGTTCTTTCATTTAAATTCCTATAAATTACCTCATGTTTACAAAATTCATATCTATGAAATTAAATCTTAAAAACATTGTATGAACTTGATCTTACAAATCCTGCTAATTGTCCATGTCTAGCCATATCTGTGCTTCCTGATTCTCTAAACATCTTTTTTTATCATGAATAGTAAATTACGTAATTAGTGATCACCATGCTTAGAAATTCATATTTTTTTAACACAACCATGAAATTTCAGCAAAATCATGATTTTAGAATCCTCAAATTTTACTCCACCATGGAAAATTATCAAATAAATATTTTACCTTAAAAACGAAATTGAGTGAATAGTGAAAATACTATTCATGATCCACTTTAAAAATTTATATCTCATAAGATAAAAAAATTATTAGAAAGATCTAATTGTTATCCAGTAACCACCTTGATGTGCTCTACCATGAAAAATCATCAAATAAATATTTTACCTTTAAAATGAAATTGAGTAAATAGTAAAAATACTATTCACGGCTCACTTTAAAAATTAATATCTCACAAGATAAAAATGATTAGAAAATTTTAACTGTTACCCATTATTTACCTTGATTTACTCTACCATGAAAAATTGTCAAATAAATTTTTGGCCTTAAAAACTAAATTGAGTGAATAGTAAAAGTTAACCATTGACCATTACTATTTACGCGGTCAAAACTTGATCACTCACTGCAAACATGCACGGACCTTGGTCTGCATATGCACAGACCTTATATAGACCTATACCTACGCAAGCAAAAGCCTGTACATACCTTATCATGCATTGTACAGACCTTGGTATGCATCTAGCAAACATGCACGGACCTTCGTCTTCATATGCACAGACCTTATATAGACCTATACCTACGTAAGCAAAAACCTGCACAGACCATATCATGCATTGTACAGACCTTGGTATGCATCTAGCAAACATGCACAGACTTGAACTGCATATGCACAGACTTTAAGTAGACATACACCTACGCTAAGCCAAAGATGCACCAACTCGTACAATATCTTGCACCGACTTTGACCCTTGCCAACTAAAACACGCACGGACGTAAATAGTGGATTGTACAGACTTCGTCCTGAAACACGCACTGACCTTAGCGTATGCACGGACGTGAACAGTGAATTACACATACTTTGTCATTCGACATGCACTGACTTTAGAATGGGAAGGGAAAACTTGCACAGACTTCGTCGTGCAACATACACTGACCTTAGAATAGGCAGGAAAAACTTGCACAGACTTCGTCCTGCAACACGCACGGACGTGAATAGTGAATTGTACAGACTTCGTCCTACAACACGCACCGACCTTGTAGCGTATGCACGGACCTTAATATGCACAAGAAAAATCTGCACGGACGTTCTCTGTGCATGAATAGTGGCATGCACGAACTTTCTATAGGCACGAATAGTAACATGCACAGACTTTCTATAGGCATGAATAGTGAATTGTACAGACTTTCTATAGGCATGAACATTGAATTGTACAGACTTTCTATAGGCATGAACATTGAATTGTATAGACTTTCTATATGCATGAACAGTGAATTGTACAGACTTTCTATAGGCATGAATAGTGAATTGTACAGACTTTCTAAAGGCATGAATAGAAACATGCACAGACTTTATCCTACAGCACGCACGGACGTGAACAGTGAATTGTACAGACTTTCTATAGGCATGAACATTGAATTGTACTGACTTTCTATAGGCATGAACATTGAATTGTACAGACTTTCTATAGGCATGAACAGTGAATTGTACAGACTTTCTATAGGTATGAATAGTGAATTGTACAGACTTTCTATAGGCATGAATAAAAACATGCACAGACTTCATCCTACAACACGCACGGACATGAACAGTGAATTGTACAGACTTTCTATGAATTGTACAGACTTTCTATAGGCATGAATAGTGAATTGTACAGACTTTCTATAGGCACGAATAGTAACATGCATAGACTTCTATATGCATGAATAGTGATATGCATCGACCTCATTTTGCATAAGAAAAACGCTGCCCGACCTTGACCGGTTGACACCTTTAACCAGTAGCATTGACTTTGACTAACAGTAGTGTTGACTTTCTATACATGACTTTTTGCCCTCTTCTTAAGGTTAAGTCATCATATCATCATTTACATGCATTTGTCCTTGAAATCTGTTCCTGAAAAATCCACCTTACATTCCTACCATGTGTAAACTCTTGGAATTCTATATTGGCTATATAAATGAGAGTGGATGTCAAAAGTATACATGAAATGTTGTGCGTATAGGGCCCGGTCTGGTCCTGGGAGGAGCACCCGAAGGTACTTGTGCCCATGGGAGTTTATTGACCACGGTGTCTGGCATTGCACCGAAGTACATGCTTGACTTGAGACATTCCCACTTCCTCTCTTGTGACATGCTTGACTTGTTTGACATGAATTGTTTAGCCCAAAAAAGGACAATTACTTGCTTGAATGTATTGAATGAAATAGCCAATTCTATTGTACTACTTGATATTACTTGAGCTTGAAATATTTACTTGAATACTCGAATGTTAAATTATTGAATACTTGCTTGAATACAGTATCCTTGGGAAGTACTTGTCCAATTACTCGCAAATTACTTGTAATTTTCTTAATGATACATCTCATTGAAATTCTTGTGATATTCCTTTAATACTATTCTTGATATTCTCGCTCGATCCTACATGCATCATTATACTGCACTGAAGATGTAATTAACTTAAAGATTGTGAGAACTTGAGATATAATTTCTACTGAGCGATTTGCTCACCCAGTGGCATTCTAACATTTTCAGGTAATTTGAATAGCGACCTTCATCCAGATGGGAATGAGATCGAGTGACGAGTGCTATAACCACCAAGCTTGAACCGTCAACTAGTCGTGTCTTCGAGTCTCAAATCCTTATATTGTATTTCTAGTTATGTCAGTTATGTCAGTCTAGTTGAGTGAAACTTGTTAAGACTTGAAGAATGGTAGTGGATTTAAATAATATGAAATTGTCAGCAGTTGGTTAATTGTAATAGTTGTCATCTTGGACTATTGGTATCATCTTGGAAAAAAATTTGATTTCAATTATTATTATTAATCTTTGCGTACTCTGTCTTTTGTCAAATTTAAAATATGTATATTGCTCTGAATGGTACTATATAAGCTGACCACGACCTTGAGTATCTTCCGCGCTCGGGGCGTGACAGTCTTCGTGGTATCAGAGCCTAGGATTACGATTTCCTTGGTAAAACCTAAGTTTAAGGATATATTTGTACCTTACCCAGTGAGATGGGTAGAGACATGGGTTAAGTTATATAATGGCATTTAACCTCATAATAAAACCCGATATTTATGACACTTAAACTCTTTTGTAGGATCATGGCTGCTGAACGAGCACAATGGCGCGAGATGCAGCACACCGTGGTAGGCCTTGTGCAGGTGCTACAACAAGTGGCGTAAGGCGGTGCTAACTGTGGAGCCGGTGATCTCCATAAAGGTTTCCGTAACATGAACCCACCTAGGTTCACGGGTTTGTCTGACCCCGAGGATGCCGAAAATTTGCTAAAGGAGATGGAACGAATTTTTCGTGTGATGCAATGCACGACGAGGAAACTGTTCTACTAGCTATTTTTCAACTGGAGCGAGACGCTCGATGTTGGTGGGAATCCATAGAAGCAACATTGCCCGAAGGCCATGTCACATGGGTCGAATTCACCGAGCATTTCAACAACAAGTACTTCTCCGACCATATTCAGGAGAAAAAGGCCACGGAATTTTCCACACTGAAACAACGTGGCTTGAAAGTGGCAGAGTATGAAGCTCAGTTTTCAAGACTGTCCAGGTACGCACCCCACTTGGTGTGTACGGAAAAGATGAAGGCACGAAGGTTCCTCAATGGGCTTCGGCTCCATTATATTACACAACTTGCACCAATGGACATCTAGGTCTATTCGGAGATGGTTCGGCGTGCACAATTGCTCGAGGATGCCACCGAGCTTTCCGATAGGATCTGAGGAAGAGACAAGAAAGAACCTGTCACAAGCCCAGGAAATTTTAAGGCAGCTTTCTACAAGAAGCGGTATTACAACGAAGGGGAGTCCTCTAAAGGAAAGAAATTCCAGAAGATTGTCAAGCCTTTCTCTACCACCAAATCGTCCAAGGAAATTTACAAATATTGTGACAAGCTCGGCCATAAGGCCGAGGAATGCTGGAGGAAGCTAGGAGCCTATCTCCGATGTGGAAGCCGAGAACATCGGATCCCTAACTGTCCGATGATGAACGAGCAAGCCATTAAGGAGGAGAAGTTCCCGGTAAAGAAGCAAGGCCGTCTGCAAGCCGTCCAAGAGACAGAACCAACATAAGGAGGAATCGTGGAAGGTACACTAACTATTTACTCTAAGAATGCTAAAGTTTTATTTGATACTGGAGCAACACATTCTTTTATTTCCAAGAAATTTGCTGCTATATTCTCTATGGAGCCCGAATGCTTAGACTTAGTCATATCTACACCTATCGGGAACAAGGCCGACCTCACACATCACTACCCAAACTGTGAGGTTATGATTAAAGGAAATAATTTACATGTCGACCTAATTTGCCTAGATATGGAAGTGTATGATGTCATACTAGGTGATGATTGGTTATCCACATACCAAGCAACTGTTGATTACCGGAATGGCAAGGTAACTTTTGTGGGTTACCCGGAATTGGTTCACATGAGCCCTCGGGCAAGATCACCTCTTATATCATCCCTCCGAGCTAGTAAACTTATAAGCAAGGGATGTATGGCTTTCATCGCCCTTGTAACTGCTACGGACGTCGAGGAACCTAAGCTTGAAGACATCCGTATAGTTCGAGATTTTTCTGATGTCTTTCCAGAAGAATTACCTGGCTTACCCCCGGAGCGGGAGGTGTCATTCACCATTGACCTTGTCCCAGGTGCTGGACCTGTTTCCAAGGCACCTTACCGAATGTCCCCTGCTGAGCTGAAGGAGCTGAAGGAACAACTGATGGAGCTATTGAACAAGGGTTTCATCCGGCCGAGTACTTCCCCATGGGGAGCACCTGTGCTATTCGTCAAGAAGAAGGACGGATCGATGAGACTCTGCATCGACTATCGGCAGTTAAATCACCTTACAATCAAGAACAAGTACCCACTACCGAGGATTGATGAATTGTTCGATCAAATATCTGGAGCCAAATATTTCTCCAAGATCGATATTCGTTCGGGTTATCACCAACTGAAGATCAAAGAAGAAGATATTCATAAAACTGTATTCCGAAGCAGGTATATGCATTACGAATTTACTATTATACCTTTCGGACTAACAAATGGCCCTGCAGCTTTCATGCAGCTAATGAACAGCATATTCAGGCCTCACTTAGATCAGTTCATTGTGGTCTTTATCGATGATATTCTTATTTATTCAAAGTCTGAAGAAGACCATGAAGAACATCTTAAGAAGGCATTACAGATATTGAGGGAAAACAAACTATATGCCAAATTTAGCAAATGCAAGTTCTGGCTCGAGGAAGTATCCTTCTTGGGCCATATAATTTCAAAGGACGGAATTTCCATTGACCCATCAAAGGTCGAAGCCGTGAAGAATTGGGAACGACCAACCAACACAACGGAGATTCGTAGTTTCTTGGGGCTAGCTGGTTATTATCGGCGTTTCATCAAGGACTTTTCAAGAGTTACTGTTCCTCTCACCCGATTGACTCGCAAGGAAACACCTTATGAGTGGAGGGAAGACTGTGAGAAGAGTTTCCAAGCTTTGAAGGATCTCTTGACCACTGCTCCGATCCTATCATTGCCAGTCGAAGGAGAGAACTATGAGGTATATACCGATGCTTCTGGTATTGGCCTCGGGTGTGTATTAATGCAGAATGGGAGAGTCATTGCATACTCTTCCCGACAACTGAAGAAACATGAAGAGAACTACCCGGTGCATGACTTAGAGCTGGCCGCGGTAGTATTTGCCTTGAAGATCTGGAGACATTATCTCTACGGAGAACAATTCACGGTATACTCCGATCATAAAAGTCTCAAGTATTTATTCTCCCAAAAGGAGCTGAACATACGGCAAAGGCGTTGGCTCGAATATCTCAAGGATTTCGACTTCACTATACAGTACCATCCCAGAAAGAGTAATTCTGTAGCTGATGCTCTCAGTTGAAAGCCGAGAGCAATATTGGCCAATTGTATGATCCAAGAATGGAAGCTATTGGAGGAATTCTCTCAACTCGATATTAGCACTGATGAACAAGACGGGTGTATTACTCTAGCCCATAGGAGTTTACATCCGGATTTACTGTCAGAAATTCAGAAGTTACAAAAGGGAGATCCTGCACTAGTGGAGATAATGGACAAGCTGGGCGAGAGACCGGATTTTAAGCTGGCACCCGATGGGAGATTGTTATTCCATGAACGGACATGTGTACCTGACTGTCCCGAGCTGAAGAAAAAGGTCCTCGAAGAAGCTCATAGATCGAGGTACACGATCCACCCTGGAGCCACCAAGATGTACCAAGACTTGAAAAGATATTTCTGGTAGCCTAATATGAAAAGGGAGGTAGTGGATTTCGTATCTCGCTGCCTAACATGTCAACAAGTGAAGGCGGAACATCAGAAACCCGCCGGAAAGTTACATCCACTAGACATTCCCAAGTGGAAGTGGGAAGACATTGGCATGGATTTTATTATGGGTTTGCCCAAGTCTAGAGGTGGACATGATGGAATCTGGGTAATTATCGACCGCCTAACTAAATCGGATCATTTCTTACCTATCAAAAGCCGATGGTCGGTTGATGTCCTTACCGCCCTATATATTAAGGAGATAGTTAGATTGCATGGAGTTCCCATCTCGATTGTATCCGACCGAGACCCGCACTTCACGTCTCATTTCTGGAGGAGTCTACAATACTCTCTGGGGATGAAACTCAACTTCTGCACTGCTTTCCATCCCCAGACGGATGGACAGATAGAAAGGACAAATCAGGTTGTTGAAGACATGCTAAGGGCCTGCATCATGGACTTCGGCGGAAGTTGGCATGACCACTTACCCCTAGCCGAGTTTGTGTATAATAATAGCTATCAAGTCAGTGTCCAGATGGCACCTTTTGAGGCGCTCTATGGTAGAAGTTGTCGATCTCCAATATGCTAGGACGAAGTGGGTGAAAAATAAATCCTAGGCCCAGAAATGGTAAGAGATTCAACAGAGAAGATACACCTCATTCGAGAAAGGCTAAAGATAGCACAGTCCAGATAGAAGTCATATGCTGATAATAGAAGAAGAGATCTGGAATTCCAAGTTGGAGATCATGTTTTTCTCAAGGTATCTCCTGGTCGAAGTATTAGAAGATTTGGTGTTAAGGGCAAACTTACACCGAGGTTTATTGGTCCATTCGAGGTATTGGAGAGAGTGGGCGAGGTAGCTTACCGCATTGCCTTGCCTCTACAATTATCAGAGGTGCATAATGTATTCCATATTTCTATGCTGAAGAAGTATGTGCACGATCCTCTCCACATCATCGATCACACTGACTTGGTAATACAAAATGACCTTACCTATGAGCAGAGGCCAGTAAAGATCCTCGACCGAGAAGTCCGAGTTCTAAGGAACAAGACGATCCCTATGGTTAAAATCCAATGAAATCGATGCTTAGAACAAGAAGCTACATGGGAAACCGAGGAGTCTATGAGAATGAGATTTCTAGAATTATTCTAGTCTGTAAGTAATTCTCACCCTCCTTGTCTCCATATATGCAATTGAATTTGGGGACCAAATTCTTTTAAGTGGGGGAGGGTGTAGCACCCCGTATAAAAAAATGGTAGAAATTTTTTTTTCATAATATTTCTCCAAATAAATAAAAACTTTAGATAACTCTATAGGAAGATTAAAGTAAGAAGTTGGAACACGAAGTCATCATATGTAAAGATTATTCATTTAATAAGGTGACTTCATAGTGTAGTTGGTTAAGTAATGTGTTACCTAAATGAATGACCAAGGTTCGATTCCCTATATCCACCATTGCCTTTTTGTGCCAAATAAATATATGTAGGGCCTAAAGGTTTGATGCCATCCAAATAACTATAAATATATAGGGATTTTTGTATATATACCCTCATAAATATAGGTATTTACATATATACCCTTAATCTAAGCATATTATCATATATATACTCAATTTAACTATATGTTTAGCACTTATATCCTCGTCGTAACTCTCGTTAATTTTACTTGGGTTAAGGTTTGGTTAAATAGCTGAATGACTAACCTACCCTCGTATGTTTAACACTTATATCCTCCGTCGCTGCCTCACCTGGTGGGACCTTGCCTGGCTCGGCTTCAGCACCGTCGTCGGCTCCGGGGTCTTCGACCTCATTGGCCTCGAGGCCCGCAACGACACCGGCCCCGCCGTCATCCTCGTCTACGCCGCCACGGGCTTCTCCGCCCTCCTCTCCGTCTTCTGCTACGCCGAGTTCGCCGTGGAGATCCCGTTCACCGGGGGCTACTTCTCGTACCTCCGCGTCGAGCTGGGCAACTTCGTCGCCTACATAGCCGCCACCAACATCCTCCTCGAGGCACTCATGGGAGCGGCCGGTGTGGCGCGCTCCTGGACCTCCTACTTCGCCACCCTCATCGATCGGCACCCCGACTCGCTCCGCATCAGGGTGGCGGCATTCGCCGACGGCTACAACCTCCTCGACCCCATCGATGTCGTCGTCCTCGTCGCTTGCTCTGCAATCGCCGCCACCGGCAGCCGCCTCACGTCTAGCCTCAATTGGATCACCTCCGTCGTCAGCGTCGCCGTCATCGCCTTCATCATTGCCGCCGGCTCCGCCCACGCCGACCTCTCCAACCTGGCCCCCTTCTTCCCCTTCGAGGCGCAGGGAGTGTTCCGAGCTGCCGGGGTCGTCTGCTGGGCGTACAGGGGCTTCGACATGGTGGCCACCATGGCGGAGGAGACTAAGAACCCATCCCGCGACATCCCCCTCGGCCTTGTCGGCTCGATGACCGCCATCACGGTCGTTTACTACGTCATGGCATTCGTGCTCTACTCGATGCAGAGGTACTCGTCGCTGGACCACGACGCGGCCTACTCGGCGACGTTCGCGGCCATGGGATTACGCTGGGCCAAGTACCTGGTGGCGCTGGGGGCGCTCAAGGGGATGACGATGGGGATGTTGGTGGGGGCGCTGGGGCAGGGGAGGTACACCACGCAGATCGCACGAGCGCACATGATCACACCCTACTTCGCGCTCGTCCACCCTAGGACGGGGGCGCCGGTGCACGCCACCATCCTCGTCACCTGCGCCTCCGCCTGCAACGCCCTCTTCTCTGGCCTCGACGTGCTCTCCACCGTCTCCTCCATCAGCACCCTCTTCATCTTCATGTTCATGGTGGTGGCCCTGCTCGTCCGGTGCTACTACGTCTGCAACGTCACCCGCAAGTCCGGGCTGGTCAAGCTCACCGCGTCCCTCGCCCTCATCATCCTCTCCTCCGTCAGAGTCTCCGCCTGCTGGGGCTCCTCGAACCCGGGCGGGTGGATCGGGTATGCCATCGCCGTGCCGGTGTGGTTCCTGGCGACAGCGGGGTTGGCGTTGCTCGTGCCGCAGCAGCGGGCGCCCAGGGTGTGGGGGGTGCCTGCTGGTGCCGTGGCTGCCGTCCCTCTCCATAGCCGCCAACATGTTCTTGATGGGGTCGCTGGGGTACGAGGCGTTCGTGAGGTTCGCCATCTGCACGGCGTTGATGCTCGCCTACTACCTGCTCGTGGGTCTCCACGCGACGTACGACGTCGGCCAAGAGGAGCTACTGCAAGGCGAGGGGTCGGTGGAGGAGGCCAGAGTGAAGGGTGGTGCCGCCGTCCGGGGGGTCCCTAAGGTGTTCGGCCTATCGTGTTCTGACGGAAGGGGAAAGCTGAGGAGTCGTCTACGGGATGGTCATTGGCGTCGGCAGTGACATCAATGTGGATTTTGAAATGGAGTTGTGTTTATTAAACAAAAGAAAAAGGGCACGTGAGGGGGGAAAGAATCTACATTAGGAGGCCATTTTCGGTATTTCAAGGGATAAACGGTTTCCGTGCACCCGACGACGACGACAGGGAACCACGAGGATATAAGTGTTAAACATATAGCTAAATTGAGGGTATATATGATAATATGCTTAGATTAAGGGTATATATGTAAATACCCATATTTATGAGGGTATATATGCAAAAATCCCTATATATATGTATATACCACCAACCATTATCATATGCATAGACACCACCACGTGAAGAAGCAGCAAAGGGGGATGGCCAAGGTGCCATTCATCTCCAGGAGGGCCACCACCCCACTATAAACCTATAGATATATTAATATATATATCTCCATTAGACCTCACACCTGACAGGCCAGACGTTGTTTGCTGGCAACTGACCCCTTTTACCCGATAATGGACTCAATGGATTGAAGCATTGATTGCTTCTTTTTCCCTGGCAATGGACCCTTATGGACCTTATGTTTATTCCTTCTCCTATAAACGCATCCCTCCATCAACCGTAGGTGACCCCTACTGTCTTTCGATCACAGAAGAGAAGGTTTTCCTACTGCTTCTCTGTCTCCACCTGCCCACCTGCAGAAGAGAGATCATATGTTTCTCTTCACGTGCAGGAAACGTATCGTACTGCAGAAGCCTTGCTGAGCGTGAAGGGCTTGGCGTGGCATACCTAGGAAACCGCACCCAAGAGGTAGGTGTTCTCAAGATCTGGCCTAATTAGTAGTTAAATATGGTGACATGTATGAATAGGGTAGTTATCACCCGGTGTCCATGCGTTCTTCATTTTAATTCCTGTAAATTACCTCATGTTTAAAAAATTCATATCTATGAAATTAAATCTTAAAAACATTGTATGAACTTGATCTTGCAAATCCTGCTAATTGACCATGTCTAGCCATATCTGTGCTTCCTGATTCTCTAAACATCTTTTTTTTTATCATGAACAGTAAATTACGTAATTAGTGATCACCATGCTTAGAAATTCATATTTTTTAACACAACCATGAAATTTCAGCAAAATCATGATTTTAGAAACCTCAAATTTTACTCCACTATGAAAAATTATCAAATAAATATTTTACCTTAAAAACGAAATTGAGTGATTAGTGAAAACACTATTCATGATCCACTTTAAAAATTTATATCTCACAAGATAAAAAATTTATTAGAAAGATCTAATTGTTACCCAGTAACCACCTTGATGTGCTCTACCATGAAAAATCATCAAATAAATATTTTGCCTTAAAAATGAAATTGAGTAAATAGTAAAAATACTATTCACGGCTCACTTTAAAAATTAATATCTCACAAGATAAAAATGATTAGAAAATTTTAACTGTTACCCATTAATCACCTTGATTTACTCTACCATGGAAAATTGTCAAATAAATTTTTGGCCTTAAAAACTAAATTGAGTGAATAGTAAAAGTTAACTGTTGACCGTTACTATTCACGCGGTCAAAACTTGATCACTCACTGCAAACATGCACGGACCTTGGTCTGCATATGCACAGACCTTATATAGACCTATACCTACGCAAGCAAAAGCCTGCATAGACCTTATCACGCATTGTACAGACCTTGGTATGCATCTAGCAAACATGCACGGACCTTGGTCTTCATATGCACAGACCTTATATAGACCTATACCTACGCAAGCAAAAACCTGCACAGACCTTATCATGCATTGTACAGACCTTGGTATGCATCTAGCAAACATGCATGGACTTGAACTGCATATGCACAGACTTTATGTAGACATACACCTACGCTAAGCCAAAGATGCACCAACTCGTACAGTATCTTGCACCGACTTTGACCCTTGCCAACTAAAACACGCACGGACGTAAATAGTGGATTGTACAGACTTCGTCCTGCAACACGCACTGACCTTGGCGTATGCACGGACGTGAATAGTGAATTGCACATACTTTGTCATTCGACATGCACTGACTTTAGAATGGGAAGGGAAAACTTACACAGACTTCGTCGTGCAACATGCACTGACCTTAGAATAGGTAGGGAAAACTTGCACATACTTCGTCCTGCAACACGCACAGACGTGAATAGTGAATTGTACATACTTCATCCTGCAACACGCACCGACCTTGTAGCGTATGCACGGACCTTAGTATGCATAAGAAAAATCTGCACGGACGTTCTCTGTGCATGAATAGTGACATGCATGGACTTTCTATAGGCACGAATAGTAACATGCACAGACTTTCTATAGGCATGAATAGTGAATTGTACATACTTTCTATAGGCATGAACATTGAATTGTACAGACTTTCTATAGGCATGAACATTGAATTGTATAGACTTTCTATACGCATAAACAGTGAATTGTACAGACTTTCTATAGGCATGAATAGTGAATTGTATAGACTTTCTAAAGGCATGAATAGAAACATGCACAGACTTCATCCTACAACACGCACGGACGTGAACAGTGAATTGTACAGACTTTCTATAGGCATGAACATTGAATTGTACAGACTTTCTATAGGCACGAATAGTAACATGCATAGACTTCTATATGTATGAATAGTGATATGCATCGACCTCATTTTGCATAAGAAAAACGCTGCCCGACCGTGACCGGTTGACACCTTTAACCAGTAGCGTTGACTTTGACCAACAGTAGTGTTGACTTTCTATACATGACTTTTTGCCCTCTTCTTAAGGTTAAGTCATCATATCATCATTTACATGCATTTGTCCTTGAAATCTGTTCCTGAAAAATCCACCTTACATTCCTACCATGTGTAAACTCTTGGAATTCTATATTGGCTATATAAATGAGAGTGGATGTCAAAAGTATACATGAAATGCTGTGCGTATAGGGCCCGGTCTGGTCCTGGGAGGAGCACCCGAAGGTACTTGTGCCCATGGAAGTTTATTGACCACGGTGTCTGGCATTGCACCGAAGTACATGCTTGACTTGAGACATTCCCACTTCCTCTCTTATGACATGCTTGACTTGTTTGACATGAATTGTTTAGCCCAAAAAAGGGCAATTACTTGCTTGAATGTATTGAATGAAATAGCCAATTCAATTGTACTACTTGATATTACTTGAGCTTGAAATATTTGCTTGAATACTCGAATGTTAAATTCTTGAATACTTGCTTGAATACAGTATCCTTGGGAAGTACTTGTCCAATTACTCGCAAATTACTTGCACTTTTCTTATTGATACATCTCATTGAAATTCTTGTGATATTCCTTTAATACTATTCTTGATATTCTCGCTCGATCCTACATGCATCATTATACTGCACTGAAGATGTAATTAACTTAAAGATTGTGAAAACTTGAGATATAATTCCTACTGAGCGATTCGCTCACACAGTGGCATTCTAACATTTTTAGGTAATTTGAATAGCGACCTTCACCCGGATGGGAATGAGACCGAGTGACGAGTGCTATAACCACCAAGCTTGAACCGTCAGCTAGTCGTCTCTTCGAGTCTCAAATCCTTATATTGTATTTCTAGTTATGTCAGTTATGTTAGTCTAGTTGAGTGAAACTTGTTAAGACTTGAAGAATGGTAGTGGATTTAAATAATATGAAATTGTCAGTAGTTGGTTAATTGTAATAGTTGTCATCTTGGACTATTGGTATCATCTTGGAAAAAAATTTGATTTCAGTTATTATCATTAGTCTTTGCGTACTCTATCTTTTGTCAAATTTAAAATATGTATATTGCTCTGAATGGTTCTATATAAGCTGACCACGACCTCGAGTATCTTCCGCGCTCGGGACGTGACAGACTCACACTTTGTTTGGGTGCTCACACTATTCTCCCGTAACATAGTAACTTATTCCTCATATGGTATAGGTACCAATCTCAATAACGGGACTCATGCTCTTTACATTCTCTCTCCACGTGATAATGTCTTGGTGACGAACTTAGACATGATGGGGCATGTTGAAGAATATATCCCATACCAATAGAACAAATAGCGGTCCGGTCCTTATATGATAGCACCTAAGAGACTCTAATATGACGCCCCTCTCCTCTCTCGCCTCTTTTATGAGAGATTAAATTAAACAACGGCATGTGATAAATCTCTGAATGTATGTGCCCTGCAGTGCAGCCCGTAGAGATGTTTATCTCTATCTTGAGGGTGATTCACCTCCTTCTTTATTTTCCCATGGAGAGAGGGCCTCTCCCAGTCCCTTTTAACTCACAGGAGAGTGCTTGGCCGACAGTGGCATTTGCAGCAAATTGGAGGTCAGCCCCTTCGTTCCCACCCATGGATTAATTTAGTCTAATTAAAATAGGAGGATGAGAGGGGTTAGATCCACGTGGTTCTCCGAGAATAACAAAGGAAGAAATGGAAGGAGAGTATATCATACGTAAAATTGGAGAGTTTCGCCAAAGGAGGGGTTTGCACGTAATGTGAATTAGCCTCCCAAAAATTACTCGCAAGAAGGTGACCCCTCTATGATCCATTTAAATCGCCAAAGTATGATCTGATTTAGAATGCAAGAACAACATATTCAGTGTTCTAGCACACTGAATGTTCACCTTTTTCTTTGATCACCATTCCACATGTGAGATTGAGCTCACAGCGTGCTTGCTTTACACCGGATTTTCAATTGAGTAATGATTGATGCACCAACACCCTCTTAATTACACCTCACGGGGCACAGTGAGCTTTTTTCAAAAACTTTTGGACCTTTAACTTGTCTTACACACCCCTCTCCTCTATCCAAATACCTAAAAAACTCAAAAAAATGACGGGTTACTATTCATGTGGCGTCCCTTTCTCGGGTCACTTGGTGTCTGGTCGGGGAAGTGTCACGCAACAAATATACTACATATTGTGAGCTTGGATTTCTTGAAAAGCGCTCTAGGCCATACTATTTGAAGTTCTAATAACACAACTATACAATTTCTATTAAAATACAAACGTGCATAGATAATGTCACACAATCCGTTGTATATATCTCTTAACCTTAAAATTATTTACAACATAAACCTTAACACATAACCTGCTTACTAGACAATTTTTCCAAGATCACACTCAGACTTATTTGATCAACGTTGTTTATCTTCCTGCTTACAAAAGAACCCTCAAACACATAGTGAACACTAAAATCTTAAAGTCTTATGTACGACGGCTGCTGGAAACTCCCCAAACTCCTTCTTTGGCCTCCTACTCTATAGGTTTACAATCACATCTCTTAGTTCCTAAAAATTATTAGACCACAGGTGTGAGTCCTAAAACTCAAAAGGCATTTGAAAAATTAGTCACATGCATATCATATAACAAACTCTTTTTACAAAATGCTGGAAGATTTTCATACACAATATATGTATACACCTATTTCTCAACAGGTTCTAACATATACATAATTCAAATGACACAAATATTAAATAATGCCACCCTTGTCTATTGACATGCATTCCAAATTTATGACTCTATGTTCTGTCAGAAGTTTCTCAGATTTACAGGAAGTCTAGATATCGAATCACATCAAAATTATATGACCACGTATAGTCAATTATTTACACCGTCTTTATATAATCAGCTTACCCACTTTTATACAGTTCAGATCTTGTCTACATGAAAAGCTTAGATTATCTTTGATTGCACATCTCATACATGCATCTAATTCATGACACAAGAAGTTACCTTATCCACTGTGGCCCAGAGGCATATGCACTACCTCGAATGGCCTAACGCTTGTACCAAATAATCATGATCAACTCTACAGGATCGGGGGTCCTTACCCTACCATCCACCAGATCATCGTCTAGTCTGACTTCCGAATTATAACCGTATGTTCATCTTTGGACGAGGGTCAAATACTCGGGAACACGCTTACCCGGGCACCCTGTCCCCTCCTTACGGTGGCACTGTCCATGTGCTTAATCTCATATTAACATTTTTAGTGTATTTTATTTGAACAACTTTAAACACAAAATGAACATATATAGTGTCACAACTATGGTTCACGACAAATTAGGAAAAATCAATATAAATATTCAGGTCATAAGTATACTGCTACCATGTAAATCTCATGTTCTAGTTATGCATGATCATTATCACCCTTACATGCACATTTTAGTTGTTGAATACCAAAATAAATGAAAACAATAAAAGTAACAAATAACATGTGCTTGGTCTGTTAGATGTCTATCTACATTGAGAGATCTTTAACCACTACTGGTTCTCTGATCTCTAGCCCTTACTCCCTCCCAGAACTGCTCCTAGGTGTTCTCCGCATAGTAGGGATGAGCGTCCACTCCTTTTAGCTCTTCTTCCTTCTGTTGCTCCTACAGTTCCTCCTCTTCTGATCTTACTCGGGATGTTCTGGGTAGATAAAGTAGTAATAAGAGGGGAAATAAATGCTTAAATAGACAGTCCTCAAGACTACTTAGTGGAGAATTATTTATTTATTTTTTACCCAAGATATTTGCCACATGTCCCAACTACTATCACTTGGTATACACCATTATCTTACATTGCTGACCTTTGGCTTACACTCCGGCCTTACCTTGTTGACTTCTGGCATATAGCACTCGAGTTCATGCTCATATATTTAATTTCGTCGGCTTAAGCCAATCTTCTTACGTTAACCACATGTTAGCCCATACAATATAACTTCTGACTCTATTGAGTGGTAGAATTGTAATTTTACTTGCTACCTAATTTTTATTTTTCTTATTTTTCACCTGGTAAATGACATAATTAGTAAAATTACTCGTCACGAGATTTAATGATAGTTAGATTATCTTTTCAACGAGTCCAATATTGTCTCATTCTGATATTTCTACATGTAATTAGTCTTAATAAGGGTAAGTTCATAATTTATACAAGTCTTGGGTCTCGTGCTAACAACTTATTATCATCTAACTCATCCAGATTATATGATGTTCTGGCTATCCTTCTGTCTATCTTCCCATTTAGCTAGATATCATTCCGCTTATCCTCCCACTTAGGTGATGTTCCAACTATCCTCGCCGCTCTGCCTATCTCTCTCCCCCTTTCGCCTATCTCAGCCGCTATCTTAACTCCGGCTATCCACTTCAACTATCCAGCGACTATCTCAGCTCTACTATATGTGCTACGACTATCTAAACTCTGACTACCCGCTTCAGCTATCCAACAACTATCTCAGCTCGGCTATATGTGATGCGTCCATCTCAACTCCGGCTATCCAGTAACTATCTTAGCTCTGACTATCTCATTTTTTTCATCCGCTGCCTATCTAGCTCTCCCTCTCTTCCTCCTCCGCCCATCTCCCTCTCCCTCTCTTCCTCCGCCTATCATCTCTACCTATCTCATTTTCCTTCTCTTCCTCCTCCGCCTATCTTCCCACTTAGCTAGCTATCCTTCCAACTATCTTACCAGTGTCTATCTTAATTTATTTTAAGATGACTAACTATCTTCTCAGCTTTGCCTATCTTACTTAACGTCTATTTGAAAACTTTAGGTATCATAGCAGTGTCTATCTTTATAAAGTTGTTGAGCGACTATCTTTAAACATAAGCTATCCCAACGCCTATCTTAATTCTGATGGGGACATCAACGACAGCCCGCTCACATTATATTTACATTTACGTCCTTTCATATTTGTATGTATACCCTTGTGTTATATGGGTACGCAATTGTAAGTCTTAGTGGGTTTATATGTAAAATTCCAGTAGGCCCAAGCCAGGGGGCCCTCACCCCTTTCCCATTGGTCCACCTAGACCATGTGGGGCTGGTCAACCAGCCTAGGTGGCCTTCTAGATGAGTGGACTAGTCATATGTCACATGGTAGACAAGTTGCTCATTTTGTCCAAGGTAGGCCACCTACCAAGTCAAAATTCCATTCACCCATTAAGCTAGTCAATAGGCCGCCCCCCCCTTTAATATTTAATGTTTTTTTTGTGTGTTTGTGGCATGCAATCCCAGCCCTTCAATCCTCTTCCCTAGATCTAAGGGTCCACATTGCATTTGATGTAAGTCATATATAATGTTGTATTTTCATGAGAAAATCAATGAAAAAATCAGAAAATTTTTGAGTGTTCTTGGAGCTTGGTGCGCCCCCTTCCTCTCTCCCCCTGGTTTCCTCTTCACCAACCCCAGATCTAGAGTGTATCCCCCTTCTATCATCCCCTCTCAACCTCCGGTGATCGTTTGTGCCGCCGCCGCCGCCGTTCGTGCCGCCTTCGAGCCGCCACGGGATCGTCTTCGGTTTTCTATCCTGCTGGACAGAGGTGCAGTTCGTGAATTCCTGAAGCCAGCCATGAGCTCAGATCGATTTGAAATTTTGAGGGTTGGTTCCTATCTTCTATCCCATTCTCCACAAAAAAATCCAGGTTCAAAATCCACCGTTTCATATTTTTACCATTTCATTCAACCCTCTATCTCAGATCTGTTCTGTCACTGTCTACAGTGACAGTAGCCCTGAGTTCTCCACCTTCGACCACCCTTTTGATTTATGTTAGACCTCCCAATTTAACTGGGTGTTCTGTCCATCGTCCACTACCATCACAATTGTTCTTAAATTTTTATCATCCTTCTACCTATTTTTAATAATTCATGTTCTACCGGAGCTACAGTACTTTCAGTCAGATCCCAGATCCGACCTTCGTCCAGTAAACAAATCACAGAAAATCATAGACACATCCAAACGTGTCCAAACCAATTTTGCTATCTTCCCAACTCCATTTCCAACAACTTCTCTGAATAACACAACCCCAGATTCGGACGTCTACCTCGCGGTCAAAGGCAATCCATAGTCAAGTTCTCTGCAGGTCTAAGTCTTCAGTTACTGTACAACAGGAGAGTGAAAATTCCATAAGTCAAGATCCGAGAAGATCCAGGCCAGATCCTTAGGCCTAGATTGAAGAGCTTCAAGCTAGCTTTCCAACGGCGCCAGTCTCGTGTCGATCCGACATCGGGGCTGATCGCAGCGCCCATTCTCGCCGGAGCGCGCGTCGAAATACAGAACCGGCAGATTTTCGATCGGGTTTTTCGACCGGTGCCGAACGGAGCCGCCGGGCCTCCGGCCGGTGAACCAGCGTGCCGCCATCCCAAGGAGCGACCCTCCGGGCATCCACCACTACAGCGGTGCCACCGGGTCCCACACGGCCCCTCCGGACAGCACGTGGGCCCCACCGTCACGTGTTCGGGTGTTGCCGAATCAACGCGAGAAGCCGCCCGTCAACCCGAATTCGGTCCTCCCGGACCCCATTGTGTAGCCCTTTACCTCCCTGCGTGGAGTGGGCAGCGAGTTGCATTTCTGTAATATCCGTGTATAATTGTTCCGGGAGTACGACTTCAGCCGGGTCCGTCTTCCCCACGCCGAGCGCGTGGAGGTATCGTCTTCGCTCCTACACTTGGCATTTCGCTTATTTCATATATGCTTGTTAATGCCGCTGCTAGAGAGCATGTGTAGGGATATCTAGCTCGCTTTATTTTCATATCACCGCTGCTGCGAGAGAGAGTGAAGCCGTCCCGTGACCCGATCCGGGCACGAAAGTGCGAGCCGACCACCCTAGCTCTTGCCGGTTTCTCAACCGCGCACATCCGACGCTTCCCTCGTTAAGGGACGATCGCGAGCTTGTCGTGTCCGTGTCTCGTCCCGCATCAATTTGGTATCAAAGCGAGTTTGAGTCTAGGGTGTCAAAAAAAAGTGTCTTTTCGCATTTGCATCCCTTTACTCTGTATATCAAAAGGTGTTGTCCGAACGTTAGGCTACGCCTATCGGGAAGACCGCACACTTGCGCGAGTGATCTTCGGATCGATTAACTCCGCCACGTGCCGAGTTTTGGTTACGTCTAGGTGCATCATATTAGTGTGTGTTTGCTTTAGTCGGCGTCGTCTAGTCAGTGTGTTTGCATGCCCACTCGTCGAGGTACTCAATACTCACCCCCACCACCACCAATGGCGGAATCCCGAGTCTATAGTTCCGATGAGGTGGCCACTATGTTCCGAACACTTATGGGAAAAATGGATGGGTTGAGTGAGCGCATGGATGAGTTAAGCACTCGAGTGGATAGGATGGAAGAAGCGAGTACTCGAGTGAATGGCCTAGGCACCCGCCTAGAAGAGAGGATGAAAGTTGTAGAGGATAGGGCCGCTGGGTCAAACCAGTCCGTTCAAGGATTGGGCGGGAGAGTCACCGCACTAGAGAAAGGACCAGCCGAGACACACCTGATTGTCCCAGTCCAGGCACCCGCCCCACCTACACAAGGTCAACCGGAGCCGGTTCATCAACCCGCGACTCCAAGGGTTCAAGGGGTAGCTACTAGGAGGCACGAAGTCCCCGAGGTGCATGACTACGAGTCCGATAATGAGCATCGGGGACATGGTCGTGATTATCGCCATACACGGCGTACCCACGACCAAGATATGGATGAACGGGCCATTCGGACCGTTCGGGCCGACCCTCCCACCTTTGACGGGTCCTTGGACCCAAAGGTCTACCTTGATTGGGAGGCTGGTATGGACCGATATTTTGAGTGGTTCGAGATGTCGGACCAACGAAAAGTCAAGTATGCCAGGATGAAACTTTTAGGCCAAGCCCAAACCTATTGGAGAAATATGGAGAACCTATTGTTTCATCGTCAAGAACCCCCGATCGATACATGGACCGATATGAGGGAGAAGCTTAGGAAGAAGTACCTCCCTACCTCCTATCGCCAGCGTCTTATAGAGAGGTGGCAAAGTCTCACCCAAGGAGACCGGTCCGTCTCGGATTACATCGCCGAATTTGATGAGTACTACTTGCGATGCGATGCCACGGAGGAGGATTCCCTTACCGTCTCCCGGTTTCGGCGTGGTCTACGCCCACACCTACGGTATGAGCTTCTCCGCCGCAAGGTGGACAAGCTGGAGGATGCATACCAAGTTGCTCTCGAGATGGAGCAATTCGAGGGTGAGTTCGAGTCTATTCCCCGGTGGAGCCCCGCTCCTCCCCGTAGTGACTCCCGTGGCTCCTTAGGTTCATACCTGAGGGGACCCATGACTCGTCCACAGGAGCCCGCCCGTCAGGAGCACTTTGCTCCTAGACCTCGACCTCCCCCACCACGAGATCTACCTCCACCCCATCCACCGGCACCCGTTGCCCGTCCCCCAGCTCCTATAGCCCGTCCTCTGGCACCGGCACCCCCTCCACTATTGTCCAAGGCACCTACACCTCCCCCATTGCTGCCTACACCCCCTACCCGACGGGATGATAAGGGTAAGGCCCCTCTTTTCGGGGAGAGTAGTCGATCGCGAGTGCAGTGTTTCCACTGTCATGGATTTGGCCACATTGCCAGCGAGTGTCCGGCTCGCGCCACCCTAGCCTTAGGTGTTGGAGGATCCGTACCTCCCGAGCCTGAGTGTGTTGATTACGAGGCCGATGAGGCACTAGCCGAGGAGTACTATGCCTTGGGAGGGGAAGAGTGGGAGAGCTCTCCCGCCGCTCAGGATGCAGCCACCTAGTGGGCTTGATGCTACCACCTTCGTCTAGAGTCGTGCATGAGTCGGTGTGTTTTCCTTGTGTGGTTTGTTTGTGTGGTGTGTTTTGAGTCGATTGTTTGTGTGGTTTGCATACGTGTGTTAGTGCATGGTGAGTCTGCATGTGTCGTGTGTAAGCTCGTTGTCGTTCTCTTATGAGTAAGAGGTGATTGGACTCACCCGATGAGTATGGGACCGGTTCTACATCTATACCCGGATCAGTCACCTATAGGGACTCAGCGGTGATTCCTAGTAAGTCTTCGAGCCGCTTCCTTTCCTTTTGAGAGTGCCCCTTCGGAGTGACCACCTTTAGCCCATAGCAGTTCGCATATCGAGTATATATGGAATGAGCAGGTGACGATCGCTTGGAGTGGAGTATACCCGCGCTACTTGGCACGGTGACGGATCCGTCGGAGTACCGGAGCAACCATACCCTTACTCGACGGGGTCGAGTTCCTCCCACCCAGGGACAATTGATGGGGACATCAACGACAGCCCGCTCACATTATGTTTACATTTACGTCCTTTCATATTTGTATGTATACCCTTGTGTTATATGGGTACGCAATTGTAAGTCTTAGTGGGTTTATATGTAAAATTCCAGTAGGCCCAAGCCAGGGGGCCCTCACCCCTTTCCCATTGGTCCACCTAGACCATGTGGGGCTGGTCAACCAGCCTAGGTGGCCTTCTAGATGAGTGGACTAGTCATATGCCACATGGTAGACAAGTGGCTCATTTTGTCCAAGGTAGGCCACCTACCAAGTCAAAATTCCATTCACCCATTAAGCTAGTCAATAGGCCGCCCCCCCCCCCTTTAATATTTAATGTTTTTTTGTGTGTTTGTGGCATGCAATCCCAGCCCTTCAATCCTCTTCCCTAGATCTAAGGGTCCACATTGCATTTGATGTAAGTCATATATAATGTTGTATTTTCATGAGAAAATCAATGAAAAAATCAGAAAATTTGTGAGTGTTCTTGGAGCTTGGTGCGCCCCCTTCCTCTCTCCCCCTGGTTTCCTCTTCCCCAACCCCAGATCTAGAGTGTATCCCCCTCCTATCATCCCCTCTCAACCTCCGGTGATCGTTTGTGCCGCCGCCGCCGCCGTTCGTGCCGCCTTCAAGCCGCCACGGGATCGTCTTCGGTTTTCTGTCCTGCTGGATAGAGGTGCAGTTCGTGAATTCTTAAGCCAACCACGAGCTCCGATCGATTTGAAATTTTGAGGGTTGGTTCCTATCTTCTATCCCAGTCTCCACAAAAAAATACAGGTTCAACAGCCACCGTTTCATATTTTTACCATTTCGTTCAACCCTCTATCTCAGATCTGTTCTGTCACGGTCTACAGTGACAGTAGCCCTGAGTTATCCACCTTCAACCACCCTTTTGATTTATGTTAGACCTCCCAATTTAACTGGGTATTCTGTCCATCGTCCCCTACCACCACAATTTTTCTTAAATTTTTATCATCCTTCTGCCTATTTTTAATAATTCATGTTCTATCGGAGCTACAGTACTTTCAGTCAGATCCCAGATCCGACCTTCGTCCAGTAAACAAATCACAGAAAATCATAGACACATCCAAACGTGTCCAAACCAATTTTTCTGTCTTCCAACTCCATTTCCAACAACTTCTCTGAAGAACACAATCCCAGATTCGGACGTCTACCTCGCGGTCAAAGGCAATCTATATTCAAGTTCTCTGCAGGTCTGAGTCTTCGGTTACTGTACAACAGGAGATTGAAAATTCCATAAGTCAAGATCCGAGCAGATCCAGGCCAGATCTTTGGGCCTAGGTTGAAGAGCTTCAAGCTAGCTTTCCAACGGTGCCAGTCTCGTGTCGATCCGACATCGGGGCTGATCGTAGCGCCCATTCTCGCCGGAGCGCGCCCCGAAATACAGAACCGGCAGATTTCTGATCGGGTTTTCCGACCGGTGCCGAACGGAGCCGCCGGGCCTCCGGCCGGCGAACCAGCGTGCCGCCATCCCAAGGAGCGACCCTCCGGGCATCCACCACTACAGCGGTGCCACCGGGTCCCACACGGCCCCTCCGGACAGCACGTGGGCCCCACCGTCACGTGTTCGGGTGTTGCCGAATCAACGCGAGAAGCCGCCCGTCAACCCGAATTCGGTCCTCCCGGACCCCATTGTGTAGCCCTTTACCTCCCTGCGTGGAGTGGGCAGCGAGTTGCATTTCTGTAATATCCGTGTATAATTGTTCCGGGAGTACGACTTCGGCCAGGTCCGTCTTCCCCACGCCGAGCGCGTGGAGGTATCGTCTTCGCTCCTACACTTGGCATTTCGCTTATTTCATATATGCTTGTTTATGCCGCTGCTAGAGAGCATGTGTAGGGATATCTAGCTCGTTTTATTTTCATATCACCGCTGCTGCGAGAGAGAGTGAAGCCGTCCCGTGACCCGATCCGGGCACGAAAGTGCGAGCCGACCACCCTAGCTCTTGCCGGTTTCTCAACCGCGCACATCCGACGCTTCCCTCGTTAAGGGACGATCGCGAGCTTGTCGTGTCCGTGTCTCGTCCCGCATCAAATTCATTCTAAAACGATCGACTATCTTCTCATCTTCGTCTATCTTTAGTAACGCCTATCTGAAAACTTCAGTTATCATAGCAGTGCCTATCTTTATAAGACGGATGAGCGAGTATCTTCAAACTTAAGCTATCTCGACGCCTATCTCAAGACTTAACTCATCGTCCAATGCTATATCTTATTATTTAATATTTATTTGACTTACTAAATGACGTAATATCAAAAAGTGTTCAACACAAAAGTTGTATATAATCGAGTTATCTTTCCAATAAACTCAATTTCATTATTTTTGGACATTCACACACAGAGTTATGCTATAAATAATAGACTACTCTACTGAAATTATGAATTTCTCTTGATGGGGGTCAGATTTACTAAATGGGTCACCCTGGTAATCTCTTAACATAGCTAACTCAATACACTAATATATTTTCTGAAATCGAGGTGTTATAATTCACACATTCTGGTATCTTTTTATTATATATTTTTTGAATCGTGGGATATCAAGATTGACTTGCACAACAAGTTAGAGAGGGATGAGCCCCAACTCTCAAATTTTTGACCCATGAGCTTTTGTCGGAGAGGGACCTACAGTCACCAATGAATGGTCAGAAAGAGCTCTGGGAACTATCTCAGGGGATAACCCTCAGACGATCAAGTCAGACAACGACGAGAAATGAGGCAAACTCTCGAGGAGAGAGGCAGGCCAGAGTAAGGGAGAGAGAGCGGGTTCGAGAGGGTGGAGTTGTGTACCTCTTGATCATTGGGCCAGGATCTTACTTATACCGTCACCGGGAAGGTTGACCGTTGGATTGTCGTGGCCGCAGGAGACGTGAGCCACCCAGCTCGCGTGCCTGACGAGACACGGAGTCATGGACGTTGACTCGCCGTCTCCTCACCGGAGAAGTAACTTCGCCATTAATGCGGTAGGGATTGTCAGTCATTAATGCGACAGGGTTTGCCAGAGAGGGCGTGAAGCTATGCTGTCTAAGAGAATGGTGTGGGTGGCGTCCTCCCCTCGTCTCCAAATTGGTGTGCCGTTCGCTATTAATGCATTGCAAAAGACGTGCATCGTGGGCGTTGCCAAGGAAGGCGCACGCGGGTATGGATCCTGCGCGAGGCCTGTGTCGAAGCAGGAGACGTGTTGGGCCCATCATGCTGGGTAGTGGGTTTGAAGGGTTGGACCCCCGTGATAAGTCGGATGGACAAGTACTAATGGGCTGGCAAGATATGTCATCATTAGATAAATTTGTCACATTCCATTTAATTGAGCAGAGGGTTTGGAGAAGCTGCCACATTTACATACATGAAGTTTCATGGTTGTTAATTTCCTTTAACATTTTAAAGTATGGTATTACTAAGAACTTTTGAAGAAAAAATTGAAATCTAAAGTTGATGCATGTTTATGAGAGAGAGAGAGAGAGAGAGAGAGAGAGAGAGAGAGAGAGAGAGAGAGAGAGAGAGAGAGAGAGAGAGAGAGAGAGAGAGAGAGAGAGAGAGAGAGAGAGAGAGAGAGAGAGAGAGAGAGAGAGAGGAAATCTAAGAAATGTTATAATATCACACTTTAAATCATCATTTTTTGTCATTCCCATCTCATTTGTTTCACGACTTCAATTTCATGATCAAGTATTTGAAGTAAACGACTTAAGTTTGATGCTTCTGCGTTCAAGAGCATTGATATTAAGTTTTGAGGAGGGTAAATGTGGCTCGGCTCATAACGGGCCCATCTACAACGAGTCCACCTCGACACATGGATTACAACGCGCCCAAGGGCGCCCGACGGACGTGGCCCATGAAGGCGCGACCCACTACGACTCGACATCAGATTCGATAGCGTAGGAAAGACTTTGGCCCAGGCGCAATCTAAGAAATGTTATAATATCATACTTTAAATCATCCTTTTTTGTCATTCCCATCTCATTTGTTTGACGACTTCAATTTCATGATCAAGTATTTGAAGTAAACGATTTAAGTTTGATGCTTCTGTGTTCAAGAGCATTGATATTAAGTTTTGAGGAGGGTAAATGTGGCTCGGCTCATAACGGACCCATCTACAACGAGTCCACCTCGACCCAGGGACTACAACGCGCCCAAGGGCGCCCGACGGACGCGGCCCATGAAGGCGCGGCCCACTACGACTCGACATCAGATTCGACAGCGTAGGAAAGGCTTCGGCCCAGGTGAAATGATCGCCGGATGACCCTCCGGCGACCGACCGTTACCCCCCACGACGTTAGATTCGACTGCGTAATAGGTGAGCACGCCCCACGAGGGCCGTAAGACTCGCCTAAGGATCGGCCAACTCTAGGGTAATCGCCCCTCAAAGAGAAACTCCCGCCATGATCGCAGAGAACGTTACTCCACTACTTACGCTCTTCCTTGCTAAGGGACTGGCCTTCGACACTAGGACAACCTCCTATAAAAGGGACCTCGACAGAGAAGAGAAGGGGACGGTGGATTTTATGCCAAAAGCTAAACATAGAGAATAGAGCTACCAGTCTTGCTACAGTGAAAGAGGTCACGCCAGTCTTCTCCCTGGGAGAGAACCTCTCGTGCACGACCTTACCACCCAGCGATCACTCTCCGAGCGACCACTGGGAGCGGCGAGCACTAGTCCGGAGGATCTACATGTCTCTCAGATCTCCCACTATAACCTCCATCCTTCTCTCTCCCCTGCTCTTCTCTGTTCCTTTCTCAAACCGTTGCTGATTTAAGCATCGGAGGGTTGTCCCCTGGGGTAACGTCTAGGGCTTCTTCTGACGCCTTTTGTTTTTGATGTTTGTAGACTTCCACGGGTGCCAGACGACTTCCGCAACAAACAAATAGAGAAGTGGGATATGCGGCATAGAAATCAGATTTCTACGTCTACAAGTTTAATTTTTTATTATCTAATTTTCAAATGAGATTGCGAAAGAAAGCTAAAAAAACATAACGTGATATCTTAACCCTTTTTTATTGATTAATTAACTCATTACCCGGTCTACCATGACATGGAACATCTTACGAATTAAGATTCGTCGTACAGTCAAATTCAAGCGTATCAATTTTTTTATTAGTATGATCTCATATGATATGTTATAATTTTGTGCCGTGTTAAAAATAATGTTTTAATTTAAATTAAAAATAAAATTTATATTTAAAAATAAATATTAAATAACATCGTGTGCACACATACGCGTTGATTTTCCGCTAACAAGTATGACACATATTAGGCGGATCAGATCTATCCATCCAACCATGCTCAACATTAGCATGTACGACATTAGGTAAGATCATGTGTATCACATTTTTCTTTCAGCTGTAAGGCATGAAATAGGACACCTCCTGACAGTACGGTGAACGCATCCAAAGTGTCCCCTTGGCATTCTTGCTAAACAATGGATCTCGAGTCCACTTATCGAAGTACCAACAGTTTTGTTTCAAAATTGGATCAAAGGAATGGTTCAATTGCGCCAAGTAACTTCGTCCGCCTCCGTTAACGGGATGCTCCGATAACAATATCCTTTGGCACGCCCCACCACCACCAGGTATGCGGGCATGTCTCCCACGTCGCGCCCAAAGGGATATGGACGATGACGTGTCCAACGACGGTTGGCCATGATAATCACCAAATAACTCCACGACGCGTGGACTTCGTTTTCTACGGCGCCTCCCGGTCTGGTGTGCCCTCGGAAAAGTGTCCGGGTTCTCGGACCTTGTGTCCCCGTCACCCCACCTCCAGAGCCCACGATCTCAGCCGCTCCAGAATGATCCGACCGTTGCAGCGTGCGTCATCACTGGAGTCCCAATACCGTGGGCGTGCTAGCGGGGAAAGAAGATATTTCCAGCGGAATCCGCGGCTGGAGCGTTGATCAACGTGACGCGATCCCGGGAGCAACGGCAGCCATCCGATCGATTTGCTGTGTAGTTTGAGGGCTTTTCTTCGGCATCTGGCCACTATAAAGCAGCACCTGGTGGTGCGCCGCCGGGGGAGTCGCTCTCTATCTTCTCTGCTATTTGTCAGGGGACTCCGGCGAGTGGAGGAAGGGGAACGGGAGAGGTGGAGTTCGGCGGCGGCGGAGGTGGTACCGTGAGGTCTTGGTGGTGCTGGTGGCCGTGGTGGCGATGGACGTGCTGTCGGGGAGCCCCTCTTCCGCGCTGAACCCGGACGCGCCGCCGTTCGTGCCGCTGGCGTACCGGGCGGTGGAGGACTTCTCGGACCAGTGGTGGGAGCTCGTGAAGACGACCTCCTGGTTCCGAGACTACTGGCTCCGGGAGTGCTTCGTGGAGGAGGCGGAAACGAACCGCGGCCTTCACGTCGTCGGCTACGAGGAGGAGGAGGAGGAGGCCTTCCTCCCGGAGATCGGCGAGATCTTCGATGGTTACCGGCAGTGTAAGCACGGTGGCGATTGGATCGCGTTTTTTCAGGGTCTCTCGTTCCTTTTCTTTTTTCTTTTTTTATTCTTTCCTGATCGTGCAAGGTTTTGTCACTTGTGTGTGTGTGTGTGTGTGTGTGCAGGGGGGGAGGAGGAGGAGGACGACGACGGGAAGGGGAACCGGGACATGATCCCGTGGGGCGCGCAGAAGTGGCGCGGGCTGCGTGGGGGCGCGGACAGCCCGAAGTACGCCGAGAAGGCGCCCAGGATTGTGAAGATGAAGCCAACCCCGCGCACGATTCAGCAGCCGCGCTAGATCTCGGTGTGGATCGCAGACCGGGGTCGGGTCTCCTCTGTTGTAGGATAACGTCAGTGTGAGTGGCGTGTACATTTGGAAGGAAAATAACAATCTTTAGGAAGAAAGGGCTAAAAAAAATTGCGAGTGTTTCGTCTCCTTGTGTGTACATTTCTGCAGAGTTTTTAATAATCTTGTAATCAAAACTTTCCGCTTCCATGGGTGCTTACACCTTTGTTGACCAGATGGATGAGATGATTTCGGTCGGGGTATGCCGGAGGTGAAGAAGAACATGGTTGGATCTGCACTTTTTTCGCTTTTTGTTCCGCTTTCGGATTTGTGGTGCACGGAAAGCAGCGGAAAGTGGGCGGCAGGGCCCCGTAGCTGGAGATAAGGTTTGGTGATGTGAAGTGAGAATGCAAATCCTCTTTTTTTTTCCTTTTCTTTTTTTTTAAAAAAAAAGTTGGACGACTGTATGACGGATGATAATTAAAAGTATTGGTGACCTTTTAGTCGACTACTACTCCACCCCAAGTATTCCATGAGTAACGTAAGAACACCAATGAGGAAATTAAAGATTTAAGGCTAAATGAGTGAATCAAGAACAACAATGTATGTTAGGTAAGAGATTTGTTACATGTAGTACTATTCAAAAACATCCTCACTGATCTCTGTGCGGAGGTGTCACAACACGGGTCAACTAACATTAGATACTAAACGGAGGGGCCATCGCAAGGCAACTGCTAGTAGCCTTGACAAGAGATTCAAGTGGCTACATTCATGTGTTGACCGGAGTTGTAACTTGTAAGAGTTCATGGACCACGTTATACTGAGCTTCACATTGAAAACAAGTGATGACTTTGTGATATTTTCTAATTAAGGGTATCAGAGTCACATTGTTCTTCCTAAAACAAAAATAATGTTATGATACGTGACTTATATCTCAAAGTCTGTGTGATTCACGCCTCTACATCATGCTCCGTATCATGGTTTATTGGATTGATCTGGTACGTATGGTATAGAGCGTATTGGATCTTACTAGTGAACGGTTGGGGCACACACTCGGCACGGCCTAGATCACACGACTCGATGCATCCCGCAACATATCACGTGATCTCATATGGTACGCCAAGTGGCACAATTGGTCCTAACTGAAACCGGCTCAAACAACTTACAATTGAGGGGCGAAAGGTGTGGTCCAGGCCATTCGGTTGGGGCACACACTCGGCACGGCCTAGATCACACGACTCGATGCATCCCGCAACATACCACGTGATCTCATATGGTACGCCAAGTGGCACAATTGATCCTAATTGAAACCGGCTCAAACAACTTACAATTGAGGGGCGAGAGGTGTGGTCCAGGGCATTCGGAGGAGTGACGAGGAGGTTGGCTAGGCGATAGGGCAACAGGTCTGTGGCCGTGCCAAGCTGCAAAGTAGGTCTGCGGCAATGCCAACTAGATGGGTGGCTGGGTTCCAACGATCTCTAGTGAGCTCGAAGAGGTGATCTCCGATGACAAGTATAGTTATATATGTTTTGTAAACATGACTCTGAGAGAGAGAGATCGTTGATAGAAGCGACATATCCTACGTTAGATCCTGTCGGTGGATGGTGGACCAACATCAGATCTCATAGAGGGATAGATCGTCAGGCTCCGCTGGTCAGATCCGACAGCGAAAAAGTCAAATCGATCAACCATCTGTGCAAATCCGATTGGGCTCTATCGTCTGTTGGTTGGCGACTGGATTCGGTCTCCTTGTCACTGAATTCAGCCAGTGGAGGCCAGATCAATGGCCATCTATGCAGATCCAGTCCCACTCTGACTCATCGATGGCAAAACCCTGTCGGATCTACGTAGATGGCCGCTGATCTAGCCTCATCGTCGCCAAATCTAGCTCCCTCTACATAGATCTAGCTGTGCTCTGTCATATTCCATACAATTCAAGTAACATTTTCTTTATAAGTTTTGTACGTCCATGGTTTCTAAATCTCCGTTGTGTGCAACGATTATTCTTCTACTCTGTGGACTACACGTCAACATGTCCTCTGCCGATAAATGACACTCTCATCCATTTGGCCTTGTATAGTATGATCACTCCAGTCCCTTGCAAAATGATGCCATAATTGATATTTAATTTGTCTACTTAAGTCAACTATGGACATTGGAGATGGAATTGATGTAACTACAATTAATTAGGGAAGATGATGGAGGCATCACCCGTGACTCCCTTTGGCTCGGGTCTTCCTCACACTCCGGCGTCATTTGAGTTCAGGCCTCTCTCTATAAAGGCCCAATTTTCCTTTTTGTGCTTTCTATTTGAGTCATTTGATGTAATTTTCATTTTACTTGAGTCATGTGCCTAGGTCTTGTGTTTATTTTCCTAAGTTTGAGTGTCATTATGTTGTTTAGTTAGCTATTGGGCCCAATTCATTGGGCTTGGCCCAAGAGCACCCCCCCTACCCCCTCGGTTATTTGTCATTGAGTCTTTTGGCAGGGTCTTATTGTAAAATATGGGTTGCCTATATATAGGGCCCCATTCCCTTCATTTGAAACTAATGAATCAATGCCAAGATTTCCAATTGAGTGTTCAAACTATTTAGTTATAGTGGAGAGAATCCAATAGTGGTGAGAAGCCCTAGGGGAGAGACTCCCCACCCACTTCCTCTCTCTCTTTCTCTTTCTCTCACTACCCCAAGGGGGGGCTGCGACCTCCCCCTCTCTCCTCAACCTCACCCCCCATTCCCTTCCCTAGGTGCATTCAATGCCCTTCCACAACTTCCCACCACATCCACCCCTTCCCTAGGAGGATCTCTCTCATTCCAACACTATCTTCCCCATTCCAACACACTCACCCCTCTTCCCCACACAATCTCCCAGCTTCCAAGGCCATTTTGAATTTGAAATGACCTTCCCTCCACTTGCTTTGGCCGCCCCCTTCTCCTCCCCTTTAGACTAGGTCGCCCCTCTCTCCCCCATTCTCCTCCACCCATTTGCACACCCCATCCTCCCCTCTCCAGCTGAGCCTTGCGCCCTCCCCTTCTTCCTCCACCTCCCCTCTACCTCTAGCACCATTCCATACCTCCCCCACCTTCCCACCACCATTCCCCACCCCCCCCTTTCACCATATACTTCCTCTTCTTCTTCTTTCTAGGTCAATCGGAGGCTATGTCAAAATTGCAGCTTGCAGTCCAGAAGATGAAGGTGAACCAGCAGCTTGCAGCAGCCACCACGATCATCTCCTTGCGAATATGAAGGCCCAAGTGATATCCACGAAAGCGTCTGCCGGTCTTCTTCGCAACGGCGGTGGTTTCATCCCCATCCGAGCTGTGTGCTGCCCGGGAGATCCGTTCTCCCACAACTGCGCAGAGCTGCCCCTGCAGAGTACCTGAACTGGAGTAGAAGCTTGACCACGACGAACCTCGGAAGAATCAGTCCAAGAGTTCTTCTGTAAAGTTCTTCCTCGTCCTGTCTACTTTCAGAATCAAAAAGCGGAACTCCGATCGACGTTCGTGGGCAAGAGTTATCAATTTTCTCCACCGGGTACACTGTTCTGCTTCCCCACAGTCTGCACCGACCTCTTATCATTGTTTAGAGTCCACTGGTCTTCTCCGGCATCATTTGGCTTACCCGCCAGTTTTGCTGCGAAGAGGACTTGTCAACGGTTCCAACAGCTCTGGCGGTACTTGATTCTGAGTTCGGGAGCAGTGGGGACATCCTCTTCTTTCTGCTGTTGGAATCCTGAAGCTGTCAGTCCGAGAAGCTGCCACCCTGTTCGAGCCTCCACCCAGATCAGCATCGGCATCAGAAGAAATCAACAAAATTTGGAGGCATTCCAGTTCCAGCTACGAAGAGTTCCCCACTAGTCCCGTCATCGGTAAAATTCCCGATCAAGTTCTGCGGCCTCAACTCTGTCTATCTGTCCCCTATCGCAGAGAGCAGGCAAATTCGGCTTCGCCATCTTTTCAATACTTTTAGTCCAAGTTCCCCTCCCCGCTTGGCCGGCTGAAGGCCCCTCCCTGTGTGGAGGTAGTTTTAGTTGTAATATCAATTAACCCCCACCCCAAGGTCCCCCTCCTGCGAGAGGTGTAGTGTTGTAATCGTTTGAACAGGTCAAGCTGCCCCGACGCGGCGTGTGGGGATCCACTCGCCTCCCCGCTCGCCCTCGTCTCCGAGCGGGACCGATTTCTTCAAACCAGTCGAGTAAGTGCTCAAACCTAACTCCAATTTAGTGCTTGCCTTTCAATATTAGTTCTTAGTTTCGCTGGCCGTGAGAGTGAGAGCTCGATCCTCAAGCCCCGTTGCCTTGAGTGATCACCGTGGGGAAGAGTGTAGCCGGTGCCTTCGGCACTTTGTCGGCCTCATTGAATTGGGCCTCCACATCCTTTGGGAATCAAATCTTGGCCTTGCTGGCTCTCTACCAGCAAGGGCCCAACCCTCAGATCCTCCACTTGGCATCGCCAAGTCACCCCGGGCTTGGGTGAGCGACGGGAGAGCGGTGGCCCAAATCGGTCCATTTGAATGTGAATGTGCTTGCTTGCTTAAGTCCAAGGATGTGTCACATCAAATTGGTATCAGAGAAAGTCATTGACGTGTCTCTATCAAGTCTAAATCCTAGGGCCTTTGCATTGTGTGTCCATCCTCATTTCCCCCTTTTCTTGCATGCCCACCCGTAGTGGTGCCATTTACCGACCCGATCCTTCGTCTTCGGTTCAACCCATGGATCCCAATCCCAAACTCAACCAAGATGCCCCTAGGGAGAAACCCCAAGGCCCAATGAATCGGGTAGATGCTGCCCTTACGAACATTCTTGCTCAACTAGAGTCCCTTTCTACTCGACTTACTCGGCTAGAGGAGCAAGAGTTTCACCCATGGAACAATGAGCCAAGAATCCACCCTCCACATGTTGAACCTCATAGGGAAGACCTCCATCCAAGGAATAATGAACCAAGAGTCCACCATCCACATGGTGAATTTCATAGAAATGAGTTCCACCCAAGGAACAATGACCCAAGAGCCCACCTTCCACATGTTGAGCCTCATAGAGACGAGTTCCACCCAAGGAACAATGGACCAAGAGCCCATCATCCACATGCTGAAATTCATAGGGAGTACTTGGGTTTTGACCCCTACCATGACTATGAGAGGCCCCGCCACCATCAAATTCATGAAAGGCGTCCACGGGACGACCCGGATGACCCTCTCTTAAGGATGGTTAAGGTAGAGGCCCCAAACTTTGATGGTTCCCATGAACCAAGTGTCTACTTAGAATGGGAAACCGCCATGGACCAATACTTTGAATGGTACCCTATGTCCGACCAAAGGAGGGTAAGGTTGGCCAAAATGCATCTCACCAAATTAGCCAAAACTTATTGGCTAAACCAAGAGGGTTTAAAAAGGATTAGGCGGGAAGAGCCTATTGATACTTGGGAGGGTATGAAGAACCAACTTAGAAACAAATACCTACCCCAATCTTACCACCAAATACTCTTAGAAGAATGGCAAAGCCTCACCCAAGAAGGGAAGACCGTGGTTGAATACATTGAGAAGTTTGACTCCTATCTTTTGAAGTGTGGAGTTCGTGAGGACCCGGCCGTCACCTTGTCCCGCTTTAGAAATGGGCTCCAAAGCCACATCAAGAGAGAGCTTTTCATGAGGGACGTTCACAACCTTGAGCTAGCCTACCAAGTAGCTAGGGATGTGGAAAGATTCTCTAGGATCCCTCGGTTTGCTACTCCCCGACCGGTCGATCCTAAAAACATGGGACCACGACCCATTCCGGCCACCCCCATGAAAGCCCCTATCCCAAGTGGGAATGCCCCATTAAGACCTTACAACCCTCCTCCTACCATCACTCCAAACAAGCCCACCCCTAGTCACCTTCCTCCACGGAGGGAAGACATTCCCAAAGACCCAAATGTGGGAACCACTCCGGGTAGCGGGCGTCAACAATGCTATAGGTGTCAAGGGTTTGGTCACTTTACGGGTCAATGTCCCTCCAAAGGATTGTCTAGTTTACTTATTGAGGAAGAAGCTCCCCCACCCCAAAGGGAACTTGAGAGTGTTGTTGAGGACCATGAGGCCTCCCTAGATTGGGAAGAAGAGGCCCAATACCTTGAATCGGGACTAGATCACACCACTCCACCTACCAACTCCCATCTAGGAGTGATTAGATGTACCCTCACCAAACCCCAAGAAGAGGATTGGCGTCAAACCTCAATCTTTCACACCTTTGTCAAAATAGGGAGCCATGTAAGAAAAGTGATCTTGGATAGTGGGAGTTGTGTCAATGCCGTATCCCCTGATACCGTTAAGCTCCTTGGGCTTACTATCTCCCCCCACCCAAATCCATACCGGGTCTCATGGATCAACAACAACTCCATCCCGGTCAACACCCAATGCCTTGTGCCCCTCACCTTCTCTTCATATCATGGATAAATATGGTGTGACGTCATCCCCATGGAAGTGGAAAGCATCCTACTAGGAAGACCTTGGCTTTATGATGTAGATGTCACCATCTTGGGTAGGACCAACACATGCACTTTTGAACATGAGGGTAGGACTATGTGGACGCACTTTAATTCGCGGGCTTCATGTGGTTTCATCTATTAAGTGCGTGGGCGTGCCAGTCACCGAAGTGACGATTTATTCGGGCTCCGAAGAGTCCATGGTGCGCTCGATCTGACTTCGTCAGGCGATTGTGTGGTTCGTGTCGGGACCGAACCCCGTCGCGCCATCAAGGTCACGACGTCATTTACATCTCCCATACGAGGGAATACGCTTGATTAATTACTGAAATTAGGGGCCCCGCGACCGAAAAGAATAATACTAATTGTACAAGAAAGAGATAGGGATGGATCACACTGAGGGTTGTATTCAGACCACAAACCGCTGGTCATGTCGGTCACTCGTGGACCTTTTCATATTCGGACACGGGTCCGTGATGGAAACGCAACAGGAAAAGCCGGGACAAATCCGTTCAAGTGTTTGCCGAACACCCGGCAATTTTAGTGATGACTCGGAGGGCGTCCGGAACGAGGAGCAAACCCGGTCTGATCAAGATGTCGGCCCGAGGCTAGGTCGAGACCGGACCATGTCGGGATGACTCCCAAGATCCGAGCCCGGCCTGAGAGGGCGGCATTATTGTTCCTTTTGCCCCGGGTCGCGGGAAGAGATGGGGGCTGCAGTGTGGGCCCTAGCGTCTTTTATTTGGGATTTTCTGGGTTATATGTTCTGATCTCTGATTTGCCATTTACCACCCTTCTTTTTTTTATGCCTCTGTCCGGGATGATTTTCTATCCTTTTATTCATCAATGTCATTATTACTATCATTATTTTCTTTACAATTTTTATTACCCCTCCCACCTCTTTTATCATTATTAGTGCTGCGCATTCAAAGTCCTTTAACTAACATAATTCTCATTAATTCATTTGTTGTTGTTAAGGCTCTTATCATGATATATCTGTGTGTGTATGTGGTGTGCCGGCGAAGGAGAAATAGGGGTGTACCGCTGGAGACAAGAGTGTGCCGCTGGGGGACGGAGGGGCGTACCGCTGGGGACAATAGGGGGCGTACCGCTGGAGCTTAGAGGGGTATACCGCTGAAGCCAATGAGGGAGTACCGCTAGAGGTAACAGGGGTGTACCGCTAGGAGGCTCAAAAAGGGGGTGTACCACTGAAGGTTTGAAGGGGTGTACCGCTGGGGGCTACTTGGAGTGTGCTGCTGAAGGCTGCTTGGGGTGTGCCGCTGAAGGCTGCAACGGCGAGGGTGTACCGCTGGGGCCATAGCTGGAGAGTGTGTCGGTGAAGGAGGGAGGTGATATAAAGTCTGTACGTTCCCCAGCCTCAAGTCTATACATTGCCTATTCAACCAGCACACAAAGTCTATGCGTCCTTTAGTCTAAAGTCTGTACATTGCCTATTGACCGCAGCTCGAAGTCTATACATTGGCTGCTCAAAGTCTGCACATTGTCCATTGGCTACAGTTCAAAGTCTATACATTGGCCGTTGGCTGCAGTTCAAAGTCTATACATTGGCCGTTGGCTGCAGCTCGAAGTCTATACATCGGTGACCCCAAAGTCTACACGTTGCGACATGAAGTCTGTACATTGCAGCATGAAGTCTATACATTGGCCACAAAGTCTATACACTGCAGCAGAGTCTGTACGTTGCAATATGAAGTCTATACGTTGGCTGGCCCAAAGTCTGTACACTGCCGCACAAAGTCTGTACGTTGCAGCATGAAATCTATACATTGGCTGGCCCAGAGTCTGTACGTTGTAACATGAAGTCTGTACATTGGCTGGCCCAAAGTCTATACGCTGCAACACCAAGTCTATACATTGCCCCTTTGGCTGCAACTCGAAGTCTATACATTGCCAAGCCCAAAGTCTGTACGTTGTAACATGAAGTCTATACGTTGCTTGTTGCTGCGCTTGTGCCTCCGTCTGCCAAGTCTGTACACTGGATCCCATTGAGACGGTGGATGGGGGTGTGCCGGCGAAGGGAGGGAGTGTGCCGTTGAAAGGGCCAGGAGGTTGTGTCGTTGAAGGGCCATCAGAGTGTGCCGCTGAAGATGGGCAGTGTGTATCGCTGAAGGCCCTCTGGAGCGTGCCGTTGGAGGTTGGGAAGGGCGTACCGCTGAAGGCGGTCTGGTTCAGCGGTCTGGGGTTGGAAATGTTAGGGGGAGGGGGTCCACTCTCCCTCTGTTTCTCTTAAGGCTTTTCTTTTCTTCTTCTCTTGATCTTCAGGTAGTTTTTATACAAATCTTTTCTCCTTCTTCTTGCAATCTGTTGTTGCTCTGTTTATTTGTTGCTTTTGTTATCTTTCAATGTGTATTTATTATCCCATTTGTTTGTTGCATCCTTTTACCTCTTTTAATGTTTTGTTATTTTCTCACGAAAATTCGGCAGCATCTCCCCTTAACCCGGGGCGTAAGGGAGATAAAGGGAACGCGCCCACATGGAGTGGCGGAACCCGACAACTGGAGGTGGGCGCCCGAGGGCAGCAACACCTTTATAGAACCTCGGAAAACGCGGAGGAAGAAGCAGCGGGCCTAGGGGTCGATGGGGTTAGACAAGTGTGGACACCGAAAATTGCACACCCAGATGTCCTGCTCGGCCTCGCATCAACAACGGCGTCGAGTGAAGAAGCCCCGGAGAGATTTGTCATCCAGACCCCCAAATATGCACACGGCCGTAAAGCCGTCCCCGGAGTCGTGACAGTTAAGAGAAATCAACCAACAAGAGCCCCATAAACCATGGGCCTCGAAGAAAATTAAACGGGCCAAAACTCGTGCTCACAACGGGCTCCAAACTGCCCATTTAGCCCTTCAGCGGCACGGCCATGTGCCCCTCGGCGGCACACCCAGGGTAGCCCTTCAGCGGCACGCCCCTCTGCCGCCTCCAGGCCGCTCAGCGGCACGCTCTCCTCAGGCCGTTCAGCGGCACACTCCTGGCAGCCTTCAGCGGCACGCCCTCAACGCCCTCAGCGGCACACTCCTGTCAGCCCTCAGCGGCACGCCCTCAACGCCCTCAGCGGCACACTCTTGGCAGCCCTCAGCGGCATGCCCTCAACGCCCTCAGCGGCACACTCCTCCCAGGCCGCTCAGCGGCACGCCCTCAACGGCCTCAGCGGCACACCCCTGGCGGGGTCTCCAACGGCACGCCCAGTGGGCCTTCAACGGCACACTCTTTTGTGCCCTTCAACGGCACACCATGAAGTGCCTTCAGCGGCACACTCTTTCACACTACGAAGTGCCCTACGGCATGCTATTCATGCCCCTCAACGGCACGCTTGCCCTCTACGGCTGCTGGCCTTCAACGGCATGACCATTTGCCCCTCCAGCGGCACGGCCTTCGGCCCTTCCAGTGGCACGGCCTTGCCACCTTCCAGCGGTGCAGCTTGTTGGCTCCTCAACGGCACGCTCCGGCAGACGAGATCTTGCGCCCATGCCCTATGGATACTTGGCGCGCAATGGACTTGCTGAGGTGTCACCCGGGGAGAGGGCCACGCTGCCTACTCCCCCTGTCACCCAGGACAAGGGAGTCAACTCCCATTAAACCCCTCGGACGCTTCCCGCCTTCAAGGCTTCCACCGTGTGGGGTATAAAACCCCTCTTCGCTGCAAACAAGAGGAAGAGGAGGCAGAGGAAGAGACAGGCACCCACACCCAGAAGGAGAAGAAGAGAAGAAGAGAAGAAGAGAGAAGAGAAGAGGAGGAGAAAGAAGAGGAGGGGAGGCTCCGCCCCCCCCCCCTTCCGATTGCTCCGTCCACCCGCCACCGCCACCGCCGCCGTTCGTGCGAATAGAAGAGGAGAAGAAGAAGAAGAGAAGAAGAGGAGCTCGTCGCTCCACCCACCGCCACACTGTGTGAAGAGAGGAAGAGAAGAAGAGTGAGCGAGAGAGAGGGAGAGAAGTCCGGGGAGGAGTCCACGCTCCGTTCCCCCCATTGTATTTCTTTTTCTTTCTCTCTTTTCTTTCCTTTGGTCTGCCTGTTTTGCCGATGTTGCAGTGTATTAGTCCCCTCGGGACACTTTTCTTGCAAGAATAGAAATAGAAGTCTTGCCAATATTTTTGGACGTCTTCCTCTAGAATTTCTTCTGTGTTTGCATCGCTCGGCGTTTCACGTCTACCCCCCCTTCAATTCCCCAGCGATACACCTTTCCGGCCTTTCGTCGGCACACCATTTCGGCCCTGGGCCGGCATACCTTCTTGATCCTCAGCGGCACGCCCAATTAGCCCTTGGCCGGCACACCCTTTTGACCCTCAGCGGTACACCCCGTTGAGTCCTTGGCCGGCACACCCTTTGGCCCTTAACCTTTGGCCGGTACACTCCTTTTGACCCCCAGCGGTGCACCCCATTGGCCTCTGGCCGGTACACCCTTTTTGGCCCTCAACGGTACACTCTTTAAGCCCTCAGCGGCACACACTTTGGCCATGCCCCAGCCCGATACGCCTTGGCCGAAACCCAGTCTGCCTCGTCCGATTCCACAGGCCTTAGGCCCCGTTGCTCTCCTTCGTGTTTGCCGAGGTTTTATAAAGGTGTTGTTGCCTCCGGGCGCCCACCTCCAGTTGTCGGGTTCCGCCACTCCATGTGGGCGCGTTCCCTTTATCTCCCTTACGCTCGGGTTAAGGGGAGATGCTGCCGAATTTTCGTTAGAAACAATAACATAATGAAAAGATAAAATGAAGCAACGAACAAATGGAACAACATATTAAAAGGACAAAAGGAAGCAACAAACAAACGAAAAGAGCAACGGCAAGACGCTTCGACCAGGGCAAGGGAACCGCTATCAACTCAAAGAGAACCAAATCGAACAACAACTAAACAACTTGAACATTCGTCCTCATAGAAAAGAATGGAAGATAATCAAGAGAAAAGAAAATAAGAAACCCAAGCAAACTTAATGAAACCAAGAGAGAAGAGGAAAAGACATAAGAGCGAGAGGGAGAGTGGGCCTTCACCGGTACACCCCTGGCCAGCCCATCACCGGCACGCATGCCTGGCTGCCTTCCCTGGCACGCTCATTTCCTTCCTTCGCCGGCACTCATGGCCAGGCCTTCACCGGCACGCCTGCCTGGCTGCCTTCCCCGGCACGCTCATTTTCTTCCTTCGCCGGCACGCATGGCCAGGCCTTCGCCGGCACACCTGCCTTGGTGCCTTCCCCGGCGCACTTTGCTTGGCCCTCGCCGGCACACCCGTCACGGCCCCTGCGCCTCTTCGCCGACACACCCTTCATGGCCGCTCAGCAGCACGCTCCACGGCGCCCCTCAGCGGTGCACTCTCCCTTGGCCCAGCGGTACACCAGAAATAATGACAACAATAAAGATAACAAGCTAAAAGAAAACGTAATAAATAAATAAATAATAATGATAAAAAATATAATAATGACAATAACAGCAAACTCAAAGGAAGAGGGAGAAATAATAACAAACAATAATGATAATAACAACAATAAACAATAACAAATTCAAAAGAAAATGAATAAGTAAATAAGAATAATAAAGAAATAAATAATAATAATAAGCTTAAAATAATAATAATAGTAAATAGATAAATAAATGATAACAAAAATAAATAAATAATAATAACAAACTTAACAAAAACGACAAGCAAATGAATGATAATAAAACGAACAAAAAATAATAACGAACACAACAATAACAATAGTAAATGAATAAATCACAAGAAAATGAATAAACAGCAATAACGAACTCACTCAAAGATATACATAAATCAACAAATAATAATAGTAAAACTCTAAGTAATAATAAAACGATGGTAAAATCCGCTTCGCAGCCCCGTCTCTCTCGTGACCCGGTGCCGAAGGAACAACAATACCGCCCTTGCGAGTTGGGCCTGAGTCTAGGGAATTATCCCGGAATGGCCATGGCCTGACCTCGCCTCGGGCTGACATTCCGATTAAACCGGACTCATTTCTCCGGCCGGATCCCTTCCGAGCCGCTACTAAAATTGCCGCACGTTCGGCAGACATTTGAACGGGTTCACCTCGGTTCCCGCCGCGTTCTTATTACGGACCTACGTCCGAACATGAAAAGGCTCGTGAGCGACCTGCATAGCCGATGGCTCCTACCCCGATATGGTTGTGAGCCGGCATTGCTCCGGGCCAACAGCTCATCAATTTCGACCCGTTCCTATCGGGATTCGTTCCCGCCCTTTCATCGAAATTACCGTAAACTCGACATACATTTGTACGGGGTTGTTCCCGCCCGCGTCGCACTTTCAATATGGGCCCTTGCCCAAACATGAAAAGGTCGGCAAGTGACCGACGGAATCTGAATTAGAACGAGACGGCTCTCGCCACCCCCGGACTCCTTCCATGGGAATATCAATAAGACCTCCGTGGACCACACTCAGACCTCGGGCCTGTCCCGATCATGGTCATCGTCTGGCTCATATCCTCGGTCTACAGCCCGCTCCTTTCGAACACGTTTTCGGTTCTGGAGTCTAGTCTTGGGACTCTCCCCTGTTGCCCTCCGACACCGGAAATATTAATGATGCCCGCGCAAGCCTCGTTCGGACCACGGGAGGCGCCCCCGGTATGGTCCTGACTCGCTCTCGCACCGGGCCAACATATTCACTAGTTTCCGGCTACAATAACCGAGATTCAACCGAATGCTTTCAGTGTCTCAAAATAATAAACTTGCCGCATCCCCGCATGCATATGTTCCAGGTCCTCCCGCGACGATTACAATATTCTCAAGCCGGACTCCCGTCCGAATATTAAATGGTCTCCCGAATGACCGACATGTTTCGAATGCCCGCTTCTCCGGACACAGGGCTCTTCAGCCAATTCAAGGGATACTCCCTCGCCCCCCCCTTTGGCACCGGAAATATTAATGACGCCCATGCAAGCCTTGTTTCGACCGCGGGGGGGGCCCACCGCAACATGGTCACAGTTTGCTCTTGCTTCGGGCCAACAGGTTCACCGGTTTCTGACCGCTCTAACCAAGGTTTAACCGAACGTCTTTCGTTCTTCCGAACAATAAACTTGCCATACCTTGGCATACATATGCTCCGGTCTTCCCGCAACGATCGCGCTTTTCCCGAGACGGACACTCGTCCGAACATTAAATGGTCAGCACATGACCGACATGATCTCAAACGGTTTTCTTCTCGCCCTTGCGCGAGGACTTCGATACCTCCTGATCGACCTTTTATACAATCAATCTCTTGGCCATGAGGCCCTGAATCTCGGCGATTAATCAAGGGTGTTCCCTCGTATGGGGGATGTAAATGACGTCGTGACCTTTATGGCGCGGCGGGTTTTGGTCCCGACACGAACCACACAATCGTCTGACGAAGTCAGATCGAGCGCACCATGGGCTCTTCGGAGCCCGAATAAATTGTCACCTCGGTGACTGACACGCCCACGCACTCAATAAACCGAATAAACCAAAAAGAGAATACCAAGTGCCGAAAAAGTGCGTCCACAACAAGCTGGGATGGAAGGCACAGAAGAGGGTGTGCCGCTGAGGGCCTGAAAGGGAGTGTACCGATGAAGGCTTGAATGGTGTGCCGCTGAGGGCCACAAGGGGTGTGCCGCAGAGGGCTGAACGGTGCCGCTGAGGGCCACAAAGAGTGTGCCGCTGAGGGCTGGATAGGGCGTGCCGCTGAGGGCCAATTGTGTGTGCCGCTGAGGGCTGAACGGGTGTGTGCTAGGGAAGGCTGAAAGGGTGTGCCGGCCAAAGGCCAGACACGTGCACCGCTGGAGGCTTGAAAGAACTGAATGTATGGGCTGGGAGACTTGCCGGCTGTTCAGGAAGAGAGGGGGGAGTTCAGGGCCAAGGAATGGTTGCTGGGAATGAGTGAAGGACCCACAAGGCCAGGGTTCAAATGGGAGGCATCACACCACCACGGAGACTCCAAAAGCGCCTAGAAAAGAACATGCACAAAACACCATGCATTATGAAGGCGGAGGGGCAAACCAACAGAAATAGCAGGAAAGGCCCAAGGAGGGCGATTGTTTTCATTCGTGGGAGACCAAGGGTCGTGGCCCTACAAACATATTACAAAAGCAAGTGCCCAATACGGGGCTGTGGGCAAAGGGGAGACCCCGAAGAAAGACAGAACAGGAGGAGGAGAATGGGGAAACCCATGGAAGGGGAGAGAACGGAGTTGAAGTGGGGACGATCATCCACCCTTCTTCTCCGCTACATCTAACTCTCCCACTCTCTTACTCTCTCTCTTCCTGGCGCCCGTCGGAGGAAGCTCACGTCGGGATGCCTCTTCTTCTTCTTCTCTTCTCTCTTCTCTGTGTATCTTCCTCTGTGCCTTCTGTTTGTCTGCTCCTTTTCTTCCTTTCCGAACCCCCTTCCTTCGTCGAACAGGAGGCCTTTTATACCACTAGCCACCGGGGACTTCGAGCACGGCTGTCGAAGGCGGGAAGCCGGCCGTGATGATGGGTTTGACATGCTCCTAACCTGGCTGTCAGTGGGGTAGGCTACGTGGCCCAGTCATCGACTGCCACCTCGAACGGCTTGCTGCGCGCCAAGAATGCGTAGGGCATGGGCACCACGTCGTCTGCCGTTGAAAACGCCTTACGATGTGCCGCTGGCAGGCTGAACAAGCGTGCCGCAGAAGAGCCGACAGGCGTACCGCTGGGAGCCCAAATGGGCGTGCCGCTGAAGACTCTGATGGGCGTGCCGCTGAAGCTCCCGAAGGGCGTGCCGCTGAGCGTCCTGAAGGGCGTGCCGCTGAAGCCCCTGAAGGGCGTGCCGCTGAAGGCCATTGGGGCGTGCCGCTGAAGGCCATTGGGGCGTGCCGACGGAGGGCCAAAATGGGCAGTTTTGAGCCAGTTGTGAGCACGAGTCGTGGCACATTTAATTTTCTTCGAGGCCCATGGATTGTGGGACTCTTGGTGATTGGTTTCTCTTCAATGTCGTGACTCCGGAGACGGTTTCACAGCAGTATGCATACTCGGGGAGCCCGGGCGATCAGTCTCTCTCGGGCTTCTTCACTCGGCGCCGTTGTTGACGCGAGGCCGGGCGTGATATTTGGGTGTGCAATTTTTGGTGTCCACAGACTATCCGTCTTAACCCCTCCCCACCACGTCCCATGCCCAAGAGGGACACCCTCCCTCAAGGACACCACCCCACCACCACACAAGTCTCGGGGAACTCCACCCCTCCAACCCCATCCCTCACCCAAACTCCCAAACAAAGTGGGACCTCGGAGTTGACCAAGGGTCTTCATCTCATCACTAGGAAAGAACTTGAAAAGGAGATAGTTCAAGGAGTACCACTATGTGCGGTGATCATTTGCCTAGGAGAGCCCACTCCCACCAACCCACATCCTATAGAGCTCCAGCATCTCCTAGAAGAATTTCATGATGTATTCCCGACCGAGCTCCCGGACCAACTCCCTCCCATGCGTGATGTGCAACACGCAATTGATTTAGTTCCGGGAGCCACCCTCCCAAACCTTCCTCATTATCGCCTCAATCCCACGGAGCATGCCGAACTTCGTAGGCAAATAGAGGAACTCATTAGGAAGGGCTTCATCCGAATAAGCAAAAGTCCATGTGCTGTCCCGGCCCTTCTAACTCCCAAGAAGGATGGGTCTTGGCGGATGTGTGTGGATAGCCGGACTATTAATAAGATCACCGTCAAGTATAGGTTCCACAACCCTAGGCTTGATGACATGCTTGATATACTAGACGGAGCCACTATTTTCTCCAAAATTGACCTTAAGAGCGGCTATCACCAAGTTAGGATAAGACCCAGGGATGAGTGGAAGACGGCTTTCAAGACCAAGGATGGTCTCTTTGAATGGTTAGTCATGCCTTTTGGGCTTTCAAATGCCCTAAGTACTTTCATGCGTCTTATGATGGAGGTCCTTAGACCTTTCATTGGGATCTTTCTAGTGGTCTACTTTGATGATATACTCATCTATAGTCAATCCCAAAAGGCCCACCTTGACCACCTTAGACAAGTTTGTACCGTCCTCCGACAAGAGAGCCTATTTGCCAACTTAGGGAAGTGCCACTTCATGACCACATCCATCACCTTCCTAGGATTTGTGGTGTCTACCAAGGGTGTCTCCATGGACCCCGATAAAGTCCAAGCTATTCTTGATTGGCCGGAACCCCACACCCTTCATGAGGTCCGAAGTTTCCATGGATTGGCAACATTCTATAGGAGGTTTATTCGTGGATTTAGCACTATCACTGGTCCTATCACCGATTGTCTCAAGAAGGGGACTTTTGTGTGGACCAAATCAGCCTCTAAAGCCTTCCAAGAACTTAAGGAGAAGTTGACCCAAGCTCCGGTCCTATGCCTACCCGATTTCTCTAAAGTCTTTGAAGTCACATGTGATGCATCCGGGATAGGAATAGGAGGGATTCTTAGTCAAGAGGGACACCCGGTAGCCTTCTTCAGTGAGAAGCTATGTGATGCGAGGACAAGATACTCCACTTATGACAAGGAGTTCTATGCCGTGGTTCAGTCCCTCCGACATTGGAGGCACTACTTATTGCCCAAAGAATTTGTCATCTTTTCTGACCATGAGGCCCTCAAATATCTCAACTCCCAACAAAAGCTAAATGCCCGACATGCCCGATGGGTTGAGTTCATCCAATCCTACACTTTTTTCATCAAACACAAAGCCGGGAGTGAGAATCGAGCGGCGGATGCCCTTAGTAGGAAAGTTTCTTTGCTATCCACTATCCAAGTGGAAGTGACCGGATTTGATAGGCTCAAGGATGAGTACCCTGGCTGCCCCGACTTTGGGCACATCTATACCACCTTGACCACTCATGCTAGCAAGGAACATGAGGGATTTGTCTTAGAGGATGGGTACCTCTTCAAGGGACCAAAACTTTGCATTCCACAGACCTCACTCCGTGATTTCTTGATTTGGGAACTACATGCATGAGGGCTAGCTGGTCATTTTGGGGTTCACAAAACCATTGCTCTAGTTGAAAGACAGTTCTATTGGCCAAGTCTCAAGAGAGATGTAGGCAAAATAGTGGGTCAATGCCGCACATGTGCTTCGGCCAAACAGGTGAAGCAAAACACGGGCCTATATACCCCACTTCCCATCCCCGACCGTCCATGGCAAGACTTGAGTATGGACTTTGTGCTAGGATTACCCAAGACTTAAAGAAAGCATGACTCGATCTATGTGGTAGTTGATAGGTTTTCCAAGATGGTCCACTTCATCCCATGCTCCAAGACCTCCGATGCCTCCCATGTGGCCCGATTGTTCTTTGATGAGGTTGTTCGTCTCCACGGGCTACCTAAGACCATAGTCTCCGATAGGGATGTCAAATTCACTAGCTACTTTTGGAAAACTCTTTGACACATAATGGGTACCCTCCTCTAATTCTCCACTGCCTACCACCCCCAAACAGATGGCCAAACTGAAGTTATCAATGGGAGTCTAGGGAACCTCCTTAGGTGCCTTGTTGAGGATCATCCGGGAAATTGGGATCTCATTCTACCACAAGCTGAGTTTGCATATAACAACTCCGTCAATAAGTCTATAGAGATGAGTCCATTTGAAGTTGTGCATGGGTACAAGCCAAGGAAACCCTCAGATCTCATTCCCCTTCCCCAGCATGCTAGAGTGTCTATCTCAGCTGAATCATTTGCCCAGCATATTAGAGAATTGCATGAAGAAATTCACGAGCACATAAGCAAAAAGAATGAGGCTTATAAGAGGCGGGCCGACTCTCATCGGCGTCACCAAGAATTTCATGAGGGTGACTTTGTGATGGTAAGGACGGAGAGGCTCTCTCCGGGAGCCATCTCCAAATTGAGGCCATGTGGGGCTGGTCCCTTCCAGGTACTGAGGCGCATTGGTGCAAATGCCTATGAGTTAGATCTCCCCGAGGAATATGGGGTAAGTCTCACATTCAATGTCGCCGACCTAGTGCCATATAAGGGACCCACGGTAGTACCCAGTGAGGAGATTGAGCCTATTCATTCTCTTGAGAGAGCACCCACCTGTGAGGAGCGACCACAAGCCAAGAGAGCCCAGCGTGAACGCATTGAACAAATATTGGATGAACAAGTCACTACCACTCGGAGCAAGGTATACGAGCGCTATCTCGTCAGGTGGAAGGATCGGCCTCCTTCGGAGGATTCATGGGTGAGTCAGGAGGATCTCCAGCAGTTCGATCCCGACCTTCTCGAGCAGTATCACAGCCGGATGGACCCCTACTCGACGGAGTCGAGCTCTTCGCAGCCCAGGGGATTTGATGGAGGCATCACCCGTGACTCCCTTTGGCTCGGGTCTTCCTCACACTCCGACGTCATTTGAGTTCGGGCCTCTCTCTATAAAGGCCCAATTATCCTTTTTGTGCTTTCTATTTGAGTCATTTGATGTAATTTTCATTTTACTTGAGTCATGTCCCTAGGTCTTGTGTTTATTTCCCTAAGTTTGAGTGTCATTATGTTGTTTAGTTAGCTATTGGGCCCAATTCATTGGGCTTGGCCCAAGAGCACCCCCCTACCCCCTCGGTTATTTGTCATTGAGTCTTTTGTCAGGGTCTTATTGTAAAATATGGGTTGCCTATATATAGGGCCCCATTCCCTTCATTTGAAACTAATGAATCAATGCCAAGATTTCCAATTGAGTGTTCAAACTATTTAGTTATAGTGGAGAGAATCCAATAGTGGTGAGAAGCCCTAGGGGAGAGACTCCCCACCCACTTCCTCTCTCTCTTTCTCTTTCTCTCACTACCCCAAGGGGGGGCTGCGACCTCCCCCTTTCTCCTCCACCTCACCAGCCACCTCACCCCCCCCCCCATTCCCTTCCCTAGGTGCATTCAATGCCCTTCCACAACTTCCCACCACATCCACCCCTTCCCTAGGAGGATCTCTCCCATTCCAACACTATCTTCCCCATTCCAACACACGCACCCCTCTTCCCCACACAATCTCCCAGCTTCCAAGGCCATTTTGAATTTGAAATGACCTTCCATCCACTTGCTTTGGCCGCCCCCTTCTCCTCCCCTTTAGACTAGGTCGCCCCTCTCTCCCCCATTCTCCTCCACCCATTTGCACACCCCATCCTCCCCTCTCCAGCTGAGCCTTGCGCCCTCCCCTTCTTCCTCCACCTCCCCTCTACCTCTAGCACCATTCCATACCTCCCCCACCTTCCCACCACCATTCCCCACCCCCCCCCCTTTCACCATATACTTCCTCTTCTTCTTCTTTCTAGGTCAATTGGAAGCTATGTCAAAATTGCAGCTTGCAGTCCAGAAGATGCAGGTGAATCAGCAGCTTGCAGCAGCCACCACGATCATCTCCTTGTGAATCTGAAGGCCCAAGTGATATCCACGAAAGCGTCTGCCGGTCTTCTTTGCAACGGCGGTGGTTTCATCCCCATCCGAGCTGTGTGCTGCCCGGGAGATCCGTTCTCCCACAACTGCGCAGAGCTGCTCCTGCTGAGTACCTGAACTGGAGTAGAAGCTTGACCACGACGAACCTCGGAAGAATCAGTCCAAGAGTTCTTCTGCAAAGTTCTTTCTCGTCCTGTCTACTTTCAGAATCAAAAAGCGGAACTCCGATCGACGTTCGTGGGCAAGAGTTATCAATTTTCTTCACCGGGTACACTGTTCTGCTTCCCCACAGTCTGCACCGACCTCTCATCATTGTTTAGAGTCCACTGGTCTTCTCCGACATCGTTTGGCTTCCCTGCTAGTTTTTCTGCAAAGAGGACTCGTCAACAGTTCCAACAGCTCTGGCGGTACTTGATTCTGAGTTTGGGAGCGGTCGGGGCATCCTCTTCTTCCTGCTGTTGGAATCTTGAAGCTGTCAGTCCGAGAAGCTGCCACCCTGTTCGAGCCTCCACCCAGACCAGCATCGGCGTCAGAAGAAATCAAAAAAATTTGGAGGCATTCCAGTTCCAGCTACGAAGAGTTCCCCACTGGTCCCGTCATCGAAAAAATTCCCGATCAAGTTCTGCGGCCTCAACTCTATCTGTCTATCCCATATCGTAGAGAGCATGCAGATTCGGCTTCGCCATCTTTTCAATACTTTTAGTCCAAGTTCCCCTCCCCGCTTGGCCGGCTGAAGGCACCTCCCTGTGTGGAGGTAGTTTTAGTTGTAATATCAATTAACCCCCACCCCAAGGTCCCCCTCCTGCGAGAGGTGTAGTGTTGTAATCATTTGAACAGGTCAAGCTGCTCCGACGCGACGTGTGGGGATCCACTTGCCTCCCCGCTTACCCTCGTCTCCGAGCGGGACCAGTTTCTTCAAACCGGTCGAGTAAGTGCTCAAACCTAACTCCAATTTAGTGCTTGCCTTTCAATATTAGTTCTTAGTTCCGCTGGCCGTGAGAGTGAGAGCTCGATCCTCAAGCCCCGTTGCCTTGAGTGATCACTGTGGGGAAGAGTGTAGCCGGTGCCTTCGGCACTTTGTCGGCCTCATTGAATTGGGCCTCCACATCCTTTGGGAATCAAATCTTGGCTTTGCTGGCCCTCTACCAGCAAGGGCCCAACCCTCACATCCTCCACTTGGCATCGCCAAGTAACCCCGGGCTTGGGTGAGCGACGGGAGAGCGGTGACCCAAATCGGTCCATTTGAATGTGAATGTGCTTGCTTGCTTAAGTTCAAGGGTGTGTCACATCAGAAGAGTTGGTTTGTGAGGAGTTTACTATATTGAATTCATGGGATATTGTGTGGGAAATATTCAATATCTGAACTAGACTCAATTTTCCCTTCTCCCATTTGAATCATTAGCTTGGCTTCTACAAATCGTTCTACGTAATAGCCAAAGCATTTGTGTCTGATGCAGGTTTCAAATGGGATGAGGCATCGAAGCAGATAGTTAGCACTGACATGCTGTGGGACATATACAACGAGGTGTGTTAAATGACCACCCAAGAATGCAAACAATGAGACTATCCCTACTACAAATGCATGCTAATTTATACATATATTTTTGTAGTTTAATATACATGTCATGTGGTTTAAGGGGTGGACATTATCCTTATATATGGAGGTTATCCATCCTCTCCTTATGTGAGACAATCTTAGATTGTAAACCAAGGTTTGCTAGCCATCAATGATAGGCATGGATGAACTTTGCATGATTTATCTCATTTTATTTTTCGTTCGAATGCTGAAGATGCTTACGTGTATATTTTTCATACCATTTGTAGGTCATCATGGATTGATGCCACTACCTATATGGGCACACAGGTACAATGTTGAGGGTGATCACTACATGTATTGTAGGCATAGTCCACATCGTAACACAGTCATATATAGATTTGGTGAGCACCCCCCTGAAGTGGGTCGAGATTGTCCACCATGTCCTTCAATTCCCTAGGATGTCCGAGATTACTTTTGGACACCATTATAGGATGGCTATCTCTGTGGCAGGAGACGTAGGGTTGCATCGTCCTCCAGGTCTCGAGTTCCATCAGCAGTAGTATGAGCGCCAGTAGATGATAGGGATGCTCTAATGGATGTAGTAAGAGCTTTCTTTAAACGTTTCATGTACCATCTACTGCTGCACATGACCCATTATTTGTGCAGATGGTTAGAGCTTTTCAGACTCACCCACATGCACCTCCACCCAGAAGGATAAAGATAGATTTCACATGTCATGAGCCATATAGATCTGATTCTAACTGGGGGGTTGAGAGTAAGATGATTTAGATGATTGACCTTTTATATTATGTATTTCATTAACTAAATATGAATGATATATATGTTGCCTTTAAGGTATCTATTTTTGATTTTGGAAAGAGGAAAAAGCGCGGCCCATTAATTCTTTTGGCTGAGGGCTCACGAGACGCATTCGGCCCAGTAGGTGATAGCCCACTAAAAGTACTCGGGGCCCACCTACCGAAAGCCCAAGTAATAAGGCCCAACCAGCGCTAGCTAGCCCCGGAAGGGACGTCCACACGGAGGACTCCTTAAGCTTAGGAAAGGCTCCCCCGTAGGACGGATCCGAGCGACAGGAAAGCTACCGAGAGAGCCCCCTCGAAAGAGTGCTATGATAGGAGCGATGCTCAATAACTTCAGCTCTCTAAAGGGGTTAATTCTTATCCAGAGGAGGACAGTCCTATGTCAGGGATCTGTGGACGCACTTTTCGTTTACTTATTATGTTGTTTGTTTATTCGGATGGTTGATTTGTCTATTGAGTGCATGGGCGTGCCAGTCACAAAGTGACGATTTATTCTGCGCTCGATCTGACTAATCAGACGACTGTGTGGTTCGTGTCAGGACCGAAACCCGCCGCGCCATAAAGGTCACGGCATTATTTACATCCCCTCGAAGAGGGGAACACCCTTGATTAATCGTCGGGGATCAGGGCCTCATGGCCAGGAAATTATATTGAGAGAAACAAGACGATAGCGATCTTGAATCGGTTGGAAAGCCCTATGTCTAGGGAAGCAAGCATTTGAAATATGTCGGTCACTCAAGGGACCATTTTGATATCCGGACGAGCGTCCGGCTTCAGGAAATCGTAATCGTCACGGGCAAAACCGAAGCGTATGTATGTCGGGGCACGGAAAATTTATTGTTCAGGGGAACGGGAAACGTTCGGCTAAATCCCGATTAGAATGGTCGGAAACCCGCGAGCTTGTCGGCCCGGTGCAAGATCAAACTGCGACCATGCTGCGGTGGGCCCCCCCGCGGTCGAAGTCAGGCTTGCGTGGGTATCGTTAATATTTCCGGTGCCAAGGGGCAACGAGAGAATGTGCCTTAAATCAGATGGAAAGCCCTATGTCTAGGGAAGTAAATATTTGAAACGTGTCGGTCATTCGGGGGATCGTTCAATATTCGGACGGGTGTCCGGCTTGAGAATATCGTAATCGTCGCGGGCAGACCCGAAACATATGTATGCTGGGGTACGGCAAATTTATTATTCCGAGGAACTGAAAACATTCGGTTAAATCCCGGTTAGTGTAGTAGGAAACCAGTGAATTTATTGACCCGGTGCGAGATCGAGTCATGACCATTCCGGGGGTGCCTCCCGTGGTCCAAACGAGGCTTGCGTGGGCATCGTTAATATTTCCGGTGCCGAAGGGCAGCGGGAAAGTGTCCCAGAACTAGATTCTAAAATAAAGACTTGTACAGAGATAGCTGGCTATAGGCCTAGGATGTGAGTCAGGCAATGACCATGGTTGGGGCGAACCCGAGGTCCAAACGTGACTCACGAAGGTCTTATTGATATTCCCACACGTAGGGTTCGGGGAAGACGAGAGCCGTCTCGTTCCATTCAGATTTTGTTGGTCATTCATGGACCACTTTATGTTCGGACAAAGATCTGTATTGAAGGCACGACGTAAACGGAAATAAACCCGTACAAATGTATGCCGAGTTTACGGCAATCTCAATGAAAGAGCGGAAACGAATCCCAATGAGAACGAGTCCGGTTTGCCAAACTATCGGCCCAGAGCAATGTCGGATTACGGCCATATTGGAATGGCTCCCAAGGTCCGAACCCGAATTGGGGAGGCGGCGTTAATGTTCCTTTTATACCGGGTCTCGAGGAGAACGAGGCTGCGGAGCGGGTCTCATCATTTTATTATTATTTGAATTTTTATCATTATTATTTGTTATTTTACATATTTTTTGGAGTGAATTTGTTGTTATTATTACTTATTTATTATTTTTTTCAATTATTATTGTTTATTCATTTATTATTCATTATTATCATATATATATATATATTTTAGGTTTATTATCATTACTGTTAAGCTCATCGTTATTATTACTTATTTCTTTATTATTATTATTTATTTATTTATTGAGTTCGTCATCATTACTATTCACCCCCTTTTTATTATGAGTCCGTTATTATTATTATTATTATTTGTTACATTCGGCACGTGTGTGGAGAGGGTGGTGGGGAGTGTACTGGTGAAGGGCTATGGGGTGTACCGCTGGAAGCAGATGAGTTGAGGGTGGTGTAGAGTGGGCCGTTGAAGGCCAAGGGAGTGTGCCGCTGAGGGCCAAGGGAGTGTGCCGCTGGATGCTAGTGGAGAGTGTGCCGTTGAAGGCCAAGGGAGTGTGCCGCTGGAGGCTGGTGGAGAGGGCTGAAAAGGGGTCCCTTTTGGCATATGAAGTCCAGATGGAGGAGTTCTGGGTAGCCAGGTTCTCAATTCTTCATTGGGTGGTTAAGTCCGGGGCCATGTTCAGCAGCCCAATCCTCTGAGTCTCGTACGGTTCCATTGTTTTGATTAGGATGTCTTATCATTATTTGTTCGTTCATTAGTTACTTCACTTTGTCTTTTATCATGGCATTACTTTTAATAAAAATTCGACAGCATCTCCCCTTGACCCGGGGCGTAAGGGAGATACAGGGAACGTGCCCACATGGAGTGGCGGAACCCGACAATTTGAGGTGCGTGCCGAGGGCGACAACACCTTCGATAAAACTTCGGAAGACCTGGAAGAAGCAACGAGCGGAAGACACTCCTAAGACTAGCTGAGAGTGCACCGGGGAAGAACTTAGCCAAGGTGTGCCAGCTGAAGATAAGTGCAAGGCTGTGCTGGGCTGGGCTCAAGTGAGGGGCTGTGCCGCTGGAGGGCTGAGCAAGGTGTACCGGTGGAAGCCGGTTAAGGGTGTATGCCGGCCAAGGCACACAAGGGTGTGCCGCTGAAGGACAAATGGGGTGTACCGCTGAGGGCAAGGGCAGGTGTGCCGCTGAAGGCGCAGAGGGGTGTGCTGGCCAAGGAGCCAGAAGGTGTACCGCTGGACGGGGGTGCAGGCGCACCGGGCAAGGCCCCAAAAGGGGCTGGCGTGCTAATGGGGCAGGGGCATTGGGCTGATCAAGCCCACGGGGAAAATATTTTGGGAGGTGGCTCAAAGGGCAGGCGAGGGACTTGCAAGTGGGCTTCTACCAGAAGACCGCAACGCGGAGAGGCTTTGCACTGGAAAGGCTCACGATTTCATACCACCCAAGGTGGTGCGGTGTCCGGAGGAAACTGTCGGCAGGAGGAGTTAAGGGAAACACCGGGAAGAGGGGAGGAAGGGCGATCAAGCACACGGTGGCACAAATCAATCAAGACGACGAGAAAACCCATCGAAGGGGACAATACTCATTCATGGGGGAACAAAAGGCCATGGTCGGCCATACACATTACAAATCATGCCCGAGCTAAGGCTACGAACAAAAAAGAAAATGGAAGAACAAAAGAACGGGGAAGAAGAAGAAGAAAAAGGGGGAGAAGTGTTGGGGATCGGAGCAGGGTGACCACCCACTGCCCTTTCCCCCACTTCCCTCTACTACATCAAGCTCTCTCTCTCTCTCTCTTACTCTCTCTTGCTCAGTGGCGATAGGAGAAACCCCACTCCGAAGCCCTCCTTCTTCTCCTCTCTTTTTTTCTTCTGTCTTCTCTTTTTTGGCGGTGGCTCTCTCTTGTGGCTGGTTCTGCTTCTGTCTGTGTGGTTGGTTCTGCTTCTGTCTTTGTGGGTCTCTCCTCTCCTTGCCTCTTCGTCTCTCTTCTCTTCTTCTCTGGCCTCTGTGTCCTCCTTTTTTCTTCTCCCGTCTGAAGCCATCAAGTGGCCTGTACGTAGGGACAGCAGGAGGGAGCTGGCGTGCCTTCACCTGGTTGGCCGAGGTTGACGTCGACGGCCTGCTGCCGCTACGCTGTCGGTCGGAGCACGAGCCAGCGGCATGAGCATTAAATGCTCCGTGCTTGAGTGAAAACAGAGCATCGTAATGAGATGGGACGCTGTGCCGCTGGGGGGGGCCAAACAAGTGTGCCGCTGAAGGGATGCCCTGGGTGTGTCGCTGGGAGGCACCAGGGGTGTGCCGCTGGGGGGCCGAACAAGTGTGACGCTGGGAGGCCGAACAAGTGTGCGGCTGGGAGGCACCCGAGGGTGTGCCGCTGGAGGGCATGAGAGAGTGTGCCGTTGGAGGGCACTTGAGGGTGTGCCGCTGGGCACTGGCAGGGGTGTGCCGCTGGGGCTTTCAGGGTGTGCCGTTGGAGGCTTCAAGGGTGTGCTGTTGGAGGCATGCATAGTGTGCCGCTGGGACACTTTGGAAGTGTGCCGCTGGAGGGGCCTTGAGGATGGTGTGCCGCTGGGGCACTTCAGAGTGTGCCGCTGGGGGGTGTTTGGGGTTGTGCCGTTGGAAGGCAATTGAAGGTGTGTTTTCCTCTTCTTCTTTCCTTTATCTCATCTTCTCTTCTCTTTTCTCCCCTTCTTTATTCCCCTGTACGTGAACGTGTGGTGAGAAATTTTTAGTGTCCACATGATCTCCACCTAGGCCTCATGGAAGGCCTATACTGGTCGGGCTCCTATTTGATGTATCTGCTAGTGAACTCCCCGCCAACGGATTAGGTTGAAGGGAGCAGAAGGATTAAGATAGGGGTAAGAGTCCCTCACCGGTAAGACTTCTTATCTGAGGAATACGGCTCCCCTTTCACCGTCCCCTGCAGAACCAAAGAGAGAGTTCGTGGCTATTTAATCCCAGGGACCCTCTCTAAAGAAGATCACCAGGTATTACCTCGCCCCTGACTCTAAATTGGTGAAGAGCGATCTCGTAACGTCAATCCCCTCGTTTTCTCTCGCTTTCAGCTCTTGTCTCTTGCTAACTTAAACATCACAGGATTTTTCCTAAGATCCCCACCTTAGGCCCCCTGATCTTTGGTCTTCCTTGCAAGCCTATTCTAGAAAAACATTGGCGTGATCCTATCATCAGTTTTCCCATCATCATCCGACAATCTGTACTCGGGTACGAGATCGAGCCTCTTCAGGTTTCTTTACATAATATATTTAGTTATGTGTAGCTAAGCTGAGTATGTCATCTATTTATTAAAGAATATAAATTTTTAATTAAAAATTATATTATTATAAAAATGAACTATCTTTATATTGTGTAATAGATACCTCTTAGAGCAATGATTAGTGACATTGGATAGCACCACTAAGTCATGTTGGAGGGCAACCAACATTAGTAGTGTTACAACTATTGTCACGAAGTAGATAGGGGAGCAGGTGGCTCCCGCTTATAGAGGCATTTGACAGAGGGATCAACTACTGGATACTCGGACGTCAACGGCTTTGCATATGTGCCCATAGATGTGAAAAATGCAATGACGAGACGCCTACAATAAAAGAGGACTGAGAAAATATAGAGGATGGACTTTGAGTCATATGATTTTAAAGACTAATTAAATGTCACGCCCTGAGACATATGTACAGTAGAAGATAATCGGGAACGTGAGCAACCGGCTAGTACGCCACAAGCTAGCAATCAAGATCAGAGCGCAATAACATCCACATGAAATGGAGTACACAATATTTGACCAAAATTTTAACCTTTATTGATAATAATGACTCATGATTACATAAAATTGACTCATGGTCTACTAGACTCAAGAAAAATAAAAATTACATAGTATGACTCTTGAGTTAGACTAACTACGACTTCTCTCAAACTATAAATCACTCTCGTACCCGTTGCTAGAATACTCCGAATCCGACTCACTTGAACTTCCTGAAAAGATTGGAAAAGTAGGGTAATGAGCACACTTGCCCAGTAGGTATCTTCGTATCAACATGAAGGTAATGTTTAAATAATTAACATTTTAGCTCTAGAGTGTAAGATAATGAAAATACGATAAAACACGCGGATAAAACCTAAGTAACACAAGTAACAAGATATGATCAAGATAAGAGATATGCGAGCATGATTGAACAAATATATAACAAGAATGTGAGTTTGGCCTTTCACGACGAGAATGTACCAGCACTTAACGAGAACGCATTTTTCATAACTAGAAAGTCATGTATCACGCAAGAATGTAATTTCACTAGATGGGCTCATGGATTTCACTCGTCTATAAAAATAAGTACTCCCAACGGAATGCGACGCCAGTGTTCATCATATCCCATGGTTTATAACATGTTTCCGACAATCAGCCGAGGGGGCTTGAGTCGAGCCCTTGGACACAATCAGTGTCTGATCTGCATCTTCACGTTATAAATCCAACTACTTCCACGAGTATAATAATAAAGCTCGGCCAATAATGCAACAATTAAAATAACAATGTCAAGGTAAGAATGCTTCAATTAAGAACATGAGAATTCCAAAGATGACTTAAAACAAGGTCATACCACGGTAAGAATCCGGCAGCATAACGGCATATTCTTTAACTTTCATAATTTATTAGATAACTTATTTGATAAGACATTAGGTCAATAGTCCATCTAGAATCATAGAGAAATCAACCCTTGGGTTCAACCCCGGGTTAAGAACACTGAGGTCAATTGCAGTCATGACTGGACCGTTTAGTGGAAATAGCGGTCCGTACTGGACCGTTTATATTGATAGAGTTGATGCAGTGAATGAATTAGAACCATGCAGTCATGGCAGGGCCGCTAGGTGTCCTTGGCGGTCAAGTAAATGGCCGCTAATAGACTCTTGTGGTCTCCAAAGGGCCGCTAGTGACCAGAACATAGGAAACGCCGGTAAAGTATTTTCTAGACAATTGAGTTTTGAGGGTACAACCAGGTCGACGTCCTAATGGGAATCCCAGGCTCGCGAAGACTTACGGAGGCCTTGAAACAAGATCACCTAGTCCGGTGGAAGGAATATCCAACGGAGAGGATCACAAGTCCAAGAGGTGTGCTTATAAGTGCAAAAGTGTATCTAATGGCCACGCACCGGGTACACACCATGTATTTAAGAAAGACTATAGATAAGAAAGGATCGTGGTAAGACAACGATCAAATCACAATTTAAACAAGTCCATAAAGTGTGTAAAATATGATCATTAGTACAATAATATAAGTTTTGACATGAAATTAACATAAGTTTAAAATAAGTATTTAAAACATGTAGGGCATGTAACCTATCGAGGGTAATGCACAATATAACCAATATTACAAATATGAAGTCAACACTAGGAATTAAACCTTATTAACTAGGCTTATCATATAGTTAATAGGGTCAATATGCCCTCTGTTTAGAGTTAACAAAGTGCAGATTCCAGAAATCAATTAGCGGTCAGGTGAGGGTAGATCTATTTAAAAATCCACTAAAAATAAAATAAAGAAAGCATAGCGAGAAAAGAAAGGGAAAGGAGGAATAGGGAGCATACGTGGGATGCTAATGTGGAGGGTGTGATCGCCAGAGACACGCGGGCCTCGAAAGATATAAGTAATGAATATAGGAGGGATCGCGATAATTATCTTTGAAGCGTGGGGAGATGTGTGAGTGTCGACCTTCTCTTCTAATCGGCCGGCCGATGAAGAGAGTCTTCTTAGATTACCCTGGCAAAAGAATAAACAACGCCAACAAAAGAGTAGATAGGAATTAGAATCGAGTGTGTAGTATCAATCCCAAGTAAAATATATAACGTGAAAAAGAAACATGGAATAGGACACACCTGTTGGGTATTGGCTCTTAAACCCCTATGCAAAGGGTGGGGTAAAAATATGATGAATGATACTAGGAGGGCGTGCAAGCGTTGCACTGGGGGATTCTCAACGTGGTTGAGATAAGGAGATGAACATATGAATATGATGCATGCATGCGTGAGCTAATGCAATAAAATAAAAAAAGAAACAGAGAAGGAGTAGCAGAGCTTGGGATTATTTCTCCTTTAGCTTTTGATGGGCGTTCGGGAGGAAGCCTCCTTTGGGATGAAGCTTTATACGCAGAGAGTACTCCTTCCTTGAGCCAAAGTTCCGGCAGCACCTCCCCTCTGCGATGAAGTTGGCCTCCAACAGAGAAGATGAAGGGCTTATTTATAGGGGAAGAATCGCGAGTTTAATCCAAGAACCATTAGGATAATTAATTTTAGAATGAGATAAACATTGGCAAGAATCCTCCCAGTTCTGGAAAGCCACAGGGAACCCCTCTCCAGTTGAGAAGGACTCCAAAACCGGGAAAGGAGGAGCCGCGGGCGAGTTCGAAAATCTTAAAGAAATGGCGTCAGACCTGGTGGTCGCCCATTAAATGGGCGTCCACAACCTTGGACGTACATTAGAAGTTAAAACTTAGAAATCCGAAATAAAAAAGAGAATTCGCGTCTGAGTCAACAGACTTTCATTCAGAATGAATTTGAATTTCTGAAGAATTGTGGAGCTCAAAAATAGCAAGGGAAATCGCGTTTGGGTGCCAGGACATTCATTAGAAATGAGCGACCGCCAAAACGGACGCACATAATCAAGAAGAATGGGCGTCAAGTGTCCCGGACGTCCATTTAAAGAATTGGCGTCACTCCCGAGTGACACCAATTGAAAATACGTAAAAATCACCTTGAAAATCATTCAAAAATGTAAAAACACAAATTCGCGTCCTCCACGGCAGACGCCAATTATAAATTGGCGTCCAGGGAGGTCGATGTTAATTTTCCATGAAGCAAAGGGGCCCCGGGGGCCTTCTTCTGAACGCGGTCGCCTGGGCGACCGCGATCAGAGAAAAAATATTTTTTTAACTCCAAAAAAATAGCGTCCACATTGGTGGTCGCCCATTAAATGGGCGTCCAGTGGGTCTGTCACTAATTCTTTAAAGTCTGGAAAAATAGAGAAAAATCTTTAAAAAAATTTAGAAAATTCTAAAAAATTCTAAAAAAAATCTAAAAAATAGAACAATAGGAAAAATTCCATAAAAATGGGAAAAACCACTCAAATAAGCCGATTTGAGGGTCAAATTGGAGCGTTATAAAGCAATACGCGATGTACTCATAGCAATGTCAATTTTGGCGTGTCTACAGTGAAGACTGCCTACCAGGGCTTAGCAGTATGTCGCAAGGCCACTAAAGGATTACAGCGGTCTTAAGGAGACTGTTTATTTCCTATAGCAGACCGAGTGAAAATCGAAGAACAAGCCTAATCCAAGGCAAATAGATGCATGGAAAAACATGCCCATAGATAAGTAAGGCCTGATACAACTATATTAAAATATGGAGATGCATGTTGATGCATAGTTTAAACCAAGGTGATAACTTTCCTCGTAAGGTGAAAAGGGTAAGCATGCTGACTTAACCTAGATGCGCAGTCATGAGAGAACATGAAATACTACCAGTAGAAAGCATGAAACGGAATGAAACCATATGACTTTTATTCCTAACATGTTGATTTAGCCTTTTCATGAGATAACCTACCTCTGGGACAAGCTTTAGATTTTGAATTTCTAATTGGAAGATCGTTCAGGTTCCTGCATGTCCTGTGCTCTCTTCTCACACACAGGAAGTTTATTCGGGGTCGGGCACCGTGTTCGACCCTCTGGGTCCAACACGGTAACCCCAGCCGAATTTCAAATCGGGCCTAAAGGACTAACCTGAGAAGATATCTTCTTCTTACCTTTGAAATACGTGAGCCAATATTAGGGTTCTCATGGGTCGAAGTTAGGATCTATTTATAGGGTTTACCTAGTGTTTGGGGGATTAGATCGAACTTAGAGTCCTAATTAGGGGTAGGATCGATCCCCAAAAGTCCTAGACATGCTTATATGTCTACACACTTCGATCCATGAGGATTTGGATGCCAAAGATCTAAACTTTTTCATGTTTCTTCCATTTACGAAATTGAGAAGAGTTTAGCGGTCATGGAGGGACCGCTAGGGTGGTCTGACGGTCGCGCGATAGACTGTCAATTGGTATTTTTCTAAATTTTTTGGATTTTCACTTTTATCCTCTATTCATCCCTTATTTGTGCTATTTATCTCCATTTAAATTTTCATTACGTTTCTATAATTGGGCTTGGGTCTAAAGGACTTGGATTTGAGTTTATGAGCCTACTTTAAGTGTACCTAATTAATTGGTTATTATTTGGGTTTTCATGAGAATTTATTTAACCCAAAATATATTTAATAACCCATTAGCCTTTCTTAAATGCTTAATAATTCATTTTAATTTGAGAAAAATCTCTAGATAATTCTCAAAAAACTCTTAAAAAATCTGGGGTGTTACATTAAATAACCATATCTTAGATGTTTGACCTTGTATGTTTTTATTAACTGAGTATCAACGATGTATCGGCTGTTTTGTACTTATCTATTTTTGTTTCCTTACACAATATATTTAATTATGTATAGTTAAGTATACTTACAACTAAAAGAATGAATTAAATCCATTGTCCTTAAATTAATTCACGATTATTACAAGTTTAAAGTTAATCTATATTTCCTGGTAAAAAAAACTTGTTTCTCGGCATGGTGTAACATGTGGATCCACCGTACTGTGTCATATCTTACCAAGCGATCAACGGCACAATCGTTATGGGCTGGACGGCAAACCTTGCTCCCTGTTCGCTCGATCTCAATCAAACCAATAAAATGAAAAACTTACGTAGCACACCTAAATATGACTCACCAAACAATGTCGTCATACAGAGTTTTGGGGTCAGAGTACTGCCCCCGTCCTCTCCTGCCAAGGGGAGGATGGCGGACCGGGTCCATCTAAGCCGGCTCGGACAGGCTACCCCGCCATTTGTCGGAACGAAGAATAAAGGAGATGAGGGGAGCAGTCAGAGGAAACAAACAGAGAAGAAAGAGAGAGGCCAACGTCAGCACCCCACGCCTTCGACGCCATTAAGCGGAAGCAGCGGAAGCAGCGACGACCAGGCTGACCAGCGGAAGCTTCTTTCCGTGTGGGTGGGGCTGCATGCCGTTGCAGGTGACTGGTTGACTTGACCGGTAGGCAAACGCAGGAGCTCGGAAGATCCCAGTGTCACAAATCATATTGACTTTTCAAACCTCCCCCCGGAGGCTCCACTTCTCCGCAACTTCATTAGGAGAGGCCTTAATTTAATAAATAATGGGATATCACAGTCAAGAACTAGTATATATATCAAGCCTGGTCATCTACATGATCATAGTGAAACCCAAACCCAAACCCAAATCCTCACTATACAGACTAGAGGAGAAAAGAGTCTCTCCAGATGCATCGCAAAAGCAAAGAACTATTACTCGTTCTTTGCTTGGTAGCTAGCTAGACCTACTTAAAATAATGCCATCCACTATATCATTCATTCACACTTCCCTTGAGTTATTGTGGAGGAGTCTCCAATCGTGACGGAGAGAATAGACGAGGGTGCCGATCGGGTTTTTCAGTATCCACACCACGACCTCCCATGTCTCCGCAGTAGAGGGTGGGAGAAGAAGACGATTTTAGAGGACAACGAAATCACGGGTTCGTGGAGGTTGCCCGTAATTTGCATCTTGTTGCATGGTTCTATGATCTGCAAGGACGTACGGAAGCCAGAAGTGGTGGGTGCTGTAGTTGTCGGTGCTCATAGGCAAACTAACCGAAGCTGTGAATCGGACGTCTAAGCAGAGGGTGCTTTAGCTCTACTGAACAGAGATTTGCTGGTTGCCCGAATTAATGATTGTTGCCTTCGACGCAACAAAGCAAAGGTTAATCTCTCTCTTTGACATGCCATGCTCATGCGGTCATGCTAGTCTCTGATACATATGAAAATTCTCCATTTGAATAAACAAAAAAGAAAAGATTGAGCAAAGAGGGGGGGGGGGGGGGAGAGAGAGAGAAGGCAAATGCGACTTCCTTTCCCTCATCCAGTTTTTGTCTCTTCCTCCTTTTCCAGCTAGTGATACAAGAAGTCAAGAGGCTCGGTTTCTTCCTCGGAACGGCGGGCCTCTAACAAATGAACAAATGAAACTATAATTAATCTTCTAGATCACCTGCTGTGTGTACAACTTATGCCAACAACTCTACAACATATACAAGCAAAAACAAGCAAAAACAAACAAACCAACCAACCCAGCAAAAACCTAAACCAATCCTCCATGTTATCGTGTGTTTCAGAGCTGCTTAGCAGAGCAGTGAGTCCAAGAACTTATCCTCTTTGCTTTCGTCCTTCGCGTTGAAGAGCATCCCCCCGGCAGTGTGCTGCGGCTGGCGCACGTAGGAGCCTGAGGCCGGGTTGTCGAACCCGGGGAAGCCATAACTCCTCTCCGGCTGCTGCAGCATCTCCAGGGTGAAGGGGGCTCGGCCGTCGGCCGCGTGGGGGGCTCGGCTGCCGAAGAGGGAGTTGCCCGCGATGTGGTTCGCGTGGGTGGCCGTTGCGGAGGGCCGGATGGCCATGGTCACGTTGGGGTTCTCCGTCGGCGCCGGCCGCGCGACTTGCGCACCGCTCCCGCGGGCCGGGGGGACCTCGTGGTTGTGCTTCCCCTCGTAGGTGGTGATGACCGCCCTCAGGTCGTGCGACGCCCTCTCCACATGCTTCCTCACAGGGCACCCCACGCTGGTGCACTTATAGTAGCTCCTGTTAGAGACAAACAGGTGTTAACAACAGGAAGAAAGATAGCTAATATGTGGAATTCACATGATGGGGAAGGAGGAGGAGGAGGAGGAGGAGTAGCTAACCTTGGGTTGGGGTTCCCCTTCACCACCTTCTGCCCATACTTCCTCCATCTGTACCCATCATCAAGGATATCGATGTCGCTTGTGGTCTGAACCACCACCTTTGGCTCCCTCACTGTTCTGTTCCCTTGACCTGAGATCCCCTCGCTGTCTCCTTCTTGCTTCCTGAAGACAGAGGAAAGGCAAAAGGGGAAGGTTATATGGACCGCCAAGATCACATTTTTCTCTACAAGCTTGGCAGACATGGCGGTTCGTACCAGCGCTTGGCGTCTGGCTGCTCGTCGTCGTCGAAGTCGTCCCCGCCGGACCTTGTCCTCTGGGAGCTCATATCTAACTCGTCGTCGCCGAAGGAGGCCGAGGAGTTCTCGGGCGTCGCAACGGAGTCGACGGGGGTGCCCGCGCGGCCGCCGAAGGACTGCTCCGATGCCTCCGCGGAGGCGGGCGGCGCCTGGCCCAGCTGGGACGACGACGAGTTCCGCCTGGTGGACTGCGGCTTCGGGTGGTTGTGCTGGCCCTTGTACACGATCTCGGTGATCTGCCCTTCCAGGTTGCGCTCCACCTTCTTCTTGGTCGGGCAATTGGGGAAGGTGCACTTGTAGTAGCTACGGGGGTTCTCGCTCCCCTTCACCTGCTTCTGCCCGTACTTCCTCCAGTTATAGCCGTCGTCGGACCTCCTCTGGAGGCCCTGGCTGTGATGGCTGTAGTCTGGCTGGTAGCCGCCGTTGTTGCCCTGGGCGTTCGCCGCCATGGAGGAGACCTCGAGGGAGCTGGTCTGGTTTGAAGCGGGAAGCTCCGTTTTGATGTTGGCCTTCAGAGCAGGGAATTCGGGTGCCCTGTTGGGGGCTTCTTGGTAGCTCCATGGCTGCTGCTGTAGCCCCTTGAAGGCTTCTTCCTGCGGGTTCACAGCCCCATGAAACGTTAGGGTAAGAACACCAGAACCCACATGGCTGTTGAGGAGGAGAGGGAGGAGACGAACCGTAGACGTCGGGCCAGAAGAGTTCCGGAAGACGGAAGCAGAGGTATTGCCGTGCGCAGGGTGGGTCTGGAAGGAGAAATCTGAATAGCCCCTGTCTTCCTCCTTGATGCCTTGATGATACCCACCAGAGTTCATCTTCCAATTGAACGCTTCGGTTGGAAAGTTCCGGTGGTCGGAGATGGCAGGAGCTGTAACAAGGGAACCCAGGAATCATGAACAATTCGAAGCGAAATGGGCCATCTCATGCAGAGATCGACCAAAAACGCAACCCAGCAATCCAAAAGGGGGAAATTAGAAAGATCTAAAGATCTTCACATCAGAATCTAAACTTCATAGCAAGAGAAGACATGGTTTCGTCTAGCACGATTGCAGAAGCCAGGGAGGACCTTGACATGACAGACCCAGATAAGAATTAACAGGCACCGGCACTCACGTTAGAAGACGAAATAAGAACAGGGGAGTCCAGGAGCTCCGCGGGGCTGAGCCCGGCCGGTATGGCGAAGTACGACGAAGGAGAGGCCAGCGGCGGCGAGATGGGCAGCGACGGCGGGGGCACGGACTTGAACTTGGGCAGGCCCGCCATCGCACCCCCGGGCGCGCCGCCCGCAGAGAGCCCCCGGCTCGCGGGGGGCTGCTTCTGCCGGTCCTCGGGCTCGTCGTCGCCGACCCCCCTGAGGAGCTCCGAGAAGGAGGTCGAGAATTGCGGGGAGAAAGAGAAGGAAGCCGCGCGCGAGTTGGCGGTGGTCTCCAAGCTCCCACTGGAGGAAGCCATGAGAGAGGAAGGGGGAGAAAGAGAGAGAGAGCAAAGGAAGCAGGAGGGAGAACCAGTTCGGAGAGGCGCCCTGGGTAAGGATCGGGCCTGTTGAACAGAGGTGAAAGAGGGAAGGAGAGGAGACTATATCTGATCTTATTTGGAGTGTAAAGGGGGCAGCTTCTGAGAAGGGGGTAGAAAATTTGACCGTGGAAAGAACAGCGTGGTCAAAGCTCGTGGGTTTGACTGGACACAGAGGCGGCTGGTGCCATTTGTGATCTTTCTGTGTTTTTTGTCTTAATTTGGTGGTCCGAGAGGCGGACACGTACCTCCTCCCGATCTGGAGACTACGTAGGGGACGGCCTTTGCTTGTGTGATGCCACGTGCCCTAGCCGTGGGGGTGTTGAGGGTGAGGTCACTCTCCCGTGGCACCCAATCCAGTGATCACTTTCCATTGGCATTTAGAAACGTCAATGGTGGGATCATGATAAGGTTCTCAAGACCAACACGTCCCTCCCATGGCGTTGTTGCAGTAGACCCCAACACGGAAGACCCATTCCAACACCTCCGGTCGCCGACGGATGGTGGTGGTGGTGGTGGTGGTGGCTGATGCAGTGCGGAGAGCGACCCGCCGACCACCAGTTTGTCATCATAGCACTCCCCCGAGTATCTGGTTACATCGTTTTATTAATCAGATTGGGTGATGCCAGTTAGAATCCGAGGTTAGTTGGGCATCTCACCAGTTTCGAACAGCTCAAGCCGTTGCAAAATTTGCAACAAGAAGAGAAGAATTCAAGTTGACAGCCGAACCCACAAACTAGATTTGCCATGGCGGCAGATCCAGGACATCTGCTGGCCGGCTCAGAAGTGTCCCTGTCACTAGGAATAGAAATTTCGAATAGGCAGAGGCATGCACATAGAACAGCTGTACGTAGTTAAACCACTCGAGGGGAAAAGAAATGTAGAAAAGACCAGAGGAAGAATCCATGGGACAGATTTTGGCTGCTGTTCTCGGTTCTTGCAGACGATGGAACAGGTCTAATTAGTTCTTGTCCGTGGGGCTCCATGCATGTGTGTCGACTCCAACATCCTCGGTGTGTTTCCACGTGAAGAGGGGGGGGAAGGCCAACGAGAGCTGTGCATCATGCGGTTCTAGATGCTGCTGTTCAGTTGCTGTGATTAGACTCGTAGAAGGATAAACAGGTGACATGAACCTAACAAGCAAGGATGCCCCCTCTTTGGGCCCGGACTCCACTGTGAGTACAGACATGGGAGAGTTATACGATCGATAAGGACTTGGGGGAACGTCAATGGAACGACAGGGAACTAGACATCCACCTTGCGCCGCATCATCATCTCTGGAACTCGAGGGATGGAGGGGAAAGGTAGGAAGGTAGATTTTGATAACATGTTAAAATATGTTAGCTGAGGGTGAATTCGGGTGAGTTATTTTTTAGATCTTTATTTTTTGAGTTTAATAACTTATTATTATTACGGGGCTAACTCATTCGTATGAAAGAGTTAACCTAGAATAAAGATCTTAACCTTAATCGACTTAAGATAATTTAACCTTGCTACTAAATTAGTTTAAAGACGAGTACGTGCAATAACTCACCCTATTTCACTCTCATTCTATTATCAAAATGACGCTGAAGGGATAACCGAATAAGGGCATATTTAGGCAGTTAAGGGGACTTGGCCTACAGAAAGGGGGATATGAGCCCTAGCCTTGGCTAGCCAATATCTGAGGATACGGCTGCCAAAATGAGCCTTGGACTTGACATACGATACGTCACTGGGTCTAAATAGGCCTACCTATCTATCTACTTGATAGTAGATCTATTAAATTTTGTGCAAGATAAGATAAAAATTATCCATTCTTTTGTTACTTTGAATCTAAATTCGGGTCTATTCATCGATTTTATTTAGGATGAATAGTTTAGTGATCGGACTGTTTTAAAAATCAACTTTAGTTGATCACAAAGTAAATTCAAAATCTGATCATGTACCCAAAAAAAATTATCAAAGTAATTTTGAGTTTTAGAACTTATATTTTTACATATGAATCCACCCCCTGAAGTCTTCCTCGACTATCAATTAGTCTCTATTTCGATCTGGCTTTCAGGGCAACTCACACACGAGGCTTGTATCGAGCTAGTTTGCGTGAGTGCTCTGATTGGGTGAAGAGAAAACATTCCTACGGTGAAACCATCAAGCCCAAGTGGACAATTAGCCCCACTAGGGCCATCACATGCACCAGGCCACATCCTCCACGAGTTCCTTCGCAGGATTAACCGATCAATGACAAGTACGGCGTCTCCCTTCTGAATACCTTTTATCTTCCATCCATCGTAGGATAAATATGGGTTCCATAATACGTGTGACGTCTTTTCAACCTCTCCACTTTGACATCAGAGTTGTCGAGCGGGTACGTTAACCGACGAGAGAGAAATTAGGGATAGATCTCACCTCCCTCTCACGTATAAAGCCATAAATCGGCATCATTTAACGTGCTCGACCCTCCGGGATTGAGCATGCTAACCCTGCCCAGTTAACAAAGTTGCCCCCAGTGTCTCAAAGCGAGGGGAAGAGCAGTGGCAGGAGGGTGGCTGCTGGCTAGCACGTGGTGGTGATCAACCCCGGGGTCCCAAATTCTTATAAACATTTAACTGGAGTAACATACAAGGCATCCCCGTGGGTGGCTGGGCGTTTCTTCTTCGATCCGCAAGTCGCCAAACTCGCCCGCTGCGTCAAGCTACCGCGATGCGCTACTGGGGTCGTCACTGAGAGATTCGGACGTAGATGCTCAAGTTTAACCAGTGACCGAGATTAACATCGCCGAGCTTTATTTGATTAGGCAGGGATATAATAGTCGTCAATCAGCATCCAACGCTGGATTTTTGTAGCTGATCTTGGCCAAACTTGTCAGCTGAGTGTTTGTTGTTGGGTTGGGTGGGTGGGGGGGGGATACAGCGCTCATGGCCTCCCCAATCATTACCGATGAGATGGCAATCAATGCACAAGGATAAGGAGGCTGGACCAAGATGGGGCAACAAAGATGGTGATGGGACAAAATCTCTTCTTTGTGAAAGACTTGAAAAAGTAAAATAGAGATATCTTCTAGAAAGAAGTTTCTCTGTTGAGTTTTTTTTTTCAGTGAACTTTATAAAGTGGGCTTAATAGTAATCCAAACCGATGAAAGTGACCCCAGATGATGCCATCTATCGGCTGATAAAACAACACACCGTCGGGATTCAATATGACTCTTCAAATCTTGTCCACCTCGAATACCTCCTGTACAGTTTCGTGAAGAAGCTTCACAAGTCTGGATATAAAGCCATGTGTACGGCCCGCTTAACTTTTTCTTCCTCTCTGACGTGAGACCATTCTGCTCGTTCATATCCCAGCTGCCAATTACAGCAACAGCTCCACAGAAGGTTTAATGTAATGTACCATAAATCCATCACCATCACCATTGCAAGTAGTCATGAAATTGCATGCGATTGTAGCTTCCAAATCTTAATGGGGTCTGCTTCAACCTGCCGAGTTAAATCAAAGATCATCAAACTTTCTATTCACATGATAATGATAACTTGAAAATTACCATAAAGCACTGTAAGGGGAAAAAAAAAGGTAATGCCCAGACTTGGAAGCTTAAGGATCTGCAAAATGAGGCTGATGAAATTCAAATCATGTGTTTAGAGCATTGTATGTTTGTTTTTTGCCAGAAAGAAATTACACCAACTTAGCTCATTTACTGTCACCAATGACTCCAGTCATTTAAATTAATGCATATTTAAATGATGTTATTGGAGCATTATTTGGCCAGCAAGCGATGATTTTAAACCACCACTCCCACCCCACTCAATAATTTGAAGCAGCACTCCCCCCGATCAGAGGTCAATTTACTGTCCATGAAGTTGCATAAACTTCTCTCCACACAATCCAATCATTAGGTGGGAATAAAAAGCCAGCTAAAACTTTGCCATTTACATAATCATCCCTTTTGGCGTATGTGACTTCACCTTTCCCTGCCTAAATCAAAATGGCCCTTTGCCAAAAGAGAGAGATGTCCCGTCTCAGATGATGCAAATTCAGATTTTTGATGCAGAGTGCACCAAGCCTTGCTCTCCATTTCTGGTATCCATAGAAATTCCGACACGAGTCTCTTTAGATTGAACTCTGCCAATGCTTTGAGTAGCAATTCAATGCCCAGTTTTCAAGGGATATGATCCAATTTTCTAGGGTAACGACACTACTGTACCTAATGCAACTTAACATCTTGGCACCATTTTAGTAGCTACTAGGTAGGATACGAGATCTCGAAGAGACCTTTGAGAGATTCACAAGATATTTCTAGTGCCTTTTCTTCTCCTCCCTTTTCATCACCTCCTCCCTCACATTTTTTTCCTATCCAGCTTTCTGCTTCTCTTTCTCATATCTCAATGCCTCCCCCCTCCCCACCCCGCATCCATCTCAGGCTTGATTTCATGTCAGCCCCTAGAGAGAGGGAAACAAGTTGCAAAGAGATCCCAAGAGATGACAATCCATGATCCTGCCATGGCTATCCCACAGAAGTGTCAAGAGATCCCATCAGCTGGGCTTCTAATTTCTCTTTTATTTTTTGCATATTTTGAAGATAGAACCTTTAATTTTTCAAACCCCGCATGAAATTGTTAATGCCGTAAGCCCAATCCCTTTCAAAAAAGCTTATGAAACCCTGTTGAAACCAAATTATCTTATTTAAGATGTTCATTGAACTAAGTAGTTGGATCATTAGTAATATCAAATAGCCTATGGGTAGGCTCAGGTATCACTTGACATCCCACTGAAGTGGCATTGGAGCCAGAAGTGGAAAACTGAAATCCATACCATTTGATAAATACGCATGAAAAGCACTTCAGATGAATAAGCACATTGATGCATCTGAAGGTACTAAGCTTATGGGCCAGGCTTAGAATTTAAGAAGTCATTTTTATTGTCCATTGATAATACTCATCTTATCTAACATTCCATTAATTTGATGCATATTAAAACAGACACATTGAATTGAGCTTAACCAAACCATAGAACAAAAAGATTTCGGACTTTGACTGTCTCAGGTTAGTATTTTTCAGGGAATTTCTTGGAATAGAAGTGACATATTTATAGCTAAAATATGATTGCCACTAATAATGAGGAAAAGCAAATGTGGGGACAAAGGTATTGAGAAGCAGAGAACAGTTGATCATGAGCATGACAGTTACAGATTGTGAAGCAAACATTAAATGCAAATGGCAAGGGATCCTGAATTGTATGTGATTTACCTTGAACGGTTTGTCCCTCCACTGAAACTGACAACCACGAGCTTCCATGTGCTCTATCAGATTTTGTGACAATAGAGACTTAAATGAAGAAAGGAGCTTCACTTTTGTCAAACCAACACATGCTAGCAAGGTGGCAGCCAAACCATTTGCAGTCAGGCATCTGACATGCAAAATGGTCATATTCTGCAGGCAGCTTATGCTGGCTAAAGCTAAAAGGCCCATGTCTGTCACAGAACAATACGACAAATTTATCTGCGAAACAGAAAAAGCACTGTTTAGAAATATTGCCCAGCAAAGTATCTCAACGTGGCATTCTGAAATGTAAAGACAGACAATCACTGACCTGTCTCAGGTTTCGTGATAACCGAGAAAGTGAGATCATTCCAGCATCATTGATATCAAAGCATTTTTTGACATCAAGCTTAGCAATCTGTTTGCACCCCAAAGCAATGGCTGATAGTCCCACAGATGATACTCGGGGGCAACCTCGGATTTCTAGTGTGTTAAGATTTAAGCATTTTGACAAAGACTTCAATGAAATGTCTGTGATATCCGTGCAGTATGATAAATTGATCATCTGCAAGCTACGGCAACCCTGGGCTATTGCTGCAACACCGTTATCAGTTATTCCAACTGATCTGAAACAGCAGAAAAAGAAAATATCTATTAGAACAAGTAAGCACATTAGAACAAATGAAGTATAAAAGATAGAACATACTGATTGATCAATTATGGTGGTTCATGCCAACTGAAATGACCACAGGAATCTTTAATTCTAGTCATAGGATGCTTTTTGATAAGCCTTGTAGAAAATTAACAATTTATGTGGGCAAAAAAAAAATCTGATGTTCAAGCTATTTCAGATAAGAGATGAGAACAAAACTTCTTGACAGCTGCCTCATATGTAGCTTAAATATTTGCAATCTTATATGCATCATGACTATCGGAATTCAAGCATGGTAGGGCTCAATGTTGACACACCCTTTTTAATTTAATGCCATGGAAATCACACAAGTAAATCTCCCACTTGCAGCAAAAACTAACCTATACAAATCAATCTCCTGGATATCCCGGCAATGTCTTCCAATGTGAATCAAGCCTTCATCATTTATGTTCAAGCAGATGCCAATTTTTAAAATTGAAAGCCTGGAACATTTTGAGATGGCCTTCAGTCCTGCTAGCAATAAATGTAATGAGCTGCTAGGGAAACATGACTTAGATAACAACAAATTGTCATTATAACTTAAACAGCAGGAGATATTATACCTTCATTGTCTATTTCATTGTCAGTAACATCCAGCTCCTCCAAAAGATGGCAACGTTCTCCAATCCAAATGAAAGCTTCCCTCGAAACCAAGCTACATGATTCCATCTTGAGACATTTCAAGGAGGTACATGATGTTGTGACGCTGGCAATGGAGGTAGCAGTTATCTTTCGACAGCATGTAATGTCCAGCTTTGCCAATTCCTTGTGCTTCCTTGAGATGAAAGATAGACCCTCGTCGCTGACACCTGAGCATTTGCTTAAGCTCAGCTCCCTCAGAGAGACACAAGAACTTGCAATGGCTTTCATCACAGAGGTTGTAACCTGGCAACCATCTAATTTGATAGATTGCAGCTTTGAGAGCTTTTGCAAGCTATTGGCAAAAGAGTGTGATACCTGCATCATCACTAACAGGTCAATAATTTTGCCATAATAGTGCTCACGATTGTTATTTAGCATGAAACCTGTACAAGAATTTAGACTCACTGGACCGCAGTATGCAAGAATCAATTCTCGTAGATGGATGGCTCCTTTTGTTAGAGAAGATAATCCAACGTGACCAACGTGCTGACAATTTGACAAGTTGAGGGTCTGCAACAAACACTGAGTGAGTAACAATGACCAAAGCAGAAGAACCTAAAGATGCAATTTATTACTCTCGATATGTTAGCTTATAACTAATGAATACATGTATTTTATCACCATAATGGTGACTATGCCTACTAATACTCTCATTGTTTGCTATCTTGCTATTTGTTTCCTTTTATAGTTATGTGAAGAGTACATTTACCACTGTTCTGTTGACCCATGCTTGAACATTATATCTTAAACGTCCTTTAAATATACTCAAATAAACATGTTATTAATATGAGAGCTTGCTCATATACAGATATAGATAGTTTGAGGTATTCTACTGACAGTAAACAATATAGATTGTATAACATACAGGACATACAGGAAAATATACTTTGTTGGTTTATCTTCTTGAATATGTTTTCAAGGTATATATCTGCAACAGTTTTGACAGCAGGTGCACTGAATAGAAATATGTTAGGCTCATTTGTTATGCGACTCCATCCCTTTTTTTACATTAGCTACATAATCAGGAAAGATAAATTTACTTCACAATGGCTAGGATAATTAAAATAAACGCCATTTTTACTGCTCTTAAAGAAATGTACTAAATGAAGCGAAAGTCAAAAATAGCTCGATGTTAAGAAATACCCCAAGGGATCTGCACTCTTGTTGGAGAGTTACAGGGCTCTCGTCATCGATACCATGGCATCCTACAACAGACAAATCCTCCAGATATTTAAGTTGCAATATAGACGGGAGACATTTCTTTGTGATCTGCAGAGTATGAAGCAAAAGATTAGGAAAATTATTGCGAAGTATGGAATTAGCTTTTAGGGAGAAAAACAGTGAAACATTTTCTTTGGCAGTGGGGAGAGCCCATATACGAAGAGTAACCAGACTTGGAAAACGGAAAACTTTTAATCAGTCCCGGACGGTATGTAAAAAGGAATTCCGAAGACATAATTGGAAATCGAACCAGAGTTTTAACAACATCTCAAAGAAATTTTGTAGAAGACATCCAATCATATACATCGTTCATTTGTACATCTCAAAGAAACTTTGGATAAATCTGAGAATTTTGACAAAAAGAGACAAACTTTCTTTCCGAATCTGAGAAGACGGGCAATGCATGTTCACCTGAACATAAGAGATGTCCAAAGTGCGCAGCTCTTTGCACTTGACCGCCACAAGGCCGACCCCAAGATCCGTCACGCCCAAGCACCATTTCAAACAGAGCACTTTCAGCTTTGGACACCCGACGGCGATGCACCCGAGCCCCATGTCCGTGACCATCTTGCACCTCGCCAGGGACAACCTCTCCAGATTCCTCGCCCGCCCGATCGCCGCCGCCGCCGCGTCGCCCAGATCCGTCGCGTTCGACAGGTCGAGCTCCACAAGCGACGCGCAGTTCGCAACCAGGCTCTCCAACCCGGCGTGGGTGAAGGCCCTCGACCTCGACAGGTCGATCTCGCGGAGCGCCGACCGCAGCGACAACCCCACGGCCGCGAGCGCCCCGTCAGTGACCCTCGGACAGAGCGAGAGGTCCAGACGGGAGACGGAGGGGTACCGGGACAACACCGTCGGCAGGAGGTCGGAACGCAGCGGGGTGAGGACCCTCCGGTGGCGGGACTCGGCGGCGTAGAAGGCCCTGCAGACGAGGGAGAAGGATTTCTTGTCGAGTGGGTTGGGATCGAGGCAGTCGAGGATCATGAACAGGATCTCCTCCGTCAGGGAGTCGAAGTGGCTGGGTTCCTCGGCGACGCGGGGCCTCTTCGCCGTCGTCATACCCCAGGAATCACCGAAACGCGCAGCAGAGATCGAGGGGGAGCAGGGCAGGAGATCGATCTAGGGTTAGGCTTTGGAAGTGAAGGAGGAGGAGGAGGAGGAGGAGATGAACTGGTGAAGAGGAAACTGCGGGAGATGCTCTGCAAGGGAGATGGAACCTGGAAGGGGAGGTGTCTTTTGGTGTCCTCGCTATCCCCCGCCCTCATTTGGTTACATCCTTTTCCGAAAGGAGCGGACCAGACGCTACTCTCTGTGTGACCAAAATGCCCTCCGACGCTTCCCCAAGTGTGAGGATTGAACTGATGTGTTGAACGATAACTGGATAACCGATCCGATTATTAAAGATTCCTAACGGTTATCGGATAAAACTTAATGAATATGAGGATCGGTGGCGTGTTGACACTGATGTTCGGTAATGGATACATGCCGAATTATAATTAATAGTAGATATTTTGCTCCAAATAAATAAGCTAGTGTGACATTGAATGTACATGTAATCTTCACATACACCTAGTACAATATTTTTATGGCTGAAAATAATCTAATTATCTGCTACTGATAATATGTATTTAGATTAGGCGCTATAAATTTGGATATGTGCATTGGGGATGTCAATGGTGTGGGTTCAGGTAGACTCTGCAAAAACGGATGGACCGAGACGGATATTATTGGTTCCAATGAACGTTAGATAAACAAGCAAGTGGGTCAGGTTTCGGGGCAAATTTCTATTTTTTTACCCAGAAATTCAAGTGCATATAAATAATAATAATTCTCTTGTTCTAACCTCGAACATGCTTCATATATAAATGAACTTAATTTAAAACCCAAATTCATGGAGGTCTACACTTTCATCTTGACTGTAATGGATCTCTTTTATAGAGTAAAAACGAACATTCTCAAATCCCTCGTCGCTTCTTCGTGATCAGAAGATCAGAGATCTTCTCTTATCTTATCGGATCCTATTTCGGCTACGTCTTGTATCCTCCTCCTAACCTGTCCGTTAGCATCGTGTCTCTCGTTACGTACAACGTGGGCGTTGTAGGAATTTCGTCAGTTGAGGGCGGACTCCGTACGGCGAAGGACGGGGGCATAATGGTCAACGGCGCGGACGGGGTGCCCCACGTTACGTGGTGCGGGAAACACTCGGGGGAGGACGACCTGCCGTGTCCACGTCACGACAAGTGCGGACTGGTACGAATCGTTTTCCCCCGGCCTTCTCTATTCTATTCTCCAGTATTCCGACCCCACCGATATTTCCAAATCCACAAAATACCATATTTTTTTATGTTATCTGGACGCACCCATCTACACGTACCGAGGATCTCGTCCGTCCGACGGGACCCTGCCCCGGGTGTTACGGTCGGCTTACGCTCACCGAGAGATGATTGGACACAGGTTTAAAGACAAAGGTGATGAGCAAGTGGGGAGGCGAGAATAGAATAATGACGACGGGAGGCCGTACTTGTGTAAAGGACCGCATCGGGTACAGAGAGGTGGTACTGGGTATGACCTGTCCCGGGTGAGAACGGAATGGCACACGCAATCACGGAGAGGGTTTTTCGCCGTCGCCGTCGCCGTCGCGTGTGGCCGCACCAGTTGCGGCCTCCCCCCGTTGCCCTTCCGCCGCTTGGCCAGCTCGCCCGGGCGTTATCCCGCGCGAGAGGGCAAAGGGGGCCCCACTCCCCAACCACACCGTACGAAAACAATACGCTAAAAATAAATATGATTATAGTTCGTCCTCGGATTTTAAAACTGCGATCAAAGATAAGGTTTAAAAATTACACTATTTAAAAATTTAGTACGAGAATAGAGCCGTCAATGGGTCGAATTCAGATGGGACTTAGGTCGAACTGATTTGGACTCGACTTATCAATATTAAAGTTTAAGTCTGACTCGGACTCGAGTTATGTCGAGCCGGATTAGATCGGGTCCGACACTATTAAAAAATTATAAAGTCCGATTAAGATCCGATCTAGCCCGACAACTTAAATAAAAAATAAAAACTAATACATTTAATGATATAAAACTTATAATCTGACTAAATAAATTAAAATTTTGATATTAATTACATAATTTGTACGAAAATAGAGTTTTAAATTTTTTAATATAACGGTTATATCTCTTTAATTTACGGTTATATCCCTTTAATTTACTGATGTCGACAAATAAGAATATTCTATGAAATATGTTATCTATGATCGTTAGATCTAAAATATATTTGACAAAATTAAATTTTACAGATATATATATATATATATATATATATATATATATATATCTTACTCTTTAACTCACACTTAACTCGAGTTAAATATACAGAAGTTACGGCAAGATCATAATCATGACATTACTTATATTTTAAAAATATTTATGATAAAATATTCTGATAAAAAAACATACACGATAAAATCGAACTTTATAAGAGTATACATGAAAAATCCATTTTTATTTTTACAATTACAATTATTGGTATGGACAGGTATAAATATTCGAATTTGCTAACTATGCTTCCAACTTCACGTGAGTCGGGCAAGCCAATGTTAATGGCCCAAAGATTCTTTAGGGTGGCTTTGGTACGGAGTTAGGCTAAAGATGGGTTAAGTCAACCTGATTAAAGTAGCCCGGAATTAATCCATTTTTGATTTGGTAGGAGGGTAGTTAATCTGGGAGTAATAATGTGGACTAATCTAATTTTAATCTAGTATGATTTGGTAAATAGTAGGTTAACCTAGTAATAATGAGAGAGAGAAATAACATTTATTATGAGAGAGAGAGACACACATTTAATTGAGCATTTATTGAGGTAGGAGGTTAACCCATCTTAACTCACCCTTGGGTGTGGATTTTAAAACCCAGGAATATCCCTGGGTTAGCCTTTAACCTAACCCGACTAACACTAACTCCTTACCAAAGTACAAAAAAAGTTTATCCCGGAATTAACTTAGAACTAACTCTTGGATAAACTAATATCAAAAGAGACTTAAGAGTACCGGTGACTGATATGACTGGGGAAGGAGATGTTTTCCAGGTGGCAGGGTGGGTGGGGGTGGATGTTTAGATCTTGTTTGCAATGGCTTTGTTTGTTTGTATGTTGTTGGCTCCAAGAGAGAGTGAGGAAGATCCGGAGTAGTAATCAAGGGCCGTTCGTTCCTACTACAAAGAAGTGTACGTTGGGTAGGTCTTTGTATTAGGATTAGGTGTTGTCACCAAGATGCGTGATTTGACTCCATCACCTATCTAATTGAGTAGGTCTAGATCTGTGAGATCCCTCATTAATTGGTTGCTCTTCTTATTAGTGGGTTACATCGGTCGATCAGCCTGGGAATCTGCTCGGGTGGGAATCATTATGGGGAGAGAGAATGGAACAAACAAAAGCATTCCCAAACAAGTTTTGAGGCCGTTGTATGTACCTTCAAATTAACGATTACCTTGGAATTCACTTGTCGTCGGGCTTTTTAGACAGTTAAACATCTAAAGTTTATATCACAAAATTATTATGTTTAACATTTATTAACAGAATATCATGTTTAAATTGTCTGTTAAAATAATTACGCATTTTTTTTAGTTTATATCAACGCACACTCAAATTTATTGCACATTTTGAGTGTGCAATCAGCTTTCTTCTTCTTTTCTCTCTTTCTTTTTAGAAATATGGAGAGGTGAGACCCATCTCCGCCATGCATTTGTACAACTGCCCCCCATGATAGGACAGATCAAAAGAATTTGAAAAAAAGAATGACTTAAAAAAATTTAAAAATAAAGTTTGCATAGCATGTTTATTTTTTTTCTTAGAGTTTTTTGGGCCGTCAGATCTTGAGACAGGGTTTACGGACGGATGGGGGAGGAGGGCGCTCACCACCCCGCATTAAAAAAAAAAACTTGTGTAAACACATCCAAGATGTGCAATAATCTTGGTGTGTAGTAAGACTAACTCTTTTTTTTCTACTATTAACATGCTACCATAGTGCAGTCCTGACACATGAAAGGTCATACTATCATGAGTTTTTTTTTAAAAAAAAAGTAAGAATTGAAAACGTAAAAATTTAAATTCTATTACTTAAACAAAAGTCATTATAGATAAACATGGGATCGAATTTGTGATATTTGTGATGCCTAATCACAATTTCTGGACGACGCATTCTTTCTCTCTCACTTTTTATATCCCCCTCATCTTACATGTACCTTCAAGGGTAATGCTGGTTGCACTCCATGGGATGTGGATGTGTTGTATTGAATTTTTTATGTAGCCCCTTCCCCAAGCAACAACTCATAAGGATATTAAAAAAAAATGGACAGCATTTTCCCATCAAAATGGGGCCAACCAAAAATGGCCCAATAAGGATGTTCGGATTTTCAACCGTCTAATTTAAAGGTTGGGTGGTACAAATAAATTGCCGGCTACCTAAAAAAATCAAAATATTTTTTTTTCTTGGGCCTCATCCCATGCGGTGCAGCTGGCTACTACACCACATGCAGCAAAAGAACGCATGTTTTAGGGCCAGAGCCAAAACGTCTAGACCTAGGCCCAAGAGAAACCCACTAAACTCCCCGGGTAAGTGAGAGAATGGATCATATTTCAGATCCGTTTTACTTTTCAATCAATGTCAAAAATGAATCATACACCCTTGTTTGTTTTTGCTTCCTCGTGAATGCTCACTTATATCTTTACTCCCCTTGACCGGCACGCTGCTTGCAAAAGGAATGGAGATCACTTTACTCTTATTAGAGGTAGGAGATCATTAGTCGTCGTACCTGAAGTTCGTCAAAACGATGCGATCCGTCTCATATCTCATGTATCAGATCATACTAATCGATGATTGATACGATTGATAAATGATATATTATTTATATCTTTTTAAATATTATATATTTTATTTTATATTAAAAATTTTTATAAATAATTTAATTAGAATTTTTTATTTAAGTGTGAAATCACAAGATGCATGATTTTTTATTTATTTTTATTTTTTAAAGATTTATGCAAAAAAGTTCTGAATATCCTATAATATTTGTGAGATTCAAACTCCTACCGTCTTGTTAAAACCAAACACTATCTAACCAACTAAACTAAACTTTTTTTAAATAAAATATATATAAAATCTTCTTTTGTCTCGATACGCAACAATATTGACCCATATCATATTATACCAATAAAAATTCGATACGACCGATCTGTCAAGCTCTGATCCTACCTCCTCGCATATTGATAGTACCCTCCGGATCATTTTTATTATTATTTTACTTTAACACTTTAATACCGATTTACTTTAATACTTATTATTTTACCCAAAAATACCATGTAGTTTCAATGTGAGGTTAAGGAGGATATGGATAAGTAATTTGCCAAGTGTTACTTCACCTGGACAAGAAATTAAGTTTTTAACTTTCGCATTTTATTTTTTAGGATTTTTTACATATTAGTCCCTACAAATATGACGAATTACTTTTTAGTCCCTACAATCTCTCTATTGTTTAAAAAGTCCTCGGAAATCTTACCGTTAAACTAAAAAGTCCCTATCGTTTTTTTACTGTCGACGATATTAAACGCAAGATGAGTTAACTTGACCGTAGTTGGTGAAAAGACCAACCCACCCTCGATTAATCGAGGTTCATGGCCGTAGTAACCCTTCTGCCGCGCCACCCTCCTGTTTAGGGTTCCCCCCGTACACAATCGCCACCCTCCTCTTTCCCTTCCCCCGTACACAGTCACCATTGCCGTCGATTTCACTCTTTGGTCGTCGTGACAGCAACGATCGCCGGCCACCGCCAGGGTCGATTAGGCACCATCGCCATTGCCCAAACCTGCACGTAACAACCACGGCGCTTCACGGCACCCCATCTGTCGCTGCAGACGTACGACCGCCCTCGTTCAGACGCCGCATCACCGGAGTCACCACCCCACGTCCAGGTCTGCGGCACACACCTCCGTCTCCACTCCGGTACGCGTCAGGCGCTCCTGCCACCTCACACTCAGTAATATCTGCAAATATAAATGTTTACTCATGCATTTTATATGTTTACAGAGTCGAAATATTAAGGACATCAATTTTTATTTTCTTTCTATATGGTTTAGGGATAAGATTGTTGTTATGTCGTTTTTTGCTATAATGTTGTTAGATTATTTAATGCTCTAAAAAGTTTTGTTATTAATTGTACATGTCTGAATTCACGGGTGCAGTTTCTTTATGGTTCTGTCAAAAATTTTGCTTTAATATTTTTCAGTCACTCAATTCATATTAGTTAAGAATGTTATTATTATACTCAGATTATTGGGTATGCGTGCTGATTTTGTAATGTGGACAACTGTTCTAGAGAGTTTATTTCTATCTTCAGATTGTTAGATTGTGAAAATAGGGGAACGAGAGCCATCATTAAAGTTGACATATAAGTTCGGTGGTTATTGAAAAACTCTTCAATCTGGGAGGAGGGCATATGCACTAGGTCAGAGCAAGATAGTCGTGGCATATCCTGATTACTACAGTAGATGCATATTAATTGAGGATATGGGACATCTATCTAAGTGGGCAAGTACACATTATTTAGAATTTCATTATGAATTACCTAATAGCAAACCTGTTCAGTATGAGGAAATTGTTTCATATGCTCAATTATATGAGGTGATGAAAGCCCATTTACCCGTAGGGAAGATGACCATATATGTTAGCACATTGGACAGTCGGCCATTAGACTTACAGCCAACCAATATTCCACAGAAAGGTATGGCCAGCCAGTCTACTCAGGCCCATTCCCAGACATTTGTTGACATTGATGAGATGGATGATGATGCTGAGGTTGGTCAACATCCTGAGTTTGTTCATGATGTTGCAGTTGTTCATCATGACGAGGTTATTCAAGGTGTCCCTGCCCCTGCCCCTGCCCCTGTAGTTGATGAGGATTATCATATTTTAAAGAAGATGATATGTTCTGAAGTTGAGCAGAGTGACTCAGAATATGTTGCATATGAAGATGAGTACAGCGAATCTGACGAGAGTGTGGCTGATTCTGATGAGGTACACACTGAGGACAGCTATCATTCAAGGCCATGTCCCTCAGATGAATCTGATATTGATGGAGGAGTTTCAGATGATGATGGAGATTTGTTGGAGGCTGATGAAGAGACCCCAGATATATCAGTTGGTTCTCTATTTGTAAATAGTCAGGAGTACAGGATTGCTCTACGTCAGCATGCTATTAAAAATCAATTTGAGTTCAAGCAAGTGAAAAATGACATCATGAGAATTACTGTTGTATGTGCAAATGTTAATTACAAATGGAGAGTGCATGCCTCAAGGCTGCAAGATGGAGTTACTTTTGCAGTCAAAATAATGCAGGAAAAGCACACATGTTCAGCCACATCTAGGTGTGATAGCAGGATGGCATCCAAATCTTGGATTTCAGCCAGGGTATTGGAAGCAGTGAAGGAGAATCCTGACATACCTCCAAGAAAGTTACAAGCTGATTTATTGAAGGCTTATAATATTTCAATCCCTTATCACCGCATTTGGCGTGCACGAGAGTCGGCAAAGGAGAAGGTGTTTGGGAAGGTTGAGGAAACGTACAAGCATTTGCCACAGCTACTGAATGAATTAAAGCAGAGCGACCCTTCTTCAGTTGTACAGTACAAGATTGGATTGGATTGTTGTTTCCAGAGGGTGTTCATTGCCTTAGGGGCATGTATTAGTGGTTTCAAAAATGGCTGCCGTCCAGTGCTGGGCATAGATGGATGCCACTTGAAAGGGTATTACACTGGGATCTTGGTGGCTGCAGTTGCTCTTGATGGGAATCATGGTTTGTTCCCAGTTGCCTATGGTGTTGTTGAGGGGGAGAGTATAGACTCGTGGAAATGGTTTTTGCACAAGTTGAAAGACGCTATTGGAAATCCGACAGGGATTACATTCATTTCTAATATGGAAAAGGGCATTGAGGTAGCTGTCCCAGATATCTTTCCAGGTGCTGAGCATAGGTAATTAAGTTTCTCCTTTTACAATGTTTGATCTGTTGCTAGTTTTATTTTCCATAATATATGAATTGAGTGACTATGTATTTTAATGACATTGACTATAGGTTTTATATTAATGATGAGATTGTAATTTCGAATTGCTTGTAGGTTTTGTATGCGGCACCTTTACAGGAATTTTAAGAAGAAATGGCCGGGCCCAGGTTTCAAGAATGTTGCATGGGCAGCAGCAAAATCTTACACTGTTCAAGAATATAAAGCAGCTATATTTGAGATGAAGAAACTAGATCCACAGGCTGTTTCCTATTTAGAAAGTTTGCATTGTGCCTGGTCAAGATGTCATTTTAATGACAAGGGTAAGCTAAACTACATCACTAACAACGTAGCAGAGTCATTCAATTCATTTGTTGGTGATACGAGAGGCCTACCACTTGTAGACATGTTAGATGGAATTAGGCAGAAAATTATGGTGAAAATGGATCACAGGAGGAGACATGCACGTAGGATCAAAGAAAAATTTGTGCCACGGGCTGTTGCCTATTTAAATGCAATTGTTAGGAAGTTGGGAAAATATGCAGTCAGATATTCCACTGATTTTATGGCTGAGGTGGAAGGTCCGTATGAGAGGTGTGTTGTTAAATTGGACGAGATGTATTGTTCTTGTCGTCAATGGCAAGTCAGTGGGCTGTCTTGCCAACATGTTGCTGCTGCTGTTGATGCACGTAGGGGCCTCCAAATTAATAATTTTGTTGATAGATGTTATTCAATTGAGACATATAAAGCCACATATGCGAAGTCAATACAACCATTGCCAGGTAAGAGCATGTGGCAGACTGTAGAATCTGTTGAGGTGCTTCCTCCTCGCTGCCAAAGACCCCGAGGTCGCCCTCGGAAGAAGAGGATTAGAGATGCTGATGAAAATCAAAAGGCACTTAGGAGATCCCATAAATGCAAAAGATGTGGACAATAGGGCCACCATAAAAATACTTGCAAAGAACCCCTCCCAGGACCAGAATCTGCAGTAACAGACATTGGCACTACTTCCACAACTGTGGCACGGAAGTAAGTTTGTATTGCAATTATGATTTGTATTTTATCTATTTGATTTGCTGTGTGCATAATATTGAAAGTTATGTTGTAGGCAAGGCCCAAGAAGACCACCCAGGTTCGTAAGTGGTAGGGCTACTCAGGCTCAAACTAGTGATGGTGGTGAAGGGCCACAAGTTGCAACTTCGGTTTATCCAGGTCAGACCCACGGGAGGGCTAGGAGAGGTACCAGCAGGGGCAGCACTGAAGGAAGCAGTCGGGGGAGAGGTAAGTTAGCACACATGTTAAATTTCTAAATTGAAATAAGAATTAGACTGATATTAATATAAGTATAACTCATGTAGGTCGCACAATTTCGGTGGAGGCACCGGGCTCCAGCAGCACTAGCGGAGGAGACATTCGTGTGCACACGGTGATAAATATGGACAGTCAAGCATCCATTAACTTTGATCAGCATTCCTCCATGTTCAACTTCCAACAACTCTCGCCAAATTGTGAGTTTAAAATATACTTTTTAACTTGTAGGTAAAGATTATGTTATTTGTAATAGTTAACACCCTCTCTTTGTCACACCTACAGGACATTGGCTGATGTGAAGAATGTTGTTGCCGACCGGATGTGAAGAATGATATTGAAGAATAATATTTCATATCCGTTTTATGTGTTGTTGTCCTCAATGTAAACTCTTATGGATTGTGAAGTTTTGATGTAACTGATACAAGTATCTGTTTATTTATTGGTGATATGAATGATATTTGTAGTTTTGTGCTGGGCTTAAACCAGGTTTGAATGATAGATGGTTTGTGTTGGTTTGAAATGAATGATACATGGGTTGTGATGATTTGATATGAATGATGCAATGGTTGCAAGGGTAACTAACTGGTGCATGTGATTTGATATGAATGATGCAATATATGCAAAAAGCCTTCAGCAGATGGGCGTGCTGCGTCGACGCTATCAGCATGTTGCGTTGACGCATCGGTGATCCAGTATCTACTCTTTTCTTGTACACATTTAAAATTGCCCCACTGCGTCGACCCTGCTGTGGTAGCGTTGACGCGTTGAAGACAGCCAGAGATAAGTCGCCCCTTTCTTGAACTGCTGCGTTGACGCTGCCAGTTGGTGGCGTTGACGCATCGACATCGGCAGTCCAGTGATCAATGTATTTGGCGGATAGACATGCTGCGTTGACGCTGCTAGGCTAAAGCGTTGACGCAGTGGTGTGTTTCTGCAACTAATAGTTCGGCTTGTTTGCATACTGCGTGGACGCTAAGAACTCCAGCGTTAACCTTCTAAACTGTCTCCGAGCTAGATGCCTATCAGGCTCAATGGCTGCGTCGACGCTGTCTAGCAATGGCGTTGACGCATGGATACGTTCCAGTGAACAAACAACCTGGCCTTTTTAGTCCCTATCAGGCAGATGAAACGAAGTCATCAGTTTAAGTCTAAACCATGTACAGTCTCTGAAGAATGCAAAGCATTGTATAGACTTGGTTAGACTTTGTAAAGTGAAGTCCAGTGTATAGACTTCAGTTAAGGTCAGGCTTCTAACAACGAGTGTATAGACTTGGGCCTAACAAATGAATGTATAGGGTTGAAGCCTGACAACCCAATGTGTAGACTTGAAGCTTGAAAGGATGTACACACTTGACCAATTCAAAGGCGAATCGAGTGTACAGACTCTGAGTCCAAACCCAACGGCTGTACAGACTTGACCAAAACAAAGGCAATCAGATGTACAGACTTTAGAGGATGCAAACTCTGTATAGACTTCAACTCAACCATGCATAATGTATAGACTTTGTGAAGCGTGAATGCAATGTACACACTCACAGCGTTGACGCTGCAGACTTGAGAATGCTCACAGCGTTGACGCTGCATGAGACGTAGGCTGTACAGACTTAGCCTAAGCCAATGCATGAACTGACGTTGTATATACTTAGCCAATGCAATGTACATACTTCCTATATGAGGGAGCAGTGTATAGACTTGCTGTGAAGAACAGCAATGTGTAGACTTGACAGTGAGACACAACGTGCATCAGTGTATACACTTGAGTGAGTGAAGCCGATGTACAGACTTACCGATTCGAAGCCACTGTACAGACTTTGAAGAGCAGTTCAATGTATGGACTTGTAAACAACCGATGAATGAACTGAGGGGTCGACCCATCAGCACAAGGGGTCGACGCACCACAGACCAGACCAATGGATAAAAGGCACCAAGCGTCAACGCATTGCCAAGGCAGCGTGGACGCAGCAAATCAAATACTTCTTACTGCTACCTCTGAAGTGCCTTGGCAGCGTCGACGCTGCAGTTCGATGGGTCGACGCTGCAGTATCAAACTGCAGTCTAAAGAGCAACAGAACATGACTGAACAAGAGATGCTTTGCGAAAAAGAGAACTCTACCCTATGCTGGTGCCTTGACTGCTGTGTTCATCAAGGTTAGAATTGTTAGTGTTGGTGTGCTACAGGCCAATTTCGGGTCGGGTAGGCCCAATAGTTGTACGATCTTGTTCATTAATAAAGTGGTGTTTGAGCGTAAATATGCGATTGTGTTACTTTACGTTGTCCCTAGGATATGTGGTTATAAAGTCAGCTCGAGATGGGATCTCGAACATGAGATTGACTTTACATGTACACATACCTTAAACTGTTCCTAGTTGGAGGGTAATCACTCGGGGACTTTGATTACCTATTAAACCAGTACACATGATGTGTCAGTGACCAGTCTCATAGTCATTGGTGCGGGGCACCAACACATATGTGTAGGTGTATGTCCTTGGAGGATGTGCACTGAACTGATCCGCTATTGGATCTTCAGATGGTTGATTATACCTAATGTCAACTGAAGATCCAACGGTCACAGCAGCATCGTTGGTCCTTTGACCTGAGACATTGATCAGATCTTACACGAGGACTGGAATGGTTTAATTACTTAGCTAAGTGACTTTAACCATAAGTCATGAGTTGCCGAGTCATTAACCACTCCAGGATGCGTGTGAAGATCATTAATGGTCAAGAAGGGATCGCTCACTGTCGGGTATATATCAGACAGTTAATGGGTCATGACATTGACGCTCCGTTAAATCCCTGGCTAGGGTCGTATGAGTTCGTTTAGGACGGACGTCATACACTTTAAGGATGTCATAGTCAAATGGCACGATCATGGGGTTTGACAGAAACCGTACCCTCGATCGTACCAGACTCATAGAATGAGCGAGGGATTATATCGATGCGGTAACTGTGGACTTACAGGTACCAGACAGGCTGGTTTAAACCCGGGGTCCTCTAGGATCACGCAGATTTGCTTGACCCAACGTGATCAAAGGTTCGGAATAAATTAAACTATTGTTCGGCTCTAGTAGAAGCGAAGAATACGTTTAATTTACTTCTAATTGAGAATTAGAAGTTAATGGACCTTAAACTAGAGTGACTGTGGGCCTAGAGGATCACACACAATGGATTCTTGGGTGACGGATTATTATTATACAAGTGTATGTATTAATTCCTTTTAATTCCTTTTGGAAAGGAGTGTAAATGGAGCTTAATACATATGTATAATAGAGGAAAGGTCATATATACAATTTTGGTCCTTTGGAGGTCTTTAGAAAAGGACAAAATCTCTATATATATGCTTCCTACGTGAGTTCATTCGAACTCTTACAACCTTCTCTTCCAACCTCTTAAGCTTAAGCAAGCACATAAACTTAAGAGGAGGATAAGCCTCCCCCTTTCTCCCTCTTGCTCTCTCTCTCTCTCCAGAAGGTGATAGAGCCGGGGAGGTCGTGCCGGGGAGGTACCGTCGCTGCGCAAGGATCCGTGTGGATCATCTCTAGAGGCCGTACAGCTGTGCGGCTCGGTTTTTCTGCATCGGGCTTAGCGGACAGCGTCGTTCCGCGCAAGGTGAAACATGTAACCCGTAATTAGGGTATTAGAAACACCGATCAGAGCATAGATTAGGCTTTCCACAATACCGGGATCGGGCAAATTAAATTTTTGTTATCCGCTGCGTCGCCCGTAGGTGCTGTGTGAAACCTTACAGTGGTATCAGAGCCAGGTTCGCGCTCTGGTCGGTGTTTTAGCGTCGTTTAGAACCTTATTTTAGGGGCAATAAAATCTTCAATTATAATTTGAAGAAGGGGATGTTGGACATCCTCGTTCTTCCAGGATGCTGGGCATCCCTGGAGCAAAATTTAAAAAAAAAAATTTTATTGACCCGTTTGGGCGCACTGCGCCCGCCGCGTGCGCCGCGTGGGAGGCGCACGCGGCACCCGCGGTCAGCGCCTGTGGGGGCTGACCGCGGGGGCGGGCGGGGCGGCGCCCGCCTGTGGGCGCGCCGCGAAATAAATAAAAAAAAGTTTTTTTTATTAAAAACTTTGCTTATTATTATTTTAATTTATTGATGCATATATAAATATATATATTAGATATATATATTAAAATGCATAGTAAATTAAATAGAATTTTATCGAATAGGTTAAATAGTGTTATCTCAATGGTCAATGACAAATGTTAAATTTTATTTAACCGTGTTGAATTTACTGAGGTGAGATAATTACTATTTACCTTAGGATAAAATGGTAATAATTGAAGTTACTTCAGTAAATTTTAATTTTTAAATTTTTAATTATTAGATAATTAAAAAATTCAAATTTTGAATTTTGTTGAAGTTAAATGTGGAAAATTTAATTATTTGAATTTTAATTATTAGATAATTGTTAAATTCAAATTTTGAATTTTAGAAAATTACTAATTGAGGATAATTGCATTATTTTAAATTTATTTTCAAACAAAAATTATTGGATAATTAGTTTAAATTTAAATTAAATTATTGGCATGTTTAAATTTTAAATTTAAATTTGATTATTGGATAATTAAATTTAAATTTAAATTTAATTAATTATCTCAATTAGATGCCCCTATAGAAAATGATGGTTCTTTATGTGCGTTACTTTATTTACCTTGTATTGGCCTGCTTGTATGTTTAATTTTAGTTAATCATGCTTTGATTTTTAAAATTAAACAAAGCTAGCCTGTTTTTGTTTGCACATCCCATTTTTAAATTCAAAGTAAGGATTATTTTCAGAAAATAAACCTTGATTGATTTTATTTGAATGGGTTGGCAAGTGATCATGGACTTGGATTAATGTAATTAATTAGGGTCTGCGAACCTCCTTTCTCTCTCTGTTAAAATTCCAATGTACTTCTATCTTCCTCAATTGTTGTACTCGCCCTGAGGGCTGCTGGAATTTGAGTCACATATAATTTAATTTTTCCAGCCTGCGTGCCGTGTAAAAGTTGTAATTGATGCGGCGTCGGAGTTTGAAAGCGCGGAGCACACCCGATGAGGACGATCCAGCTGCTTCGGAAGCGGGCCGGATGTCTTAGTTATATTAGGGTTAAAGTCCATGATCACTTGCGTTTATTTTGCATTGGATGCATTTATTTTATGCAAACTACTAGGTACGGTAAATATATTGGATATACTTATATTACCACCTAGGGTGAGATCAAGATAAAATTAAATTCCCTCACGATTAAATTTTAGATCTGGTAAGCGTGGCTCTAGGAGTCGTCGTGGCCCTCCATCATTATGGAGTGAATGAACGTCCTCATTTCATGGATTTGTTGTGCTTTCCACAAGGTCCATGAGTTTGGGGGCGGGATTAAACTCCAAGGCTCGGCCTCAATGGGGTGAGGAATTGAACTCGGCCTTGTTGTGCTTTCCACAAGGGTCGGGTCATGAACTCATTGCTATGTAGTAATGATGGTTAGATCTAATCGAGAATATCCTTTGTTGTGCTTTCCACAAGGGGATGATTTCTCGGGGGCCGAATATCGGATATTGCATTAGATGCAAGTGCTTGTTGACTGCCCTTGAGATGGTGTATGGCTTGTTGTGCTTTCCACAAGGTCGTACATCAGTCTCGTTGGGATTCCGACCCACTAGGTAGATCTCGCTGATCTCCCGTTCTATATACTGAGGGTTATATAGTCCGACCAAAAAATAGTGGGACTAACTAAGATAGAAAATCACATCTAAGTTAGAATTTGAACACATGCTAAGTTGTCTTTTATTTCTTATCCAGATTACAATGTCGTCGTCCAACCCCCTCCGCGGCATCTTGGATGCAAATAGATTAACTGGACCGAACTACTCGGATTGGCTGCGTAATCTACGCATAGTCCTTACCGCCGAAAAGATTGCGTACGTGTTGGACACGGTTCATTCTGAGCCAGCTCCTGATGCCGACGAGGGCGAGTTACTGGCTTATGCCAAGTGGTCTGAGGACTCATCCCTTGTCCAATGTTACATGTTGGCCTCTATGGCTCCCGAGTTACAGAGGCAATTTGAAAAGACTGATTGTAGAAGTATACTTCTCAATCTACGCCAGGTCTTCGGGGAGCAGGGTAGGATTGAGAGGTATGACATCTCAAAAAGGCTTTTCAGGACACGGATGTCTGAGGGTTCATCAGTGCAGGCCCATGTACTGAAAATGATGGAGTGGATTGAAAGACTCAATGCATTGGGGTTCAAGTTGGATCTTGAACTATGCATTGATCTTATACTCCAGTCATTGCCCGATTCCTTTTCTTCCTTCATCATGAACTTTAACATGAACAGGATTGAAGCAACTCTTCCAGAGCTGCTCAATATGTTAAAGAGTGCTGAAAGAACCATGCAGAAAGATAAACAATCTTCGTCTGTAATGGTTATTGGCCGGGCCAACAAGAAAAGGAAGGCCTCTCAAATATCCACCACGAGTAACAAAGGGAAGGGAAAGAAAAAGGCCACGGGTAAGCAACTCGCCAAAGTTGACAAAGGGAAGGGCAAGAAGAATGAAAAGGAAGACAAATGTTTTCGATGCGGGGAAACTGGGCATTGGAAAAGGAATTGCAAGGCAATTCTAAATGAAGGTATTTTTGTCATAGACCTTAATTTGTCATATATGGAATCCACATCATGGGTATTGGATACTGGATGTGCATCTCATATCTGCAATTCTGTGCATGTGCTGGCAAATAGAAGGCGATTGGGCAAAAAGGAGATTGAACTGAGGATGGGCAATGGAGCTTTAGTTGCTGCCAAAGCTGTCGGGACTGCACGCCTCAGTTTACCTTCAGGAGTCATTCTGGAGCTGAATGACTGTTATTATGTTCCTAATATTATTAAGAACATTATTTCAATCTCTGGCTTGTATAACATTGGATACACATTGGCTTTTAATAGCACTGGGTGCTCTATAATGAATAATGGTTTGATTATAGCCAATGGTTCATTAGTCAATGGTCTTTATGTGTTAGATACACGTTCTAATGTTATGTAAATTTTCAATACTGATGAAGTAAATTCTGCATATCTATGGCATTGCAGACTTGGTCATGTAGGTGAGAAAAGGTTTCTCAATTACACTCAAATGGGTATTTGAATTCATTCGAATACAAGCCATTTGATACCTGTGAGTCGTGTCTCATGGGGAAAATGACTAAGGCTCCCTTTGGTGGACATGGAGAGAGGGCTGTTGACCTTCTCGAGCTCATACACTCGGATGTGTGTGGACCCATGTCCATAGAAGCAAAAGGAGGTTATCTCTATTTCATTTCTTTTATTGATGACTTCTCTAGATATGGCTATGTGTATTTAATGAGACATAAGTCACAAGCCTTTGAGAAGTTTAAGGAATACAAGAATGAAGTAGAGAAACAGACAGGCAAAAGTATTAAGGCTCTTCGATCGGATCGAGGAGGTGAATACTTAAGCCATGAATTCACTTCTTATCTTAAAGACCATGGAATAGTTTCTCAGTGGACTCCACCGTATACACCACAGCACAATGGTGTATCCGAGAGGAGAAACAGGACCTTGTTAGACATGGTCCGATCCATGATGTCTATGTCAGGACTACCCTTGTCTCTCTGGGGCTATGCGTTAGAGACTGCGGCTTATTTATTGAATAGGATATCAAGTAAATCAGTTCCTTCTATTCCATATGAGATATGGAAGGGCAGGAAACCAAATTTTAATCACATTAAAATTTGGGGGTGTTCTGCTCATGTAAAGAAGAACGAGAGTGATAAGCTTGAGTCAAGAACCAATAAGTGTAGGTTTGTGGGATATCCAAAGGAGACGTTTGGATATTATTTCTATCACCCTTCTGAGCAAAGGGTCTTAGTGGCCAAGAGAGCTGTATTTCTGGAAAGAGAATATCTACTCCAGAAAAATAGTGGGAGCCAGATAGAACTGGACGAGGTCCAAGAACCACAACCCATAGACACAAACTCATTAGATGAGACTGTATCGGTTGATCCTATTCAAGGTGAAACACTGACACTACGGAGATCTGGTAGACTACCGAGAGAACCTGAGAGATATGTTGGACATATCTCAGAGGGGTCCTCTAAGGTATGTATCGATGAGGATGATGATCCTCAGTCGTACCAGGAGGTGATCCATAGTGTAGACTCCGAGAAATGGCAAGAGGCAATGGATTCAGAGATCCAGTCCATGTACACCAATAAAGTTTGGAACTTAGTTGATGTACCCGAAGGGAAGGTCCCTATCGGCTGCAAATGGATTTTCAAAAGGAAAATCAGTGCAGATGGACAGATTGACACATACAAGGCTAGACTAGTGGCGAAAGGATATCGTCAAAGGCAAGGCATTGACTATGACGAGACATTTTCGCCGGTAGCCATGGTTAAGTCAATCAGAATCCTCCTTGCCATTGCTGCATACCTGGATTATGAAATCTGGCAAATGGATGTGAAGACAGCTTTTCTTAATGGAAATCTGTCAGAAGAGGTGTACATGGTACAGCCTGAAGGATTCACCTCCAAGCTACATCCTAATAAGGTATGCAAACTTCAAAGGTCCATTTATGGATTAAAGCAGGCATCTAGAAGCTGGAACTTAAGATTTGACGAGGCTGTCAAATCTTTCAACTTCATTCGGAATGAAGATGAACCCTGTGTTTACAAGAAGGTCTGTAACGACCCGAGAATCCGATTACCGGGAAGGCCCGATAACCCGAGACTCGCACCGCCACCCACGAGCCCGAAGACTCGGAAGGGTTAAAAGGATGGTGTGGAGACTACACAAGTATCACAAATAATTGCAGAAAATAAACAGTTATAATAGAATAACATTTTACATGGTCCACAACAGAAAATAACACAATAACAATAGTCCACGACTAGTACAGTGACAAGAAAGGAAAGTACAGCTACACGGGGCATCCCCCGGCTCTGACCTCCGGCACTACCGCTGGGCACCCGCACCACGCTGCGCTCCTGACGCGCTCCCCGAAGGTGGCGCCTCACCTGAAACACGGTGAAAACACGCAGGGAATGAGTCTCGGAACAAGACTCAGTAGGGATCACTCGAACCCTACCTCGAAAAACGAGAAATCACTACTCTAGCGGTAGAAAAGTATCTCGGAAAGGAAAGCCCTGTACTCTACAGAACTAGACCCTAACGGCACGTAAACCGAGACACGTGCCACGGTACGAGGAAACTGAAACTCAACGGTTGAACCGTCAAAAACCCGAAGGTCGGAAACACACGACTGACAGTCTGACACTCCGTACTCGACAGGAGTACCACCCACTAGAAGCACAGCCGGTAGCGTCCCCTGGCGTCTTACACCGCACCGCAGGTGCACCGCCTGACATGGTAGGTCCTACCCGAGGCGCAAACACCGTACAAGTAACCACAAATAAGTAACTAGTTGGGGTCACGCCCGTCGACGTGGGTCCAACCGCCCCCAACCACGTGTGCACACACAGACCTTGCGTCACTAGGTCTGGTCCTCTGACCGGTTTTCCCCCGTAGCCGGACTCTGGCTACCGACGAGGGGCCTACGGTAACCGGTCCACAAACCGTCTCGAAAGGTGGGTGCCCGTACACCACTCCCAGGTGAGACCAGCACCGCGCACTGGTGGGCTACGACTAGTGGAGGGTCGCTAAAGGAGTAGACTCTCGAGTCACGGAAAACAACACCCAAGCCCGACAACGTGTGGGAATCACCCCACGCACCAGTCCCGTCACACGGAGACCACGGTCGGAGAAAAGCGAGGTTGCCACCCTCATGGGGCAACACAGGAAGTGGCGGTCTACCCTCAGACCGTCACTGCCAAATGGCGGTCCACTCTAGGGCCGTCACTTGGAAATAGCGGTCTAAGGCGGACCGTCACACGGCCAGGGGGTAGGGGGAAGCGACGCGCCTACCCTAGTGCGTCGCTTGGAAGCGGCGCACCTAGGCCAGGGCGTCACATGGCACCCCACACCCACGAAAACCACAGGGAAAGTAACGCGCTTACCCTGGCGCGTCGCTTGCAAGCAACGCGTCGGGCTCAGTGCGTTACTCGCATGTGACGCGCCTAGACCAGCGCGTCACATGGCCCTCACGCTCGGGATGGAAAGGGAAGTGACGCGCCTGCCCCAGCGCGTCGCTTGTAAGTAACGCGCTGGGCCCAGTGCGTCGCTTGGCCCATCCACATGGGGGACAACAGGAAGTAACGCTCCTGCCCCAGTGCGTTACACGCATGTAACGCGCCTATCTCGGTGCGTTACATGGCCTGACCCCCAACGGTCGAAAGCATGTGACGGCCCAGCCCAGGGCCATCACTAGCAAACGGCGGCCAGTCGCAGGACCGTTACAGCCCTCGACCCCAAAGGCCAACACCCAGGGAAGTAACGCACCCCTCTAGGGGCGTTACAAGCATGTGACGGTCACTGGAGTGACCGTCGCTTGCCCCAGAGCACGCTACGGCGGGAGAACCCCAAAAACACCAACCACGCCCCCGTACCTCCACCGGAGAGGGGGAAAACAAGGGGGAAGACCCCTGGGGACCCCTAGCATGCATCTAAGCCACCAAAACATAGAATCATGGGCTAAAACCATAGATCGGGCGGCTCACCCCAAAACATGGAAAAACCCCAAAAACGCCCAAACATGCCTCTCTCGGCCTCCCCGCGGCCTACAAACCACGGAAAAGAACGGCGAAGAGCTAGGGAACGTCACCCTACCTCAATGGAGCGAATGCTCCGCCGGATCGTCCACGAATCGCGAAGAACGCTTGAAAACCCTCGTTCTTCCTTAAGCTTCCCACGCTTGCCGCACGCCCCCACGACCGCCTCGCCGCCGCCCACGTCGCCGCGCCGTCGCCCCGCCGCCGTCTGCAGCCGAAGGGGAGCTCGCCGTGGCCAACCGGGAGGAAGAGAGGGAGAGGGAGGGAGACACGGTGGAGGAGGAAGGAGGAAGAAGAAGATGGTGGGGGGAGAGAGAAAAGAAAAAGGGTTTTATAGAAAAACCCGGAAAATCCGTAAAATTCCAAAAAATAGGAAATCACACCCCCGCGATCCTCGGAACGCACCGATCGCAACGGTACCACTCGTGTCCGTGTGAACAGCCCGGTTCACCCGCAACGAGCGTCCGAAGAGAAAAGCCGAAACACACACCGGGAATCGGAAAACACACGCGGAAAAGCCGCGGAACGCCTCCGGGCCTCCGAAACAACTCCGGATCGCGCCGACCCGAACACGAAAGATGTCCGAAACGAAATTTCGGACACAACGGAGCCGGACACTCCGAAAACCAGATCCGGGACCCACGAAGAAGGATCCGAAAGGTCCGGGATATTACAAGGTCAGTGGGAGCTCAGTGACCTTCTTGGTCCTTTATGTTGATGACATCTTACTCATTGGGAATGATGTAGGGATGTTGACAACAACTAAGTCTTGGTTGTCTAAGACTTTCTCCATGAAAGATTTGGGAGAAGCATCCTATGTGCTGGGCATAAGGATCTATCGAGATAGATCTAAAAGGATGCTAGGATTATCCCAATCCATGTACATAGATACCATCCTCAAAAGGTTTAGGATGAAAAATTCCAAGAGAGGTCTCATTCCCATGAGACATGGAATTTGCCTATGGGATGAGTCCTAAAACTTCTGAGGAGGTGGCACACATGAATAAGGTACCCTATGCTTCGGCGATAGGGTCAATCATGTATGCAATGCTATGTACACGGCCTGATGTTGCCAATGCTTTGAGCATTGTCAGTAGATATCAGGCAAATCCAGGCGAAGAGCACTGGAAGGCAGTAAAGGGCATCCTTAAGTACCTGCGAAGGGCTAAGGATCTTTTTCTGCTTTATGGAGGAGAGGACCTACAGCTTAGAGCTTACACAGATTCTAGTTTCCAGTCAGATCCAGATGACTGCAAATCCATGTCTGGATTTGTATTCATGTTGAATGGAGGGGCAGTCAGTTGGAGAAGCTCCAAGCAAGACACGACTGCAGATTCGACGACGGAGGCGGAATATATTGCTGCAGCTGAAGCTGCTAAGGAAGCCGTCTGGATGAAGAAATTCATCTTGGAACTTGGCGTAGTTCCCGAGATAACAGCTCCCATCCCATTATTTTGTGATAATAATGGGGCCATCGCCCAGGCGAAGGAACCGAGATCTCACCAAAGGTCAAACCATATTCTCAGGCGCTTTCACCTTATTCGGGATATTGTTGATCGTGGAGATGTGATGGTAGAGCGTGTACCGTCAGAAGACAACATAGCAGATCCACTGACTAAGCCTTTGACACAGACTGTATTTGAGCGTCATCGGGATAAGATGGGCCTCAAAGTTGTGGGCAATTGGCTGTAGTTCAAGTGGGAGATTGTTAGTGTTGGTGTGCTACAGGCCAATTTCGGGTCGGGTAGGCCCAATAGTTGTACGATCTTGTTCATTAATAAAGTGGTGTTTGAGCGTAAATATGCGATTGTGTTACTTTACGTTGTCCCTAGGATATGTGGTTATAAAGTCAGCTCGAGATGGGATCTCGAACATGAGATTGACTTTACATGTACACATACCTTAAACTGTTCCTAGTTGGAGGGTAATCACTCGGGGACTTTGATTACCTATTAAACCAGTATACATGATGTGTCAGTGACCAGTCTCATGGTCATTGGTGCGGGACACCAACACATATGTGTAGGTGTATGTCCTTGGAGGATGTGCACTGAACTGATCCGCTATTGGATCTTCAGATGGTTGATTATACCTAATGTCAACTGAAGATCCAACGGTCACAGCAGCATCGTTGGTCCTTTGACCTGAGACATTGATCGGATCTTACACGAGGACTGGAATGGTTTAATTACTTAGCTAAGTGACTTTAACCATAAGTCATGAGTTGCCGAGTCATTAACCACTCCAGGATACGTGTGAAGATCATTAATGGTCAAGAAGGGATCGCTCACTGTCGGGTATATATCAGACAGTTAATGGGTCATGATATTGACGCTCCGTTAAATCCCTGGCCAGGGTCGTATGAGTTCGTTTAGGACGGACGTCATACACTTTAAGGAGGTCATAGTTAAATGGCACGATCATGGGGTTTGACATAAATCGTACCCTCGATCGTACCAGACTCATAGAATGAGCGAGGGATTATATCGATGCGGTAACTGTGGACTTACAGGTACCAGACATGCTGGTTTAAACCCGGGGTCCTCTAGGATCACGCAGATTTGCTTGACCCAACGTGATCAAAGGTTCGGAATAAATTAAACTATTATTCGGCTCTAGTAGAAGCGAAGAATACGTTTAATTTACTTCTAATTGAGAATTAGAAGTTAATGGACCTTAAACTAGAGTGACTGTGGGCCTAGAGGATCACACACAATGGATTCTTGGGTGACGGATTATTATTATACAAGTGTATGTATTAATTCCTTTTAATTCCTTTTGGAAAGGAGTGTAAATGGAGCTTAATACATATGTATAATAGAGGAAAGGTCATATATATAATTTTGGTCCTTTGGAGGTCTTTAGAAAAGGATAAAATCTCTATATATATGCTTCCTACGTGAGTTCATTCGAACTCTTACAACCTTCTCTTCCAACCTCTTAAGCTTAAGCAAGCACATAAGCTTAAGAGGAGGATTAGCCTCCCCCTTTCTCCCTCTTGCTCTCTCTCTCTCTCCAAAAGGTGATAGAGCCGGGGAGGTCGTGCCGGGGAGGTACCGTCGCTGCGCAAGGATCCGTGTGGATCATCTCTAGAGGCCGTACAGCTGTGCGGCTCGATTTTTCTGCATCGGGCTTAGCGGATAGCGTCGTTCCGCGCAAGGTGAAACACGTAACCCGTAATTAGGGTATTAGAAACACCGATCAGAGCATAGATTAAGCTTTCCACAATACCGAGATCGGGCAAATTAAATTTTTGTTATCCGCTGCGTCGCCCGTAGGTGCTGTGTGAAACCTTACAAGAATTTCATTGGAAGATGAACCTGTTCAGATAATTCCAAGGACCAATGTCTACTGTCAGAAATTCATTGGCACGTTTATGCATTACAAGAAGAAAGGAAACATGATAGTAAGAGATCTTCCAGGCTATGAGACATTACAAGGTCCAACAGTTCCCTCAACCGAACTTCAGGCTACTCCAGACACACACATTGGAGCTATAGTTCCTTTTAGAACATCTCCACCCTCTTCACCTCCTCAGATGTTCAGAGAGTCAGATGCACCTCCAGAGTTCCATACACAAACATCTGCACCAGATCAAGCCGGCACAAGCTCCAATCATTCTCTTCATTCCCATATGATGAAATATATGCAGGAGCAATTTACTGTCATGAAAAGTGAAAATTTTAAGCTGAACTCCAATCAAGAGCTTATTCATACCCAACTAGTATATGTCAGTGCACAGCTGCTTCCTATTATGAATGAACTTAAGGAATTCCGTGCAGACACTCAGATGAAAAACACTGAACTTCAACAGCAAATTCAAGAGCTTTCTGTTCAACATTCACAGTTCCAGGATGCAGTAGTTCACATCTCCTCGCAGCTTAGTTCCCAGCATCTAGTCGGCTCCAGCTCTGATATTCTCTCTACAGTCACAGCTCACTTCGATCATTTATTGAACACTATGCAGCACTGGGCTACGGACATAAATACACAGATTGCACATGTTCAAACATCTGTCAAGCAGATAAACCAACTCAAATATCTGTCTGCATCCAACCACCACAGTCACTTTGAACATCTTTTAATGACGTTGTTCATTCTCACAAGCCTTTATTTCGTTTTGGATGATGATGGCCAGAGATGCTGATGATGATGACACCTCACTCTTCACACATGTCTGTGAAACATGGGCATGAGCAGGTGAAGCATGCACTGGCAGGCATTTGGTCTGGAAATGAGCTGGTGAAGCATACACATGGGGCATATAAGACTAACGATAATAAGTAGTATTACATTCTAGTAAAAACGATTACATGTCCAATATAGGACTTACATTGCATACGTCTCTCTTAAACACGTTCACTTGAATAGGCAAATGACAAATAGTACAAATATGACACAATACATCAGTAATTTTAAGTTTTTCAATTGCAACTCTATCCTTTCTAATTTCTTTGTCATGCATTCTTCCATCGCCTTCAGTTGATATTTGACATCCACAACATTATAGGTAGTATCATCAACCCACTCAAAGAAATCGCAATCCCCGTCAGTATTTGCATACGGACAACAATAGAAACGCTTGCCTTTCGACCTCTCACGATTTGAGACGTAAACCCGACAATTACTCCTTCTACAGTTGCATTCCATCGGCGGCACACGAGATGAGACGACAGCTCCTCGAGACAACTGCATTCCACTAACATTTGATGACTGCATACGACACGAACAAGTTATTATCACTGTAAACATAGATGTGGAGAATAATCTAGCCATCAAAATAACATACCATTTCAGACATGGGGAGAATAACAAGGGTCGATTTGTCGTGTTGGGCGTGATGGCAAGGGCCGGCGGTGGTCGGTGGGCCGTCGGCGGTAGGCCGTCAGCGTCGACCAGTGGGGCTTCTGCGGCTGGGGCCTTGCGGTGGGGCGTCTGCGGCGGCCGGTGGGGGTAGTCCGCAGCTTGCAACGGCGGTGGGGCGTCTGCAGGGGTGAAGGGTTTCACTTGGAAAGGGTCATGAGTAAGGATAGTTTAGGATTTTCAACTTTTTTTAACGGAATGATGGAATATTCCATCGAATATCCAATTGTTTTAACGTCGGTGAACTACACGGACCTTTCTGTAAGAGTTACATGATTTTAAGGACTTTTTAAACAATAGAGAGATTGTAGGGACTAAAAAATAATTCGTCATATTTGTAGGGACTAATATGTAAAAAAATCCTATTTTTTATTACTTTAACACTTTCATACTTACGCACGCTAAAATACCATCTGCCCTCGGCTGAAAAATCGTTGTAGCAAGTCCGATGATCCATATGTTATATATATATATATATATATTTGTGGTTGAGATGGATGATTTTCCCAGGCAAAAGCGTGATGTAAGCTATCGTAACCCTGTGAGAACTTGTTGCCTGTTCCTTTCATAAGCCATTGATCTATTTCGGCTACAAGTTTAAGAAATAAACTGAAAAACGTGTACTTCCATTTGTACCATGGGTCAGGAACTCTCATTCCGGTGATGAAAGGTGCACAATGGGTAGAACTCTTGTTAAATGATCAAATACATTAGTACTCTCTGTGCAACACTACTTTTAAAGGATCAAAGATCCGTTTGAAAGCCTTAAGTTTTAGGATTGGAATCGAGAGAATTTGCGAATTTTCTCACTCATCTAAAATAATGTGGATTTGCAAGGGAATATGGAATAAGGAGAAAACTATGTCTGCAGTGCCACGTTATTTGTCCTTGACCAAAACAATATTTTTTTAAAAAAAAGAAAACATTATCTTTGAAGTCCCGTCTTGAGATGCAAAAGTTAATAATCCAGCTCGAAGCCTTTTATATGTGTTCTAAGATTATCCTGTAGTTTCTTTTTTAATTCTGCATTTTCAAATACAACTTGGAAAACATCATAAAAGCAAGAAATCTTTCCTTATGGCATGTAACATAGGAAGTGAGACGCAGACACATTTAGGAATCATCTTCAAGTTCATTTGGAAGGTGTCCGGATACAATGTGATGTGGAGCCCTGAACTCTACCTGTCAAATTGCTTCAACAAACCTTTTCCCCCTTCAATTGTAACTGTACAGAAACTGGCCGCTGGGATTTGGAAACACCTTGTCAACATTGTGTCTAGTGGTGTGAGAATGAACCAAAAACAGTAACAATAAAAGGAAACAAGCAGGTACTACCAATGAATAGGATATTAAGAATAAGGAACATCCAAAACAAGGATTAAGGGATGGTGAAATCAAGGATCATCGTGAGGCAGTGAGGCAGAACTATAGAACATGAAGGGAAAACTTAAAAAAAAAAAGGAAGACGTATACACAGTTGCAGACTTCATTCTACCGTGCCATTCATGCTCCATGCACTTCAGATAGACTTAAACAAAATAAATTGCCATTTCCTCTCTCTCTCTCTCTCTCTCTCTCTCTCTCTCTCTCTCTCTCTCTCTCTCTCTCTTAAGAAAAATGAAGAACATTAAAATCTATGAGATACATAATAGCACTTGAAAAGAAAGCATGGCGCCACACAATACACACAGAATGTAGGAAGGAAAGAAGAGAGCAACAGCTAAATTGTTCTAAAAGAAGATTCCCCCCTCACGGATAACATTACAGGAAATATCCCATCATTCCTTCACAAGACCGAAACAGCCAGGTTTGTTCAACTCACAAACAAATGAAGCGAATTACTTTCTAGAGGATTTTCACACTTGTACACGAGACCTACATTCACAAAACCGCTGCAATTAGAGCTCTGCTTCTTCTCCAAGGGTGCTGACTGCTCAAAGGTCCTTTCACCGAACAAAGCAGTGGAAGACAGAATATGAAAACTAATTTTGAACCCCCCGAACAATGAAATGGAAGTCAACATATCAATACTAAAACCTGCAACTTCCTACTCTTCACAGTAAACCATAAGCAAATCCTCTTTCGTGTTTATTAAAAATGGCTAAAGCATTACAGCAACAATCATAAAAGAAATCCATAAGATTTGCACACTGTTCTGTAATTTCGTTTACAACGTTACTTGAGTGATTTTAAACAAGCTTGCAAATATCATGGACAACAAGGCCATCAGAAAAAGGGGTAATGCGAAACCACAAATTTCTGCATGCATTAACCATGCATACATCAGTCGGACGAGACAACATCACACAAACACTCCGTTGTTTAGAGAGGTCACAATCCCATCATCATTTTTGCATGTAAAGATGCTTTTCAATTAAACATAATTGTGACTCAGATGCAAAAAAATAGAGACACGTACCTGACATCATCTGATACGAGATAAAGCAATTTTCTGATGCATCTAACTACAGTGTGCATAGACTCGTGCTTGTTCGTTGAATCCATTTCAGGCTTAAACCAAATTTTTGCTAAATTGAACTTACTTAAACCAACTGGTAACAGTATATGAGACAACTTGATCTGAGTATCAAGGAGCCAGCTAAGTTTTTACACCTTAGTTCCAGCTGGAAAACCATTTTTGCTTTGGTTCTGTCTGGCAACTAATTCAATTTGATCTCATTCAATAGAATAACAGCTATTATCTTCAATTTGTACTATCCTTCAACTCGTCAGATCTGAATCACTGACAAATGACAGAGAATAGCAACAACAGCAGAACTCCGAAGACACCTTAGAGCAACAGATCAAGGGCAATCAACATTCACACATACAAGAAAAGGTATAGTATAGCCACAAAGAATCCTCTGACTCTGTTGATGAGATAGAGTAAGACCTGTTATCTTCACTTTGCATTCTCCTTCAGTTCATCAGAGTCTGAATCACTGACATTGTAGCCTAAAATGGGAATGAGATAAAGGCTCACCGTGGGCAATCATGGAACACAAATGTCAAAAGCAACAGGGACAAGGATGACAATAGAAAATGAAGAAAAACAACTGTGTGCCTAGAGAAACAGAAGAACATCTCACCTGGATGTTTATCACCAACCTTTGAAGCTGATGGCCTGAGTTGCGAAGCTTTTGTGATCCAAACCTTGCCCTACAATACCCACAAGATACACCATCAATAAACAGGAAGAAAGAAAATGTAATAGTTGAAAAAGAGAAGCATAAGAAGGCATTATCAGGAGAAGAATCTGGTAAGAGAAACCTGTTTTTTTTCTTCTTTTTTCAAAAGTGAGCAAAGGGAACCTAAAGAATGAAACTTTTAAAGAAGACAAACCCATGTTTCTCTGTTAATTCAACAATGCTAACAAACACTGAAGAACAACCATCAACCATCTTGTAGAGTTGCAGAAGTTCTCACGTGTCCAAATAAGAAAAGCCCATGTATAAGTTAATTTACGTTATTCCCACCTTGAGTTGCCTCCCCGGCATAAGACGGAAAACACCTAAGTAAGTGTTAAGACTATTTAGCCCCAAAATTACCAACATGTTGAGAACAAACGAGAATCATCGACTCCTCATCCGAAGAACTCAACTACGGAATGAAATGTCCAGAGACCAAGGAATGAACAATCGAAATCAACCATCAGGGAAAACATAGATGAATTTCTTTACTAACAAACAGACGAAAAAAATAGAAACTTTGGCTGTTTGGCACCAAAATTCAACATCCATAAATACAATTGACCGAAAACATGACAGAAAAGTCAAACGCTCTCCTTTATCCGTACGCTTGTTTTTTTCTCCACTCTACTCATAGTCGAATAGCTATTGCAATTGTTTGAATTGGTGGTGGATGAAGTGGGCAAGCGGCGGGTGCAGCCAAAGAATCATCCGTGGGCAATTCCTAATTGGCGGTTGGGTGACGATATACGAACCCTAATAGGGCTCCAAAGCCCTAGCCGAACAACAGAATTTCGAAGGGAAAACAGAGTGCCAAGGAAACCCCCCACCTTCTGCGCGTTGCGGGGGACGCCATAGCCGCTGTGGTACATCTGCCCCACGAGCACCTGCATCGTCACGTCCCCGGACCTCGCCTCCTTGAGGGTGTCCAGGAACCACCGGTTCACGCAGTCCGCCACCACCTGGGAGAGCGGGGTCCTCGCCTCTCGTCGCCCCGGGCACCCCTCCATCGCCACCCTCCCGGCCGCTGTCGCCCCGTGGGCACCTTCCGACCCCGTCCGAGCTGCCCTGGGAGCGGGCGACGAGTTGGACCTCACCCCGGCGTGCCTCGATACCCTCTTGAGCCCGTCCGCAGGGACCTGCGCGCAGCCGCGTAGATTCGCCGCCACCACCGCCGCTGCCGCGGAGGGGAGACGTCTTCCCATAAAAGGGGGGATGGTGGGGCGTGGTCGGCGAAGTAGTTAAAATGCTGGGGGCGTCGTGGGCGCTCAGGAAGGCTGCTTGTCAGTGGCATCAAATAGCCGTTGAAGCCTAAAAAATGGAGAGGGCTGCTGGTGGGTCGGTTGGCATTGGATTAAAATAAATAATGTTTGAAGATCCTTAATAATAACATGGTTTGTTTATGATGATCCTTCCTGGGTGAGTAAAATTTTGTTGTTATTTTATTTAAGACCAAGTCATGTCAAGTTAAGATCAAACAAACAACCTCACTTGTACCCCCGTTAAGTACTCTTTTAAGTCATCCTTGCACGTCAGCCAGTCATACAGGTACTTAAAGGGGTGGTGATGATAAAGAGAGTATCTTAAGGGGGTGTCTCATTACTTTACAAGAGTAAGAACTATATCATCATCATCGTCATCGTAATCTAATATGTCGTCATAATCTAATAATTATTTGAGACCGATTATATGAACCTTATTTCACTGAACAATTCTATCAAGTGATATATTCATCTATACTAATCTTCTCTCGTTCTATGTAGGAGTGCTTTTACCGACCCAAAGAAGGTTAAGACTGCCGCATAATCATTGATACAAGAGATAATTACATGCATAGCTGTTGAATCTATCATATTCTGTTATATGTTCTCGTATTCTTATGGAGGGTAAAATCGACTCGGCCTAGGCACAGCCCACTAGCGTCAGGCCCGCGTCAGCCCAAGACCCGTCAAGTATTCTTACTGGAGTAGACGCCCACCGGTATCTCGGCCGTCAAATGACTCTCCGACGACCGAACGTTACTCTCGAACGTTATTCCCGTCATTGTCGGCCTCTACTCCAGTAAGGGCGAGCACGCGCCTAGGGCACCATAAGACTCGCCTGAAGACCGCACGGCCCGGATAAACAGGTGCAGAAAGGGAAACTCCCCACGATCCCGGGAAGGCATTACCCCACAACTCGCGCCTTTCCCTAGGGGATGGGTCTCCACCGCCAAGACAACCGGTATAAAAAGACCTCCGATCAAATGACAAAAGACAGACGGAGAGATATACAGAGACCCCTACTTGCACGCACGCAGGGAAACGCTCTGACCCATAGAAGAGAAGAGAGATACCAAAGAGAGCTAACCCCCGTGGACGATCTGAACACGGCGAGCACTCTCCGTGCACTCGCCGGGCACATTAGGCTCGTCACCTCCAGCTCCCAAGTTTGTCTACTCCACCCTCACGCTCTATCATCTACTCTATTTCTAGTTGCTCTTCACCTCGTCATAATTCTTAAACATCGGAGGGTTGTCCCCTGGGATAATGCACATAGCTCCTTCTGACGCCTTCTTCATGATGTTTGCAGGCTTTCACGGGTGACTAGACATTCTTCCCCAATCAAATAAATCTTAAAAATGTGGTAAAAAGTTCGGAAGATCAGTTTTTCATCTCTACACTTATTATTATATATGTCTTCATAATAAGGTGTATTCTATCATTTGTAGTTCTCCCCTCACTTACCATTTGGTTATCTTATCTTTGGATATAAAGAAGAGAATACAAAGACTGGCATGCCTTTGTTTAACCTCGAATTCAAAGCCATATATATATGCCTAAATTTGTCATATTCTATTACATACCCTAATGTTCTTTATATTATCATATATACCTCTTAATGAACTATACTCTATGATTTATAGCCACGATTTGCTGAGGCACACCGGATCGGTGCGTATTGCACGTCCTAGATTATGCCAGCCAAAAATAAATACGACAGTACGTCAATATGCACTCGATATGGTACCATTATTTTTAATAAACAACTTCATTTTTAATAAAAAATATTTTTGTGGTAAAAAAACCAAAAACCTTATGTGTCGAGAGGATACCTAAAGCACCGGCACCGTATGTAAGACCAACCTTGTCTATGGGTGTGTAGTGTCATTTGCCTCTTGATTAACTCAACATTAGATAGATTAAAGGAGTAAAAAGATTAACTTGCCCTTGTTTAACCTCCTCCATAAAATTGGAATCGTCTTTCCTTTTTAAGAATTGTGGCACCCTTCAATGTGCTAACAACTATGTCAAAAAGTATGTTTAACAGATTTGACGTCTTTTAACTATTGCCGTCACTGGACTCACCTCTTTCCGCCATTGGTAGGACATTGTTGTCATTTGCTAAGCTAACCTCAACTAGTGCCAACTTTACCAGATTCTTCAGTTACATGAGGTTTTGAAGAAGTCATTTACATCAATATACAATAATTTGACCCCACATGAAGTAGGAGGGGTACAAACTTTTACATAATATTGCCGGCATATGTGAACAGAGCAGTTTGGGCGTTGACAACAAGGCAATTCTAGATTGGAAGAGCAATCTAACCTTTGTCAAACAATGCTTCATGGGAACGAAAAATAAGAACCAACCACTAGTCAGAAACTCCAATCCATCTTTGAGAAACAACTTGATCGCTCCAAACACAGTTTCATGTGAATGAGAGAAATAACTGAACCCCAAGGTGAGTTACTTAAAGAATCTAAGCTGAAAAAGATATGGCAGCTTCAAAATCCAGGATTATGTCATTGCTATCTATGTTATAATCATTCGAGTTACCAAAAATCTTTACATGAACAGGATCCATCCCTAAAGCAATGGAACCTATTATTGTCCCTGACAACAATCTCACGATCAGAAATCTTCGAAATGATTTTTATGGCTGTATGGCAATCTGCACATACACGAAGGTTCTTCACCACACGAATCACATCTTTGGCAGCTATGGTAATTAGACCAAATGCGACAGCCAACTTTTCACTGTGATGTCCCAGAGAGTGCTCTTTCTCTTCCTCTTCTACATCAAACATGACAACTTCGGTGGTTGGGGTGTACCCTAGTGCTTTCAGTTGCTTCCCCAACTCTTCAAGCTTAGAGTAGATCTGTGCATGCAGCGGATGCGAACGATCACCAACCCGGAACTCGTGGACCACACCATTCACTTCAACCCAACTGCATCCAGGGATCTTCTCAATTCCCCTGTGTTTCATAACAAGTCTAAGTTTTGCAGCATCTCCCCACCTACTGCTGTTTGCATATATGTTTGACAGGAGGACATAGTTCCCTGAATTCTGTGGTTCTAGTTCAATAAGCCGCTTCAGCACATGCTCAGCCAGCCAGATGTCTCGATATATTCTGCAACCACTCAGGAGAGCTCCCCAAACAACAGCATTGGCTTCAACAGGCATTTCTTTTATCAACTGATAAGCCTCATCCAATAAGCCTGTTCGACCCAGAAGGTCAACCATGCATCCATAGTGCTCCACTTTCGGAGTCAACCCATAGACTCTGCTCATGCTGTCAAAATACCGTCGCCCATCTTCAACCAGACCAGAGTGAGTACAACTACAAAGTAAACCTACAAAAGTATTCCCGTCAGGCAGTAATCCTAATTTCTCAATATGAGCAAACAGGCTGAAAGAAACTTTCACAAACCCATTCATGGCAAGGCCAGAGATCATTGCATTCCAAGCAACAACATCTCTTTGCTTCATTGCTTCAAAAACTGCCCAGGCTCTACCCACACTGCCACATTTCGCATACATGTCGATCAGTGCAGTACCAAGAACAGGGTTGCAAAGGTAAACATCCCTGTCAATTAAGCTGCCTACCGAATGACCAAACTCCAAGGCCCCAAGTCTACCACAAGCTGAAAGAACTCCAACAATTGTGAAGCAATCGGGTTTTACCCTTTGTCCCTGCATGCGGTAAAAGATCTCCAAAGCTTCCCTAGGAAGCCCATTTGATGAGTACCCTGCAACCATGGCACTCCAGGACACCACATCCCGCTCGGTCATCCCATCGAAAATCTGACGAGCTTTGTCCATTCTCCCACATTTGGCGTACAGATCCACAAGAGATGTGGCCACAAACACATTACAGTCCAAGCCCTTCTCCTCTATGTATCTGTCTATCCACTCTCCGGTCTTCAAATCTCCCAACTGGGAACAGGCCGTCAGTACTCGGACAAGGGTGAAACTATCCGGCTTCAAATCCATTTCCAACATCTTCCGGAACAAGCCAAGTGCCTCCTCCAATCTCCCCCCTTCCATATACCCAGTAATAATCGCGGTCCAAGACACGACATTTTTCACCGGCATCTCGTCAAACATCTCCTGGGACTGATCCAAGCGCCCGCACTTGGCGTACATGCATACCAAACTCGTCTTAACAAACACGTCCAACTCGAACCCAGCCTTCAAGATGTGGGCGTGGACCTTCAATCCCAGTTCAAGGTCGAGCAGCCTCGTGCACGCCTTCAAGACGAAAGGGAACGTGAAGTTGTTGGGGCACAAGCCCTCCCGACGCATGATGCAATAGAAGTATGCTGCCTCCTCCCATCTGTCGGCCGCGACGAACCCGCGTATCATCGTATTCCAGATGTAGATGTTCGGCTCCCTCATGTCGTCGAACAGGTGGTGGGCATGGTCGGGCTTGCCAGACTCGAAGAGGGACCTCAGTAGCAGGTTGAGGAGGTAGCTATCCTGGTCGAGGCAGAGGCGGAGAAGGCGGGCGTGGATGTGCTTGAGCTGCTTGAAGCAGACGGGGGGGCGGAAGGAGGAGAGCCATGCCTTCAGCTCCTCCGGGGCTCTGGAGAGGAGGGTGGAGGAGGCGGCGGGCGCGAGGAGCGCGGGGCTCACCTCCCGCCAACGGCTCCGGAGGAGCAACATGGGAGGGAGCCAACTCGCGGCGGCGTGGATGGGCAAAAGTCATCTTGCCGGTGCTAAGCGCAGCCGCGCCGCCGCCTCTGCTGCCGCCGCCACGCCGTGGCCGGCCGTATGGTAGACCATAACAGGGTTGATATGTCTGAAAAGTCTAAAAATACCAGGCGGGGCGAGAGAACAAAGTTTTTGTGCGATAACCCCGCGCGTCTCGATCTGAGCTGGATATCTTTTTCTGCACCGCGGGTTATCCCCACTTTAAACCCGGATATCCATGGGTTAACACAAAATATAATTTGATAGAAGAATAAAGTTAATGTGGGATAAGTGAAAGTTAACTTAGGGTTAACCTCTTTCATTTTAACCCATCTCTCGTAGTGGAACATAGCTAACCATTCTGAGAGGTGGGTTAAATGAGAGGAGTGAACCAAGGGTTAACCTCTTTCATTTTAACCCATCTCTCGTTGTGGAACATAGTTAATCATTCTGAGAGGTGGGTTAAATGAGAGGAGTTAATCTGAGATTAATTTTCACTTATCTTAGATTAGTTTGGGTTGACTTGGGTTGGCCATGAACGAGGTCAGAAATTGGATGTTCCTTGTTAGATTGAGGTTGATAACCCTAAGTCGGAGGAATTATTTAAAAAAAGATGGGAATTCAAAGAGTTTGGCATATACAGATCCTACGGTCATGAGACGATGATCAGTGGCTTTGTCAAGCATATCAATCTTTGCTTTCGGGATACAAGTGGTACAAGTGATGTTTTACCAAAAAGATTGAAGGCATCAGACGGGGTGAGAATTCTATACTTGTACCCCTTTCTCTTTATAAATGAAAGAAGATGGCTGAGGAGTATTTAAGTCTAGAGCTGTCTTCTCATTATGTGAAGTACGAGATTTCAGATCTAGAAGGTCATTCTCAATCAAGGGAGAGGGCAAGAGGTGCCAAGGTAGAGCCCATCCTCTCTGTCACACAGTTGTAGTTGGGATTCATGAGGTTCCACCCTATCGCCCGACGCATATTGACCCGGTCCAGTTTAGACACTATATGATACAGTTTAATTCGGGTCTCACTCGAAGAGACTCGATTTATCTCAAATTGAGTCAACCATCTCGATCTGACGTAGATGCGATACGACGAGCTCGACTTGATATTAGTCGTACCGAGTCGACAAAGCATTTCAACGGAGTGTCGAAGAGAGAGAGGGTGGCACCGCAGGACATCAGTCAATCTCTCTTTCGTAGTCAATTTGCACATGGTTTTGGAAATGCTCACATGTGAAGTACTCACCAACCGGGCAACTGTGCAAGTTTTAATCAGGAACGTGCACTGCCAATTTGCCCTACCTACATCCATGAGCCATATTTGTTGCAATTCAAGGGATGAGTAATACTTGTGGGTGTGCAGCAGCTCATTCGCAGACCTTCATTTTTTGGGGGGGTTTCTTTTTCTCGTGGTCTTATTCTCTGGCCGGTTTGATATCTGAATTGTCGGAGGATTTGTTAAATGATGAGAGAGAATTAGAGGTGAGATTCACACTCTCCCCTCACACACATAGCCCGTGTTCGACCTCAGATATAATATTCGACCCTAGAGGGTCGAATACGATATCCCACCCGAGAAACAAATATGACCTAACAAACATTTCTCATATGGACCAAAGAGACGGGGGATGTGAAAATGTGCTGCAGAGCAAGTATTACCCTCCAGAGACCGTACACGGCAGGCACCAAGTCGTCTGCAATCTCTCTTTTTATCAGTCTCTACTTTTATTATATCGTGATGTGCAAGAAAAGAAAAAGACAACCCATATTTGATATAGATTCTACATGTTTTTTTACTTTTTTTTTCACATGTGACATCAATCACATATTCACCAAAGATGGGAGGATTACAGCTGACGTGCACCATGCAAGTAATCTCCATGCAGTCAATTGGGATGGTCATATATTAAAATGAGTTTTGTTTGCTGCACACCCGTGGTGTGTTAACATTCTGAAACGTACAATGTTTTTAATTTTTTATATTTTTTTAAAAAATTAAAATAATATTTAAGGACTCTAATTTGAAGTGTAAATCACGTCTCCCTCAAATTATCTAAAAAATTAAAAATAAAATAAGTCATTTTTTAAAAGAATAGACTTAACACTATTTATTTGATCTGATTTTTTTTATTTTTTTAAGTAATCTATTGATGGGATGACTTGCACCCAAATTATGTCATCACGAGAGCTACTTCAAAAAAAAATTAAAAAATTAAAATTAAATGAAAACCCTGCACACCCACATTGTGCAACACAATCGGATGTACAGCGAGCCTTACTATTAAAATAAAGGCCCAGGTCTTCTCTCCACCTAATTTAAACCTCTCAAGGTTAGCTTGGTTTGTCTGAACGAAGGGTGGGTTGGGTTCCGTTGTAGTCCAAGCCTACCCAAGGCTACCCTTACTGATAATGCCTTTATATGTATTGAAAGAGTTTGATTGCTGCACATGCAAGTTCTTTACTCATCTTAGGTATTCAGCAATTTTAAAATATGATAAGGTGGGAGTCCATCTCATCCATCCCACGGTAAAAAGATAAATAAAAAATGACTTAAAAAATTTATGTGGGCGCACTAAAGAACACTACAAAACCACATCCAGCGCAACGTTCATTACTCGGCCATCCTTAACAATTTGCAGATAATTCACAATTTGTACACGAATTTGATGGATACTATTGATATATATACATGCTTTTGGTGTATAATAAAAGCCGAACCTACAGATGCCCAAATTCTGAAGTGGATTTTAATTGTACGTGAACTGCACACATTGTAGATTATCTTCCATACCTTTGATAAAATCAATAAAGATACTAATGAAAAAATAGCACAGAAACTTAATGATATATAATCTTTAATATCGATATAATATAAAACTAAGCACAAGCTTTTTCCTCCCAAACACTTTCATTTTCTCTACATTAGCACCGACTTGCCCTGTGTAATATTCTTGGCGTCTACAGCATACTTGATAAGAAGGCATCAAAATTTGCATACGCCAATGTCGTCAAGAATTCAGCCAAAGTGGATCATGAGGATTTGGTAGCTTGGAAAGAACCAATGTCAACACTCCAATGAGAGCATAGACAGATATTATTGTATCAAGTCCAGGAGCATTTGCCAAGAGAACTCATACCTTCTATCAACTTGAATTGGGAAACAAGAAAATGAAGCTTATCAGCCAGTTTGAGACTATACAACAGCGCCACATAACATCCTCTCTACAATAACATATACACTGGGAAAAGAAAAAGAAGACATCTTTAACCCAAAATTTGAAGGAGAATGACACATAACACGGATTAAGCAAGTGCACCGGGACCCATTTGATCCCGCCTTTCCATCTTCATCAGAGCAAGATACACAAAACTGTATATAGGATGCAATTTTGGTGCTTTATCCAAAGAAAGAAAGAAATCTATATATCGTACATTGATGCGCAGTCATAGAAGGTAGGCCCTTTGCTCATCAATCTGTCTGAAGCAGCCTGCCTCGATTTGCTCAGATATATGCAACCCATCGCCAGAATCGCCCACCTGCTTACAAGCCGATGCCACTTGCCTTCGAATGACATGGCTCAAGAATCACTCCAGCTATCCCCATCATCATCTTCATCGCTTCCAACAAATGCCTGCTCCAAAAACGTTTTCACACATTGCAGTAAGTTGACCAGGACATTGAACAAAATTGAACAAGAGAGCTTCCAATGGATGCATAGAGCTTGTAATCCCTGACCTGGCGAATAGCATTTGCTCTCTCCAAAATGGCAGCAACCTTCAAGTTCGTTGGAGGACCCTTCATGTGTGGCTTTGCAACGGTTGCTGGTTTCAGGCTAAAGGACTGACAAGAAGAAGCCAATGTCAATTGGAAAAGTGCAAAGAGAAAACAAACGTGGACCACCAAACAGCTTCACCACTGGCTATATACCTTGTTTCTTATCTGTTCCAGTAACGTATTTCTCTCGCTTTCTGGCTTGGCTGAAGGGCGAACCATCTCAGAAACTCTTCGCAGCTGCAAAACAAGCAATAGTAAAAATATCACTCCGTACGGTTGAAGAATGAATAATACTTCATCTTTCATTTCGTCATATAGAATGACACCAACATACCGTGCTTTTATCATGAGCAGCAACTGCCTCAATTAGAGGATCTCTAGGCCGGTTAAGTAGGAAACGAGGCCTCCCATTTGGCTGCTCCGTTTCTGCTGCAGGCAAGGTAAAACTTTCAAAAGTCTCCATGTTGCCCTCTTGAGAGATCAAAAAGCCTTGTGGAGCTATCTCTGCCGTTGACATAGTGTCTGGAGCATAGCCTCGTGGAGCTATTTCTGCTGTTGACATACTCTCTGGAGCACTCAGATGTTGTACCATTCTATTCCCAGGTTCTCCACAGTCATATTGGCAGTGCTCGCTTTCAGGGGATCCTGAGGACAAGAATGGGTTTGAAGGATGTATTGTCACAGTATCCAGGATTGAAGTTTCATGCAGAGATTCTGTGCATACTAAAGTAGGTTGTGAAGCAGAAGATTTTGGAGGTTCAATAGATTCTCCCTCAGAGACCGTGTGAAAATGCTGATATCTCACATCTGATAATTCTACTGGTGACGTAAATGGGTTTAACAAAGCTTCTTGACAGAATTCATTCTTCTGCTGATCATCTTCTACATGAGAAACTACAGATGATGAATTTGCAGGAAGACATTTCATTTGTGCATCTAAAGCAAGCATATCACCGTGACATTTTAGATCTTCCACTGCAGGTGGTAGGGCAGATGCCTGGAAAGGATTCATTCTTTCTTCCTCCAAAGGTTGGCAGCCAAACCGATCACTGTCACTTGGATGCATTGGTACCTGTAAAAATGGGTTCACTGGCTGCACCATGGCTCCACCCATTACTAGTGGACCACCTGAATAATCCAAAGAAGGTAGTGCAGTCAAACTGTTCACCCCACCTTGAGGCCCAGTCATTTCTCCATCAGTCATTATAGTGCTCAGTCGAAGCTTTCCCGTTCTCCACTGCAGGGGAGGTAGTGGAGGAAGTGGTGGGTCTTTGTCTAGGGGCAGTTCAGATGAATGTTGCTGGATCATCACAGTGCTGGATGAACCAGGGCTAGGAAAACTTTGTACTGATGCAAGTGATGCACTGAAAATTGCACAAGTCACTGGGATCCCAAGGCTTGATTGAATAGAAGAACCAGCTTCTGTTTCTAGTTGGTTCAAACTGGATACATTAGCTGAAGGTATGCCCGACTCATAAATCTGGTCACTGCTAACATAATTAACAGAATCTTGTGCTGCTTCCGGCATTGATGGCTGTCTCTCAGTCTTCTTGAAGTTGTCATCTTGTCCACGAGACTGTTCTCTTTCAAACTGGATATCAGAAAGGTCAAGTCTTCCAAATTTTTTTAGCAAAGAAATCTCATCAGATTCACCAGAAGATTGTGAGTTAAATACTTCTGTCAAAGGACTGATGTTTTCTGTGATGACATCTTCGGATAGCAATACATCACCATTTGCAGCCTGGCAAGATTCACATGAAGCGGGAGGTTTTGACTGAGGGACTTGATTTACTGATGGACACTCAATGACTTCAGTGACCTCTGATAGATTCATGATCAGTTCAGCATGCTTGATTGACTCATAATCAGAATTGTCACATGATTCAAGAAGCCTTTCTTCAGTTCTTGAGGTCTGTATAGAATCAACCATTTTCTGATCTTCTTGACAAGGAACAGAGATGACGGGTTGCATGACCATATTATTAAATGAATCATGAATAGCCTCTGTGGATTTTGAATCTCCAGGATCACCAACAGCATTAGATTCTTCCTGTCCAGGAAAATCAATTTTAGAAGCTTGATGATCATCTTCTCCAGTTAGATCATCAGAATTGGATGCCTCAATATTCCCAACATAATGCTCCACACCCGATTCAATAGACTGGGGTTCGTTTTGTGATGTCAGGGTTAAAAGTTTTTCACCCTCCACTTCTGCAAAAGATATTGGAACCCTGTTGTCATCTGTGGGGTACAAATCATCTTGTGCAAGTTCAAATGACTCTGTATGGCAAACATGATCAGGTTCTCCACAGTCAAGCAGGGAAGATGAATCAAGAACATATCCTGCAGATACTGAATCTTGAGGACAACCAACCATGACATATTCTTCCTGAGAAGCAGCAGTACCAGGAACCTGCTGAAGATCCAGGTCTATCAAATCTTTCAGGCAAGATGCCTCTGTGATCTCCAATTCTTGCTTCTCTGAAGATGAATCAGAACAAACACGATCTTCCTCTTGGATAGCTTTGGAAGAAGATTCTTTCAAGTGCATGGTAGGAGAATACAATTCATCAGCTTCACTACATTCGGTTACTGAATGTTGTGAACAACTCTCAGCAGGTAGTTCCCTAGTAGGCAACAGTGAATCTCTTGTTTCATTGACCAAGAAAGAATCTATTGTATCATAATTGGATACATTTGGCAGTACTTTCAGAATGTTAGGCAATTCATCCTTTTGTGTAAATTCCACTTGGTCCAAATTACAAGATTCTTGAGGCACGTTCATGTCAAAAGGAGGCCCAGGTAACGATATGCCAGAAGCCATCACTTCATTTTCAGCAAAATTGCCTGTATTTTCTGGACTAGTAACTTTATGTTCAGCAAAATCAGCAACATCCCCAGGAATAGTCAATGATCTTTCACATTCAAACTTCTCATTGGTTAAGTCAGAATTATCTATAGATCCAATTATGCCATCAGGCACAAATGTGCCAGAACTGTTATCAAGTGGAGGAACAGGTGGAGATTTCCCTGGTAAGGTGCTCCCCCCTGAATCAACTTCAGGGCCCTGGCATGCTGATCCGTGCAGCTCTGCGTCAAACATTGACAAAGGAGATACTGAATCTTCAATGCACGTAGGAGGGGTGATTTCAAGATTAGTTGCATCAACTATTTGAGGGGGATCAGAAACACTGGGAATCGATATAATCTCCTCAGCACTTGTCTCTCCAAAACAAAGCACTGCTATTTGTGTTTCAATAGAAGGATCTTCCTGCATCTGAATGTTCAAGTCAGACCCATCCCCTAATTGCAATAAATCATCAGATATGATGTCAGTGTCTTGAGAAACAAGGCCAGGATTGACATCATCATTTTTTGTAATAGAAGGAACCTTGGATTCATCTGATTTTTTATGAAAATCATCTTCCAGAAGCTTGTCAACTTCCCCATGTCCCTCAACCAGACTGCAGAAAGTGACATTTGTATCTTCTGCGGCTCCAAGAACAGAATTGACTGGAGGACTATATTGACCATCAAAACATATGCTGCCCTTTTCAGTGCTATTGGTATTAACAGATGATGTATTTTCATTTCCAATAGCAGACTGTATGTCTTCGGAACTTGCATGGAGATCAGTGTAAATTTGAGCAGCAGTTGTATCAGTAGTAGTAGTAGATGCGACTCGAGATTCACTCAATGGTATAGGAATATCTGGTATCATTTGTTCTTCAACCAAATCTACAGAAGACTCCTTTTCCAAGTGCTCACCGTTAGCCTTGCTCTCAAAATTTGTATCATGGGTTTCACCTGCAGGTGCTTCCGGATCTATGAACATGCCAGGACTAGCCACTGAAGTACCATGTGATGGTGTTGAATCAGCCAAACTGAATAATGAATCTTCCTTAGGAGGACTGGAAATTCTTTCATTGGATAAACCATTTTGAGTACATGATTCTCTAATCACATGTGAACTCAGATGCTCATCAAGCAAATCCCTTTCTTCATTTGAATTAAAACCCATCCTATTATATTCCTTGATAGAGAAACTTGGAGTTGGTTTACCTTTGGTCTCATTGTCTGTTTCAATTTCTGAATCCATTGTAGCCCTTTCTTCATTTACACTAGGATCCATCTTATTATATTCCTTGCTGAAGAAATTTGGAGTTGGTTTAGCTTTGGTCTCACTGTCTGTTTCAATTTCTGAATCCATTCCAACCATTTCTTCATTTACACTAAAATCTGTCTTACTATATTCCTTGATGAAGAAACTTGAAGTTGGTTTAGCTTTAATTTCATTGTCTGTTTCAATCTCTGAATCCATTGTAGTTAGAGCATCCAAATAATTGTCCAGCTCACTAGCAGCAGCATCAGATCTATAGCTATCAAGACTGCCATTTGTCCTGATCTCAGTATCACCATTACCTTCTCTTTTGTGGTCGGCATCAAAAAACTCCTCATGATCTGCCTTGTTAAAGTTTGGAGGCAGTTTTTCTACTTCACCAATTGCTTTCTGCAACAAGCCTTTCTTCTCATTCTGGCTATCCCTTATATCAGATACCATCTCATCCTTCTGAGTGCGGCTCAATTCCTCTTTATTGTAACGCTTTGTGCGGTTTCTGTCTCTGAAAAATGGTCTGTCAATTGAAGTATCCATGATAACCTCACGCACATCAGGAGCCAACTCAGTTGAATCAGCTGTTTTCATCTTTACTTGGGAGTGTCTTATGGAATTCTCAGATAATTCTGTGTGTTCAGGTGATTGGTTTCCAACAATATGCTCTATGTAGCTTCTTCTAATGGTAGTATTATCATTCAGCTGCCTTGTTTTCAACTTCACACGCTTAACAGGTGAGTTTTCAGGAGCTTTTTCAGAAGCTGCATGTTCCAATCTAACAAATAGACAGCCAAAAAGTAATCAGGCCCAGAAGGAGACAACTGGATATTGAAATATATGCAATGAATAATAACATCACATAAAGGGGATGCTTCTTACTTGGGATTCGCATGTTGTGTGAAGTAAGATTCAGGGGTTTCACCATTCCTTAAACGTGGTACCTTTTTCTAACAGAGATAAAGGGGGAGCTGTTATGATTAAATTGTTCTTTGGCAACACATGCATTGTTAAAACTAGAAAATAATGCATCGATATATTATTGTATGCACGTGCAAACACGAAACAAAGGAAAAATGTTGAAATCAACTGTAAGAAGCGAATTAAAAAAGCATGTCAGATGAGGCCAACGCTCATTCAAGTTTCCTTTAACATTTGATCAATCAATTCAAGAGGAACAAACCAGTCGATGAATAAGGTGCCACATCATGGTAGGATGCCATTTCAAATCAAGGACATCATTTTTCTTTCATCTTTTCCTTTTAGAAGGGGAGTGCATTTTTTTTCTAAAATATGTTACAAGGGCAGTCTGAATATTCTACTTAATTCACTATAAATCTTCTTATACTTTAATCACTCTCTGTTATGACTTGAAGAGAAATTTTCTATCAGACAAGACATGCATGTGCCAGGTGGATGCTGGGAACTTATGTAAGGAGGCATTTGAATGTTTGTTTCTGACTGGATTACTTTGTTCAACATCAAACAGAAAAGAAGATAAATCACTAGATAAGTCCACCGAAATGACATAAGCTTGGCCTCAGATATTGGAAATTTGCTACAACGATGCCTAAGTTAAGAATATGACTTTCTTACAGGTATGCTAGTTCCCTCCACTTTCTATAAGAGGTCCTTAAGAGGAAGTGTCCATGTTTTTTTCCAAACATTATTCAATAAATAGACTTTACATGAAGAAATGCCTCAATTACCTATTTTCTCATCTTCAAGATTGTTCATCCTTTAAATCAAATGCACAGATCTCCAAGTAGGAGATGAGCAAATAAGAGAAGTTTAGTTTCCCTCCAGCACTTACAAAGCTTGCTTAAAGCCCTTGAAAGAGTAGGATATTTTCAAATTCCAGTAAACAGTCAAACTTATTATCATACGCCTCACAAGTTAGGAATATGGGTAAAAGAGCTTATAAATACTTTTACAATATGATATATGTTGGAGGCCTGAACTCTAACTTAAAACCTAGGCATTGAGTTGAGGGAACCCCCCACATGTATAGAGCAAAGACTCCCATGGATTTCCGATATGGGTCTAAATCACAACACCCCCCCCCCTCACGCCGAACCAACCGGTTTGGGGCGCATCACGGGTAGGGCCAAGTGTCCACATATGGATCCAATGGGTAAACAAGGCTTTGATACCATGTTGGAGGCCCGAACTCTTACCTAAAACCTAGGCATTGAGTTGCGGGAATCCCCCACATGTATAGAGGAAAGACTCCCATGGATTTCCGATATGGGACTAAACCACAACAATATACAATTGAAAAGTAAGGAATTAAAGTCAAAGATATACTAATAATAGTATATCTACCTTGAATGTGGGTTTTAATATTCATGAACTGGATATCTATTGATCTAAAGCGCAACTAAAACTCAGAAGACTTGCATAAGGTGACCATAAACTGATATTTTTAAAATTAAGTGGAACAAAGTGGTTGAAAGAAACTGCTTAATGGTGGATACATATACCATGGGGTGATGGAATGGACCTTAACATGGATCTGTGGAGCTCTATATTTATAGAATATTCTGTCAGAAAAAGATAGAACTTCCCATTTCAAGAAAAGAAATGACTTCATCTAGGAGATCAAAGTAAACATCTTAAAGTTGAATTAACCAGCAATAAAAACACATTTTCACAAAAATCTGTTCTATCATGTAATAGTAATGTATTTGTGACTCTCTGGGCAGTTCCCATATCAATGGTACTGGAATAGTGACTCTCTAGGCAGGTACTCCAGGAACAAACATGCACCACTACATTGATTGCTGTCACAAATTCAATATTTACCTTATTTTTACGGGACCTCTTTTCTCTTTGAATATCTGGTTCCATTTTTCCAGAGGCAGCAAAGTCTATTTTGAAGAAGGATGGATCAGAATATCTTTTCAAACATGCACCATCTCCAGCAATGTCAAACCTGATAAGAGCAAAAAAAAAAGTAAAGTAAGAAATTAATTAATCAAATGTGTCATATGTATCATTCAGGATGATGGCATACTTATCCAGCATGAATAATCGTGGAGGACCTCTGCTTTCTTCATAAGAGTCCAAAATAAATCTAGGCATATCTTCTCGTGTAATAAGATTCTGGTCGAACTGGAGATTAGGATGCCAGTCAATACCTGCAAAAAATGATGTCAAAATAAATGAATAATAAACTTTTGCAATGTGACAAGTTCACCAGATGTCACGGATAATGCCAGGTCTACCAAGGTATCAGTAGTCCCAAATCTACACTAGGAGGTAATTTATAGAATATAATTTAGATATGAAGGTTTGCATTCCTTGTCACGGCTGGATTTAAAACAAAAGGGGCCAATCTTTCTGTGATTCACATTCACTGCTTCTAAATCTTACATTAAAGTCAAGATTTTGCTGTTATTTCTAGTCATTCAATAAAATGCATTATGCCAGGATTAGTGAGACAGTGAACAATCCAGAGAGTTGGCAAAGTCTTCCAATTGGCTACTTGACGTCAACCTTAATAAGACCATTCACCTGGCCAAGATATAATCTGAGAACAATTGATGGTCAGGAAAATGATATGATCATGCACTCTCCGTCACTTTCCTTTCTTCTGAAGGTGACTGAACCATTTTTTTAATCCCTAAGAACTTGTGATTAGAGGATGTGGGTGGTTAAATTGTTTTGAGTTTAGTTTTATGTTACCAAGGCAGTTATGTTAACTGTCCACATTGCAGTTATAGGATTTTAATGTGTAATTGATTAGTATTTCACAAAAGTACAAGAATCAATGGGGTTCAACAGCTCCTTCCATCATCAAATGCCTTTTCCCTGTTTCTTCCACCTGATACCTTCCTTTCTCTTATCTACCCACACTATCAATTTTAGTTCCTCCGTCCACAAGTCTGTTCCTCCTTTGCTTCCTATTTCTTCCTCTGATACTGCTCTATTTTCTTTCTCAGAATCTTTCCCTTCAGCTGTAACATTATTTCTTTGACAATTTTGCTGCATCTATCATCATCACCAGTGTGCCATATGGTACCACTAGAAATTCATTTTCCTGTTCTTCCTTTCATAACATAGATGCGAGAACTACAGTATCCATTTTGCAAATTGCAATAGGAAGTTACTTCATTCGCTCTGCTGTTTAAGCAAAGTCTAGAAAACAAAAAATATTAGGCATGCCCTCCACTTCTCTCATAAGAATCTCAGAAATTGCTCAATTACTGAAAAGATACGATAAATAAATTAGATTTGTATTGTAATTGCCTTCATAGATGAGCTAAATAGTGAGAAGTACTAAAATATCATGCAATGGACAGTATATCACAATTTGACTTGAGTCAAAATTGAGTTCAATGAAGTATACAACTATATTATGGCCCTTGTGCCAGTGCATGACTATCTCAGAAGCACCTTTAAGAAGTGAGATAAAACTTAGCAGGTGCACGTGGTTTACTCAATGCTACCTGGTTTCCACTCTTCAACGCAAAGAGCAACTTTTGTAACCAATCAAGCATATCAGAATTTGACTAGTTAGAAAAAAATGAAGGTTGTATTTCATTCTCACATAGTTCAAAAGGCTTGAGCTGTGGAAGCTGACTTTTGACAGGCTGCGTTAAGTGCAACCTTGCTAGATTGCTTGTTGGATGGAATGATTGGTGGCCTCTTAAGGAGGATCATAGAAGATGGAGAATGATTCTCCATGCTACATTGTGAGTGACTTGGAATGAACAGAATGTGAGCATCTTTACAAAGGGAATCGAGGCTGCTAGGAGGACAGAGAATGTGAGGATCTTTATAAAGGGAATCGAGGCTCCTAGGAGGACAGCCTCTTTTATCTATGATAGGGTTCATGATTAGGCCAAAATCTTTTGCAATGTAAATGAGACTCAAACCCCTTTTTGCTTTGCAGAGATAGTGAGTGATACACCATCTTGGTGTACTTTTTGCACAGAGGGATTTTTTTAGAACTTTCTCTTCATATACTTGTAAATTCCCTATTTTATTAAATGAATTTTATGGTACCATGCACTTTCCCAGAAAAAAAGGGGGCTTGAGTTTTGATTAGACAGACTTTGCTGAACAGCGTCACTAACAACATTCAGCCACTGTAACCATTATGAAGAAAATTAGCATATGATTGATGGAGGAAAAAAGACATCCTCATAGCCCAACTTCTGACAAACACCAAAAACTACAGCAGCGCTCCTAACAAAGAGAGACCTAGGCACGTTCTCATGATCCACTCAACTTGCCTCCTTTCGGAACTTCTTGATGTGTTAAATTTAATTAAATAAAATTTGGAACTGCATATGTCACTTGAAACATGAATAATCAGTTTATAACAAAAAATTAGTAAATCAACATGAGATCTTGAACAAAAGATGGAAGCATGACTAGCTACTCCAAAGACTATTTCATTTGGCAAATGACTTTTCTTCTTTTGAAAAGTGGGTAGTCCCACTATTGTATTAAAAGAAAAAGTGAGATATACAAGTGTAAGCATTGTGCTCACAAAAATCCCTATACAATAGAGGCCTTCCACACAAGATGGAGTGGCCGGCACTAACACCCCAAAAGCCCAGAAAAAGAGGAATTGTGGGAATCAACATTACACAACAGCCCCACCCACTCTCTCACTCTCTCCCAAATAAATACAACCACTCTATCCACAGCTGAAGCTTCTCCTCTGAAGGACCTCTTGTTTCTCTCTCCCCATAATGCCCACAACATAGCATGCAGAATCAGCCACCAAATCACCTTGTCCCCTTTCAGATTCCACCTCCTATGCCAATGACCAATCAAGTGATGGACACTCCCTTGCAGGTCAATCAGCCACCAAATGACTTTTCTTGGAGAAGATTCATTATCCAACTATGGGGACAGAATCAATGAATCTTATATTTCAAAAGTGGTCATTCTCCTTGGAATTATGACCATAGTTGAAAACCATTGAATACAGCACTATGCCATTTACATGCTCTAGGGTGTACCACAAACCTTAAGGCAGCTTGAGATAATCCCGGCCATACAAACATGCCAATCACAACGAGAATTAGAGATAATTCTAATTGCAATATTACATGACACAGGACAATTCCGAGAGCACATTGCAGGATGATCTCATTAATACGTAAAAACAAAAAGAGGTCATGCATCTCGCAATTTTTAACTAGAAAGTAAACTAGAAGAAATAAGATTTTATAATCACTTATTTTCTTCTTTTTTTTTCTTGAAAGTGAGTGGTACCACTAGTACATTAAATGAAAAAATGGGAGGAATATACAAGTGTAGGCAAAAAAAAAAAAAAAATCTCCCAACCGATCCTATACAAAATGTCACACCAAGATAGTGTGGGTCACTCTAACCCCCCAACAAAACAAAAAGAGGCGAATTGAGGGAATTCACATTACAAAGAAGACCAGCCCATTCCCTCACTCTATCGCACACAAAAGAGATAATCGACTCCACAGCTCTCGACTCTCTCTTGAATATCCGGTTGTTGCGTTCCCCCCATAACATCCATAGAGTGGCATGGAGGATGAACCACCACACGGTCTTATGGCCTGTAAGGGACCAGCTTATGCCCCAATGCTCCACCAGATGGTGCACCTAGCTGTGTCAACCGAAACCACTGTGAGTCCTCCTAGCAAGCTCATCCCACACCCTCTGTGAGTAAGTACAGCCTACAAACAGGTGGTCTAGGGTCTCGGCGTCCACCCAGCATAAGCAGCAGGTCGACTAGACATCAAGGATGAAGCGGCTCAGTCTGTCTCGGGTAGGTAGCCTCCCATGAGAAATCCTCCAAGTAAGAAACTTTACCTTTAGCGGGGTCTTCGATCTCCAGACCTGAGAATAGAGACTATGGCGAAGGCAACCATATGACAAAATGGTATAGGCAGAGCTGACCGAGAAAGCACCCTCTTTTCCCCACCTCCAAGCCCATACATCCTCACAATCAGGCCGAGGCTGAAATGGGAGGAGGAGGGAGAGAAGGTCATGGAGCTGCTCGAACTCGTCATCCCTAAGATCCCTCCTGAAGGTCGGAGCCCAGGTGCTCCTAGAAAAATGGGAGTCGAAAGCCTGGGACACTGTCCTCACGAGAGTAGGGATGTAAATGGATTGGGTTCGGCTCGGGTAGACCAATACCATACCCTATTCGTGAAAATTTTACAAATACCATACCCGAATAATACCCTATTATTTTCGCGGATATGGATACGGGTATATCCGTCACGGGTATGGATATACCCGTGGATATCCGTATCCGCCCATAAAGTATGAGTCCATGTCCACATCCAAGAAAATGTGAGATTTATAAGAATTGGGAAAATAGAAATCGGGTCAATTCTTTCCTTTCCAAAGTAATTTTTATGTTTTATAAAAACATCCTTATAATTTTAGCAAGAAGTCCAAACTCACAAACCCAACAAGACGGGCAACGGGTTGAGTTCATGTCAAAATCATAGGCCTAATATGCACAATGAGTTATTAAGAGCAGGTTCGGATCGGGTATGAGTTCGGGTGCACTAAATCCATACCCTATCCGAATATGAAATGGGTATTTTAAACATATCCGAACCCGAATCCATATCCGTTTATTCGGGTATTACCCGACCCATCACGGGTCGAGTGATGCGGGTAATCGGGTTTGCAAGTATTTTGACATCCCTACACGAGAGCATTAGAGACAACAAACAGGGTAGGGAAGGATGCCTCCAAGATGAGCTCTCCACACCATCTGTCATTCCAAAAGAGGCACTGATCCCTCTCCTTAGCCGGACTCGGACACCAGAGGAGATGAAGTCCCTGCAAGTCCAAATATAGTGCCAAAGAGGTGAAGTCCTATGCTGAGGGATAGGACCCAGGTCCCACACTCTCGTCCTGCCAAAGTATCTCTGTCGAACCACCTGTGTCCACAGACCATCCTCCTTTTCCCCCAACCTCCACAGTCACTTACACAGGAGTGCAAGGTTGAAATCCCTCACATCCTTGACCCCCAACCCCCCACCTCTTTGCCCACAGCCAGCCTCCCCCAAGCAATGTCATGCCACCCTCTGCACCTCCCACCATTATCATGTTAAAAGAATCTCTTATGAATAGACTCAATCTTCTTGGCCATTGTCTTCGGGATCCGAAACATACAGAAAAAAAAGATTGAAAGACTATCTAGCATAGAACTACACAAGACAAGTCTACCCCTATAAGATAACAACCTTACCTTCCATCCAGCCAACCTGAACTCATATCTCTGGACAATAAGAAGCCAATCTGCACAGTAAAGAGCACTCGGGGCCAGCGGCAAGCCCAAGTACGAGATAGGGAACTCCCCTACCTTGCACCCCATAATACAAACTGCCCTCTGTAGAGACCACTCCTCCATACTCAACTCTACGAGCAAACTCTTAGTGACGTTGACTTTGAGGCCAGTCACTTCCTCCAACAACTCTAGCAAGAGCCTAACCATGAAAAGCTGCTTCTCTCTCTCTGATAAGAACAAAATGGTGTCATCTGCATACTGCAAGTGAGAAATAAAGAGACCCCCTCTATCAACCTGAAACCCCCTGATCAGACCAACTATCTCAACTCTCTGCCACACCCTACTCAGCACATTAGCCACCAGCACAAAGAGTAGAGAAGACATAGGGTCCCCCTGACGGAGTCCCCTCTCATTGTAAAAAAAGGAGGATGGCTTCCCATTTACAAGAACCACAAAGGAAGCTGAAGAAATGCAAGCTTTAACCCACCCAATCCATCTCTCCCCAAAACCCACCTTCTCCTTCCAACTTCAGGACCACCCCTGTCAATTAACCCTATCATAGGTCTTCTCAAAATCCAACTTCAGGATCACCCCTTTCTTTCTCTGCGTCTTCATAGCAAACAAACATTCATGAGCCATCAAGAATGTGCCTTGGATATGTCTTCCCCTGAAGAAGGCTTCCTGGAAACGGCTAACCACAATGTCCATAACTCCCACAAGCCTCCTACCAACACTTTAGAGATGATTTTGACAGTACCATTCAGCAGGCTAATGGGTTTAAAGTCTCGAAGCTCTAGTGCACCTGGCTTCTTGGGAAAAAGCACCAAGAGGGTTTTATTTATGCCCCCCCAAGTGTGCCCTCCTCTCTTAGAACTCCCGCAGAGCAGCCAAAAGGTCAACTTTAATGATATCCTAGCATTTCTGGAAGAATGCCAAAGGGAAGCCATTAAGCCCCGAAACTCTGTCACCTACAAGAGAGAAAATAACCTGGCGAACCTCCTCCTCTGAGAAAGTCTGGGAAAAAGCCACCCTCTCCTCAGTGAGAGGCAAGGAAGTAAGTCATCTGCAATTTGCGGCTTGCAATGCTCATCCTCTATGAACAGCCTGGAATAGAAGTCTCTGGCAGGACTTCTGATATCCTCCTCCAAAGAGAGGAAGGGGTCACCCGCCCTTTAGCAAGTGATGGCGTTTACCCTCCTCCTTCTTGAAGCAATGCGTTGAAAATAACCAATGTTCCTATCTCCTTCTTTAATCCACCTGTCTCTCGATCTCTGCCTCCAGTAGATCTCATCCCTAGACAAGATTTCATCAAACTGTGCCCTCATAGAGTCCCTAAGACTCCCGTCCTCCATATCTATAAGGTCTGCCTCCTCCAGAGCATCTAGCCTCTCAATATGATGAAGAATCCTATCCTTTGCCACCCTCCCTGAGAGAATTCTATTTGCCCCCCATGCTTTGAGCACTTGAGAAGTATGACACAACTTCTTCACAAGAGTAGCCATAGCAAAGGTGGTGCAAACTTGTACCCTCCAAGTAATAGAAACAATCTCCATAAAATCGGCCTCTCTGAACCAATACATATCTAATCTAAAGTTGTGACGGCTGTCAAACACTCAGCTAATCTTCAGCAGGATAGGCTTATGATCCGATGTAGACCTCGCTAGTGAAAGCACCTGCACATGAGGGAAGTGGTCCTCCCGATCAATGGACACCAAGAACCTATCCAGCCGAGAGCAAGAAACATTTGACCGCAAGTTGGACCAAGTAAACAGACCATGTGCTATGCCAACATCCACCAAAACTATCTCCTAGATGAAATCAGAGAAGTCCTCCATCTCACATGAGTATGGACTGTCTCCCGTCCTCTCCCACGGAACGGCCACAGCATTGAAGTCCCCACCAACACACCATGGCCGACCCGACGAGAGGTGGTGAAAAAATAAGACATCCCATAGAAGCCTCTTCTCCTCTCTGGACTGGGGGCCATACACCCCGCTGAAGTCCCAAGAGAAGCCATCCCTCAACTGTTTGAAGTGTAAAGAGACAGCACACCTACTGCCCCTCCTATCTAGCTCCACCTCCTCCACTTCATAAGGGTTCCAAAGGATAAAAATCCCCCTCGACTTGCCCACTACCGAAGAAGTAACTCCCATAGATAACCTACAGCCTCCAATCTCCCTCATAAGAGCAACACCATCCCCCTCACATTTAGTCTCTTGGATGCAAAGAATATCGATTCTGCAACTCCTGATCAACTCCCTCACTGCCCTCTTCTTCTCATAACCCCCAAGCCCCCTTACATTCCAAGAAACAATATGCATTCTAAGCTTGTGATATCCCTCACCTCCCCACCCTCCTCTCCTTCCATGTCCGCCTTCATCTCGGCTCTAATGCTCGCTCCCCATCTCTTCCTGATTTTAGAGAATGCCCCACGAACATCTTTCTCTGCCGCCACATACAAGATGCCCACCGTCTTCGCCATCTCCCTCACCTGCTCCCCTACAATCTTCTCCATATTCCCCAGCATCTCCCTCACCAACTCCAACCTCCAGGAACCCCTACCCCTCCTCCCATCCCCAACAAGATTCAGCCTTGCTTCCCCTACATCCCCCTCATCCACTAACTGCAGCTCGGCCCCCACGAGAGGCTATCTAGAAACCCGCAAGACTGGTGCCTGGTAGGGGAACAAGGATAGAGACGACCGTCCCCCCCCCTCCTCTTCCACCAGCAGCCCAACAGACTCCTTGGGAGCTACAACCTCTCCCTCTACTCCCCTTACACACAACGCTGGTTGTTCCTGCAGGGGAGAATCATCCGGAGCACTGGGGCTGCGATCTCGAAAGCAGGTGGCCGAAGATGCAGGGACGGCAACACAACCCTGCACAGTCAAAGCCGCACCGGAAGATAATGGCCCAAGCGGACCAGGCGACTGCAACGGCTGGGAAAAGGACCCACAACTAGAGGACAGGCGGGCCTCCCCTGGACCGACGGCCGCTACAACCTCACCGTGCCCAACCGCCCTCTGCAAATGCCTATGAGCCGGCAGGGGCAAAACCGGCAGCACATGGCATCACGTACCAGCTCTCCTTGTGGTCGGGGACCTTTCCTCAGTCGTCGAGATCACCGGCGAGGGCGCTCTCGCCGCCCGATGTTTGGATGCACACCCACGTCTCTACTGCCTGAAAAGTTGTTCGCCGGCGCCGGCGAACAGACGTTCGTCCCCGCCGGGGGCCTTCGCTCCACCAGATCTGGTGCTCTGCGCTCCTCCTCCAACGCCATGGCAGGCGCCTTCCCTTCGATGGTTGTAGGTAGGGGAGAAGAACAGTGTTGGGTCCGCAAGACCCGATACCCCCTTTGGATGATGAAATCTCAGGTAAGATCTGGGTAACGGGCTCCGGATTCGGACAAGAGAGAGGTCTATCAGGCCAGCCCACTCGCCCGTCCTGCGAGCGGTCCAAACCGGATCGGCCCACAACAGAAGGAGGCCCAGTACCGTTCCCTCCTTGGCCCGCCCCTTCAAAATTTGCATGGGGCCTGGAAAGCAGCCACGTAACCCCCTTGCCATGTCTCCTTCCTCCCCACAAACAGCATGAGGAAACCCTAGGCCCTGCGAGCGACGCCCGAGAGACGGTGCCGTCGGCGGAGACCTCCTCTGCTCCGGCTGGACATACACCCACACCGGAAACTGAGCACCGGCGATCTCGGACACGAAGACGGTGGGCACCTCCTGCGGGCCGGACATCCAAATCTCTGCCTCCAACGCCGTCAACGAGCCTCCTTCTGAGTAAACAATGGAGCCCGGCACTAGCCTTCCAAAACCGCCGACCAGCGAGGAAACTCATGCCTCTTCACAAAGGATGGCAGGCACCCCTAGGTCAGCCTGATACGCTGCTGCCTGGGGTCAAGAAAGGTTCCCGACAACATGGACCAACTGAGCAGCCTGAACAGCGCTCCCTCCGCCGCAGCATAGCCTGCCTTTGCCCATGCTACTGCAGCCTCCTCGCTCTTAGCAACAGCTAAGAAAACCTGTGCCCTGTCCCCACCACCTCCCAGCCATCTCCCTCAGCCGGCCCGCCGTCCAGGAAGCACTTCACCCAGCCGGCGTCTGCCTCCCCTTCCACCACTTCCGCCTTCAAACACCAAGAGAACCAACGCAGCCTCCCCTGCACCACAGCCGGCTCTAATGGGACCGCATTCACATAGTGTGAACCTCCCCTCCCCGGCATCCTACAGGGTGAACCGAAGCGAAGCGCACTCGCAAAAGATAGCCCCGGTCGAACCCGTGCTCCGCTACTTGCGGCCATTGATGGGGACGAACACAAACGTTGGAGGTGTCCCCGGCCACCACACCTGAAGCAGAACACATCAGATCCCAGAGCCTGGCTTTTGCAGAAATGGCGGATATGGCCCCGCTGGCCACAGCCAAAGCACGTTGGGAGATCCCTACGACCACCAGAAGGCTCCGACGGAGCCCCAACCTGCCTCAAACCCACTCCCGGATCCCGGAGCCCCTCCATGTCGTCCCTCCCCGTAGCAGAAACGGGAAGGCCGATGCAGACCGGCGAGGGCCGCCGCTCCCCAAGGGGATGCAGTTGGGCCAGGACAGATGCATTGGAAGAGCATACAATTTGGGTGATGTTAGCCAACAAGAGACTACATTACTTCTCTTCTCTTTTGAGTTGTAAGAACTCTAACCTGCATTGTAGGAGAACTGTGAATGACTGGTTGGAGATAGAAAACCCTTCTCAATTGCTGGAAAATCTACTTCCAGCTGCTGGACACGAAGCATAAGTGCATGACCTCTAGCAGCAGTAGCCATCACTTCTTCATGTAAATTGTGAAAAATCTCAGCAGCAAACCTGTTGAATAACAAGAACAAGACACCACATTAATATGTAAGGAAATCTTTGCAATATTGAAACTGCAGGCAAAAATCAGTTCCAGATGATTATTAGAAAATTCCTTTTACTGTATACCATTAATAAAGATTAAAAGACTTGAATAGCAGCAATAGCCCAAAAACCGAATTATCATCACCAAATAAGAGAATTGTTTCCACTCCCCAAGAGTAAATGTCCTTATCCCTCACCCTTGAGAATCTCTAAATCAAGAATTCAATGCAAGATTCTTCTCTTACTTCATGATTAAAATGATAATGGCATCCCTGTGATGGTCAGAAGCTAATTAGAACTAATGTGACATCACATATACATGCCAATGACAAATATTTTAGGAGAATTTTGCTCCACAGGATCACAAGGCATACAAAGTTTTTGAGGATGTCATGCTCTCATTCTTGCTATTCTCCCTCAATCAGGGGCAGTCATGCTACAACATTATGAGTGGCCTCGGAAGCCCTTTCTTTTCTTTTCTTTTCTTTTGTGGGGGAGAATCAGAAGGGATGTGCACAAATTTTATTAAGGTAATAAACCAAGAAAGTACATCCAAAGGGAAGCAAATAAACCAAAACCTGAACAACATCCATCTTACAGCCCTTACTAATGCTCTGAATTCAGAAAGAGGAATGTTCACAATTACAATAGCCCATTGAGCAAGACAAAGATACTGTCCTTTAGCAAACATTCCCAACATGAAAAACTGCTTCATTTCTCCCTTTCCAGATGCTCCAGCATGTCATGCGTAAAAAAACTTGGAGGACTCATGCTCTCAGGCTTTCGCTGCTACCTTGCACCATGCTTTTGAAACACAGCCACAGTCATGTATTGAGTTGAAGTTCAGAGGCTCAGGTACAATGAAGCCCAAGAGATAGGAACTTCTGTACAATCAACCGAAAGGAGAAATATACAGCCCAAAGGGCATATATTGATATATATCTCTCTAACAATATAAAACACACTCTATATGAGCCTAATTTTTTTTATTCCCCGAGCAATCGGAGACAAAGAGAATTAACCATAAATCTGTGTCAAACTGAACATTTGCCATTTTTGAATTGATGTGTGCCATATCATGTATCATTATGTCATCATCACAGCATCTACCAAATCTCCCAGTCCCAACAAGCTAGGCCAATGACACAATTCCTATTCCACCATTACACTCCATCATATGTTATATGTACATTGAGCATGCATAATTTTGTATCTTTCTTCACTGTTCCCATCCCAGTTTCTTACAGTATTCCTCCTTCGCTTTAGAAACCACCTCAAACAGTTTTCACAAATTGGCTGTTGTTGTCACCACTATCATATCTCTAATAGACTCATTTGATATGAGACCTCCTTCTTCCTACACATCCATGTCAGCATTCTCATTTCTATTGGTCCTCCTCGTCAAAATGCCTTTTCTTGGTAGCCTAACCATAGTTGCCAACTTGGGAAACAAAAGCAGGAAATGAAGCGACAAACGAAAGTGAGAAATGACCCTCCAAAAAATAAGAGGAAATGGGAAACGATTATATATATATATATTAAGTAAATTTAAATTAATTAATAGTATTACACCTTTACAAATGTGTTTGTAATGCATAAAAAGTATTTAAAAGTATCATTTGACTTATAAATCTTCTAATATGTATTGGATTTTAAATAAGAAACTTTGTCTTGATTTTTTTCAAAGGTGAAAAAACTTTATCATGATTTATATATATGCTTTCTACTTTTTACAAATTTTCTCAATTTGATGACTTTTTTACAACTTCTGGGATACTAATGCAATATATCCTATTCAAACTGGATATTTTTGTAACTAACTTTTGTCATCAGGGTCGATTGGTTATTGCTACAATTAAATTTTCTTATAAGGGTCGTTTTAGAAATACCCAACACCTTTAAACTTAACCCAGTGGGCCAGAACCAAATCAACACCGATGGTTTATTAGGGCAAATGTATTCGGGGTGTGCCTTTGCTGCTGTGGCCGCCATCCTCACCACTGTTGGCAGTATCGGCCGAAACCGATACGTTTCGGCCGAAACGTATCAGTTTCGGCCGGTACCGATCCGAAACCGGCCCTTAACACTGTAGCAGGTCCGAAACCTATTAAATAATACTTTTTTAATGGTTTCGGACGAAACCGTATTGGTTTCGGCCGAAACTCACCTGTTTCGGTCCGAAACCTGACGGGTTTCGGCCGAAACCGGACATGTTTTACTAAATTTTTGAGATTTTTGAATGGTTTCAACCGGTTTCGGCCGAAACCGAAACCGATACCGAAACCGGTATGTATCGGTTTCGGGACCGGCCGAAACCGGTACCGAAACCGATACTGCCATCCTTGATCCTCACCCGTGTGCGCTGCCACTGTCATCCTCGTCTGAGTGAGCAACCACCACCATCATCATCTGTGGAGGACCCCAGCACCATTATCAGGCTTGTGCAGCACACCACCGTATCGTGCTCACCTTTGCACAGGATGCGGCTGCCGCCACTGATCATGCCTGCGCACACAGCCCTCTCCGATCCTTCTCCTCCTTTCTCCTCATTCTTCCACCGGCATAGGCCAGCAACTTTAAGAGATGTTTCCACCCTATGTCTTCCGCATAGTTGTCAAGGCGCCCGCCTAGGCACCGCTTAAGCGGCGCCTAGGCGGGAAGGCGGTTTTTTTAGAACAAGGCGCCTAGACGCCTTATTGGCCTGAACAAAGGCGGGCCAAGGCGCCGCTTTGGCGGCCTAGGCGCCCAAAGCGACGCCTAGGCGGGCCCCTTCTGTCTTCATTATTTAATTAAATATTTTAAATTTGAATTTGAATTTTGTATGTCTTACTTTTTTTTTACAGTGGTCATCTATGGTACTTCCCTAGTTAGGCAGCTTAGGCAGGCGCGCATCATGCGAGGGCGCACATTTGAGAGTTCAGGCTAACACTTAACGTCTAAGCGCCGCTTAGGCAGGCGCCTAAGCGCTTAGGCACTCGAGGACCCCAAGCTCGCCTTGTCGCCTTGACAACTATGGTCTTCCGGATGTTTCCCAGACATTTCCAAAATGAATAGGTTTCATTTTGCAAGCGCATTTCCTGAGGAAGTGTTACCCACTTGGGGGAACGTTTCCCTGCAACTAGGAGCCAAACACTCTGCCCCATAAAACATAGGTGGACAAGTTGTCGTTTTATCAAGGTTAGCAAAGTTGGAATCGGTGGGGGCTAGTCCTGGTTCAAACCGGGGACCAGTCAGTTCAAAAGTTTGGGAACCAATTTCCACTGGTTCCTTCAAATACTGTTATAGTAAATATAAAATAAACAAAAAAAAGGTTTAAACCCTAGCCTACCCAAAAAAATGTTTAACCCTAATCTCACCAAATCAAGTGAGATTTAAACACTAATCTCACATGAACCCTAGTTTAAAGCAATTCAAACTCAATCTCAAGGAGATTTACACCCTAATAGGAGACTTAAGCCCTAATCTCACTTAAATTTATACATTTTCCCCAATTTTTCCTTTAAAAAAGACACATTTCCTTGTTTTTTTCAAGGGCCACCTGGTCTGGTCCTGAAACCAGCTGAACCGGATCAGGGACCTCCGATCCAAATCCCAATCCGGTTCAGGCCGGTCCAGTCCAGTTCATTGTATGGCATATGAATTTTATTCCAAACAACTCTAAATAACTTCCTCATTCTGATATACTTGTGTTGCCATGCTTCTCCTCCACTTAGATCACAAGATACTTCGGAACAAAATTGGACTGTTACAGTGATTGTGCAATGAAGAATGTAGACCATTTGACACCCATGTCTAATCGATGGTACAACATGGATTGGTGTATCTTAAGATATCAACAACACTAGCTATGATCATGTGAAAAACTACAACATCCACTGACTCCCTTTAAAATATTCATAGTTTTACTGCTTTAGGATAGAGCATACACTACAAGCAACCACCTTTCCAACAAGGTATTCCAAACAATCACAGTATTCAAGCTAAGAAATCCAATTGTTTAACAATTGGACATCAGTCTTCAGAATTAACTTGACATAGTACTTCCCCATTTTGAGACTTCTAGTTGATCCAAAGAAGAGAATAAACAGAAAAAGAAACAAAAATGAAGTAACATGAACCTGTGAACATGGATGGCAGTAGTGACAGGCATGTTTGATGGTTGCAGGTGTGGAAGAGAAAATTGACCAATTTTTATCCGAGGCAACCAATCAGGACCAAACACCCAAGTCAATTTGGCAGGACCATTGAGATCTGCCAGACTTACAGGGAATTGGATTAGGATGAGCCAACTCCAGCTCAATATCAAGTATGGGTTTAGGAAGAAAATGCCTTCTGAAATTAAAAAAAAATGGCCATTTTCCCTAGTCTAGCATGGATTGTATCCAGAGATCCCAGCATGATATGCAATGTAATTCTGAACAACTCAGCCACAGCTAAACATCACAGGGGCAAAGAATGTTGGTCCTTCTCCTCTCTTCTCCCTTAAAGAATTTAGGTTAAAATTTAGGAGAAACAAGAGTCTAGTTTTTCATTAAATATCCATCGAGTTTTTCATTAAATATCCTAGATTCATCAGAGTCAAACAAGTCTTCCTCCAAGACAACTAGCATTGGATCAGAATTGCGCAATCCTTCAAACATTGTGATGTCAGGGAGAAATATGTATGTCTTTCCCAATGAATCAGCCCATCAGAACCCTGTCTTGCATTTTACCATCCAGTGGCTGAACTAACATGTTGCATCATTAGTTTTCTTTTATATTTTATCTTTTGGAATTCATTTTGGAACAAACCTGGAATTTAACAGGATCTTACATCTTATGTACAGCCCAGAAATTGTTTTTTCAATGGCTATCTATCTATCTCTCCATTTGACATTGAGGAATAGATTGACCTCCCATGGCATATAATATTGCCAAAGTAATAACATTTTGTTTAACACTAAACTGTTGTTTCTATTCAGTACAAAGACCAATTCTCAACAACCAAATATACCACCCCATAAAACTAGTGATGACAATAGGTCATGTCCTTGGATTCTCCACCCTCATCGTTCCTTTGTAACGTTAATTTTCTTCGAACCTTAAAGGTTATATTATTCATCTCCATATCCAGAAGTCACAAGGAGAAAAAATGATGATCATTAAGATTGAAAAGACAACCAAAAGGGGAAACAAGTCCCATATCTTCTGACCACAATAACAGTTCCTACCCTGTGATAACAGTTATAAGCTAGCCACAAGGGCGATAAATATGCCAAGCACACATTCAGTTCTGTTTGTAGCATAGGTCTACCCCAGAATGCATTCTGAGTACCAGGTCAACAGTCCACTGTATCAAGGAACAATGAGGATTTAGACCTATGCACTGGAAGTACACATGGAGCATGCATACCCCCATCTAAGTTAAGCTAACCCTTGTCTGATATGTCATTAATAACATGCTTGCAAAAAATCTCAAGGGAAAGATTTGGAAGTTGGTGGTGGCAGATGGTTTTCTGCGTGAAGAGAATCAAAAGATTGCCGCACTGCACATATGTATTTCAGACCACTTGGACACCTTAAATACAGCACCTAGATTGTTATCAGTTCTTCAGCTTGCAAATGAACACTCACTATTGTTAACCCCACAGTTGCAGCAGCATGTGACTAGTGAAATTTGCAGATGTAGATATTCTGATTCTCCCAATGTCTTCTTGGGAAACATGAATGTGAAAAGTACTGGCAAAGCCGGTCAACCAATCACGCATATGGATTTTCATGTTTCCAGAGACAACCACTAAGTTGGTGAAAAAGAAAACTTTATAACGACATGGGGGGATGCTAAAATCGGTAAGAATTGGAAGTTGGAGAGCTTCTTCATAAACTGAGTACTTCAATCATACTCCTTTTGCTGAGATATCTCCAGAGAATGGAAGTTTAGCCATGTCTAAACATGCAAGACGTGCAAGAGCCACATACTTGGGCAACACTAAAGCAAAAAAAATCCTCTTCATAGTTGAGAAGGAGAAGGAGAAATCACTTCAGAACACATGCAGCAAGCTGATATGATAATAATAGTCGGGCAATCCCATATTCCCCTGCGAGGAATACATAGTTACATACTACCCTAGCCTTGCTTCAGTTCCAGCAGACAGGATCTCCTAGAAGGCTGCACATCCTCGTTCACGACCCAAGTTGCAGCAGATCAAAGAGAGCAACGATTGAATCCAAATCACAAGACAATACCCCGAAATTCATAGTTCCATCCAATGGACTCCTCAATTTGCTACCCAACAACTCCCCACCCCTCAAATCAACACCAAAGCCCAAAATGCCACATGCAACCCAAGCCAAAAGAAAAGGAAAAAAACGTAAGCCCCAGCTGGAATCAACCGAAGTAAACAAAGAAGAACGGAACGGGGCTTACTCGGCGAGGTCCCCCAGCTGCCGCAGGACGCCGACGAGCCCCGCCATGGCAACCCCCTCGAGCAGGGCCTCCGGATCCTCCTTGTCCGCCGCCCCGTAGAGCTCGGGATCCGCGAGCCCATACTCGTTCCTTATCTGGTACCTGACGATGGGCATCTCCGCCAACACTCCCAAGAACCTTCCAACTCCCCCAAATTCACCCCTCCTCTCACATTTCCCCCATTAGAGCTCTGCAACAGAGCTCAGACAGAGAGAAGCCACGCCTCAATAACAGAAGAGAAGAGAAGAAGGAGAGAGAGCGAGAGCGAGGGGGGGGGTAGGTCTTTTTTTTCCTTCTTTTTTTTTATTGCGGTGTTTTGGGGAATTTAAAGAATATTCAGATTTTTGCAGGAGGGGATGGGGGGAGGTCTGAGACTCTGTGAAGGCATGGAAGGGCATTTTAATGGCGATTTGTACCCGTTGGATTAATTTTTTACGCAGGGCGGCGGGGCCCACGGTTCTGATAGAGGGAGGCGGGCCCCGCACGCCCGCCGATCCAACGATGCGTCCCGCGTCCTCACGCGGCTTTCGTTTAACGGTGGTGCTTTCCCCCCCTGACAGCGTGTCCCCCGTCATGGACATACCGATCAGGTGGCCTAGGGCGGGCCACGTAGCTCGATCAGGAGGGCTCCCGGAACCGTTGCTAACTGCTACAGTGGTTGGGAGGTTTTGATCGTTGGTGGATGACTCTAATGTGTTGTTAATTGTTAATGGGACGTTAAAATGGGGTGTGTTTGGAGAAAAAAAAAAGGGAGAGAAGAATAGGGGGAAGGGGACCCACATGAGTGGAATATGAAAATTTAAAGATTTGATTAGGTGATTAATAAAAGGGATTCTCTAACTCAAGTCCCTTTGTTTTTCCGAATACAAGTCTCTTCTCTCTCTCTCTCTCTCTCTCTCTCTTCGGACACCTGACCCTCCTCAAAGGCAAGAAAAAGAGGTGGGTTGAAAGAAGAAAGAAGTTATGTTGAGTGATAAAGAGGAGAAAGAAAGGGAGGATGACTCTTGGGAAAAGTTTAGACTTAAGAAAAAATGATCCGTGTGAGTTAAAGGTCTGTTGGATTTGAATTATAAATCTCTCACACTCTGCGTAGACTCGAATATCATTGAATTACGTTTCTCATCATCATTTTTTAAAAAAAAATACTGAGAAAGAAGATGGGGTTAAAATTAGAGATTTTTGTTGGAAGTTTGTTAATGTTCGTTTTATAAAATTAATGTTAAAGATGTTGTTTGATGAACAACAATGTCTATGTATTTATAATGGATTTATACGAGTCCTTAGTCGACCAAGATGGGTTGTCCCATCCCATTGCGGTGAAATTGAGCCCATTACGCAGTTGAAAAGGATGTTACAAATTTACCAGACAATTAGCCCAAGAGGCGAGCGCAACGTGCCCTCCATGACGGTCCATGTTTCGGATCAGCCGGAGGAGATGCCCAACATAAGAACTCCCACCCCATGAGCATGCATGGATGATGCGCCCACCATGGGAGTAGAATGCCCACCGTCTCGTGTATCTTTTTATTGAAAAGTGATAACATTTTCTTTAGGTGCATGACGACTGCGTTCCCATTCATACTTTGTCTAACGACTTCTTATTAATCTAATGGGAGGTTTGCAACATCATCATCCTTTTTTATTTGAAACATCATCATGTTAAAAGGAAGTTTTTTCTTTCTTTTTTGGTGGTGTAGGTAAGAGGTTTCACTTGTGGGTATGAAGTCTTTGTGGTTCTTAGGGCATTTCGTTTGATAAAATTATATACCACTAGTCAATAGAATAGTTAACTACTTCTTTAAGACTCCATGTATCCCTTGAGTTAGAAACATACAATTGGATAATCTATTTTTATCACGACCATCCACTCCTTTTTTTTATTGCACCCAACCCCAACTTCCACCCGAATTTCATAGCCTCCTCCACACAATTCATAGTCACATCCAGAGTTTGACGTCTCGACCCGCACATCTCGACCCGATCCATGCGGTGAGCGGGATGTCAGGTCATAGGTCGTGATCGAGATGTTTCATTAAATTAATATTTTATTATATATATTATATATATATAGTTTTTATTTTATTATATTATTATATATATATTATATATATAAAGAGTTTTTTTATTTTAATATTTTACGAGATAAATCGAGACGGAGCGAGACGAGACCGACCCGACCCGTCCCGGACCGTAATCGGGACGGACGGATCGGTCGAGACAATAAACCCTGATCACATCCACCCCTCCCATATTCTATCGTCCTCACGATAAAATGGTCTTTTGTGATAGGCGCGAGCATTATTATTTGGATTTAACTTAAAATTTAAATCGAACAGAAAGATTTATTTTGATTTGATTCAGGTTGTAATTTTAAAAAAATTGATTTAGATTCGAACTGAATCATATTAAAATTTTAGATTTAGTTTGATTTTCATTTTTAAAAACTAAACTAAATTGTATGACCCGATTTAAGAGTATTTTTGTCAAGTGTATAACCCTAATTTTAAATATGTACATAATTGGTATGAGTTTATTGAATCAAGAAAACAGTGATTTATAAAACAATAACAGTTCACGAGTAATTGTGCAGCACAAATTCTCTCGGATTCCCAAATGTAAATTGACATATTTACATGGGAGTAATATGGTTCACGTATAGTTATTTTCATAAAAATTACTTCAAAGAAAAAAATTAAGTAGAAAATCAAATAATTTCTAGAGATGAATAACTAAACATGACAGTGATATTAAAAGTGAAAATATACTTGTTGATCTCAACGTAGAAGTGATGTTGGATGATTTTGGCATGGCTAAATATATAATTCCTTCTTAATCTCTTATCTTATTTAAAGTGGTTTGATTTGTTTTCACATCTTATGCTTTTGATTGACACGTCGAGATTATGAAATGTTAACATTTCAAATTAACGAGAAATATGTGTTTATGATTTTATTATTTTTTAATAATTTTAAATTATTTATTCTTTAAATATTAAGTTAACTTCTTGAACCCATGCTAATTGTCTATGACATATGCAAACTAAGCCGTGAGATTTTTCAATTATGATTCAAATCAAATCAAACTTAATCAATTCGATTTAAGTTAGGTTAATTTAAAAATCATTTAATTTGATTTGATTTTTGTTGATTGAACCTTTAATCGGATTCGATTTGATTTTTTAAAAAAATTCTTGAAATCAAATCAATCCAAATCGTGTTCATCCCTATTCTAGTGTACAATGTGTAATATAATGGATGTCAAGATGACAATTTACTTTTATATTCATCTTCTGATTTAATTCTGTCGATCATCAATATTTCTTATATATATATATATATGTACATGTATAAAAGAAATATACATTAACTAGAATCAGATCTTGCCATATCTAATGAAAACCATTGCATCATTAGATTTTATTTCGTTTTCTAGCTGGTAGCCACCACCTGATCCTTAACAACGCTAGGTAACTATATAACTGACAATAATATTCTTAATTATTACTTTCTATGAGTCCATCTCGTTAATAGCCATTTTTGTCATCAATTCTCACGTTCACACTATACATTACGAGGTACTTAATTAACATGTATCGCTGCTCGTCGGGGGAGAAACAAAACGAGACACCATATGTAAACAGTGTATACCTAACAACGTCCATTCATGTCATGATTTTTTCCATCTTTTGGTCTCACTTTGGTATGGAGTTAGGTTAAAGTTGGGCTAACTCAACCCGATTAAAATAATCCGGAGTTAACCTATTTTTAATTTGGTAGGAGGGTAGTTAATCGGAGAGTAAGGATGTGGACTAACCTACTTTTAATCTAGTATGATTTGATAAATAGTATATTAACCGAGTAATAATGAGAGAGAGAAATGGCATTAATTATGAGAGAGAGAGACACATTTAATTGAACATTTATTGAGGATAGGAGGTTAACCCACCTTATAGGGTGTTTGGTTGCGATTTTTTTACCTCTTTCTCTCTCAAATTTAAAAAAGAGAGAGAAAACTTAATTATGGGTGTTTGGTAGGACTCTCCTAATTTTTAGGGAGAGAACCAACTCACGTACAAATCTTTCTCAAAAAAAAAAAATAACTCCTGACCAATTTTTTTTTTGAAACTGAAGTCTATCGTTCTCCCCCGGCGTCCCCTCCCATGTTGCTCGTCCCTCTCCCCCGACCGTTCCCCCCCTCCCCGGCGGATCCCCCCTCCCCGGCAGATCCCCCCCTCCGGCTCCGGCACCCCCCCCCCCCGCGCAGCCCCGCCCCTCCCCCTCTCCCCTCCGGCTCCGCCCCCCCCCCCCCCCCCCCGCGCGCATCCCCTCCCCCTGCTTTGCCCCCTCCCGTCCCCGACCGGCTCCAGCGGTACCCCCCCCCCCCGCGCGCAGCCCCGCCTCTCCCCTCCGGCTCCGGCGCCCCCCCCCGGGCATCCCCTCCCCCTGCGGCGCCCCCTCCCGTCCCCGACCGGCTCCAGCGCCCCCCCCCCCCCCCCCGGCGCGCAGCCTCTCCGGTTCCCCCCCCCCCCCCCGCGCAGGCCCCCCTGCGGCCCCCCTTCCCCGGCGCCGGCTCCCCCCCTCTCTCTGGTTCCCCCCCCCCCCCCCCGTGCGGTGCCCCCCCTCTCTCCGGTTCCCCCCCCCCCTGCGCAGGCCCTCCCCCCTCCCCTTCCCCCCTCCGGCTCCAGCTCCCCTCCCCCGACGGCTTCCCCATCCCCCCGACGGCGCCCCCTCACCTCCCCCGACGGCGGCCCCTCCCTGCGGCGACCTCCCCTCCCCCGGCGGCTCCCTCTCTCTCTCTCTCTCTCTCTCTCTCTCTCTCTCTCTCTCTCTGCAACGGACAGAAACTGCCGGAGACGACCCGGAGAGGAATACCCTGACAAACACATCTACACAAATTTTAAATTTTACGATATTATTGCCAAACAGAAAACATCTGTTTTTATCAATTTTAAAATTCAATTCAAAAATTATGTTGACACAAGTTTTTAGATAGAAATATATTTATAAAAAAACTGCTCCCAAACACCCTATTAACACATCTCTGGGTGTGGATTTTAAAACCCAGGAATAATTTTAGATTAATCTTTAACCTAAATCGATTAACACTAACTCTTTATGGAAATACACAAAAACTTATCCCGGAGTTAACTTAAAATTAACCCTGAGATAAATCGATACCGAAGTGAGGCTTGGTGTTCAAGAGGCTGCCCACCGTGTGGAACTAACATTTTTTCACATTCAATAAGCCACACGAAGGAAGCAGCAACACATGGGTAAGTGTGTCAGTACCATTTAAGTGGTTCATGAGCATCTCTTTGTGCACTGGGACGACGTGAGCTTATTAATGGCTGTGGCGTAGAAAACCCAAGGTTCTTTTTTTCAAGAAAAATGCTTGGTGCATCCTGCTCTAAGATTATTACAAACCGGATGAGCATTGGATTTAATTTTTTAATTTTAAAAATTTTTACAACATAAAATTTAAATCTTCTTAACTTTGTGATGTAAATTACAACTCCGTCGAACGAGTTAAAAAACATTTAAAATTTCAGATCAAATAAATAGTATTATACCCATTTTTTTGAATCGATCTTTTTTATTTTTAATTTTTTTGAGTGACGAGCTCGTGACTTACAAAAGTTATGATGACTTAGATCGCACATCAACTTAAAAAAAATTAAACCAAGTGTACAAGTGTGTAATAATAACCCTAGATGTGCACTAAACATCATTATTTTTTTAATATTGCCGTGTAGAGCATAAAAAAGAGGGCCCAGTTACCACCGTACATGCTGGTTTCGTAAGAAGCAGATTTCTCGGCTGTGGCGCACTCATACGCCCAGTGGTTTGTGGGAACGGCATCCTCTCTCTCTCTAGTTTTGTTCTCTCCTCTTCCTTTCTGGGTGTTTCTGCTTTGGGGGCTCCCTTTCCTTCGAGTGCACGTGTATTATCATTTGACTTTGGATTCAAGTCTTGTTTCTTCGTAAATACTCATAGAGGTGATGTGGGGAATCTGCTATTGCCCTTTCTATCATACCCTTCGGTGTGATTCCAAAAACAAAGAAACACCGGTATCTTCTGTGAGAGACGCAGCACATTAAAATTTTTCATATCGTATGGCCCCTGTAATGAGCTCAATCATGGGGCTCGGCCGCCCCCAGATTCATCACTTGCCGACTTATGAACCTCATGGTCAAGTGGGGCACAATTTTTCTATCACGTCCCCATCCTACGGCATCCAGCAATATTTTTCCAGAAAAACTTTTTGGGTTGCAAACACACCAGTCCACCTGGAGTCTGACGAAAAAAAAACATTAAAAAAGAGTATACAGATCAAGAACCGAGCGTCAACCTACAAAGAAAACTCAGTTCACATTACATTGGCATCAGTGCGAAGAAAATGCAGTAGCTGAACAGTTCCAAGTGCTTGGTCAGTTTCCTTTCGTCCAAAAAAGTAAAGAACCAAAATGCTTCTCGGGTATGTAGGTAACTAACTACAGCTAACACCACAATTCGGATAAACCACTTATGTCACTTCTTTGCATAGGCGATAGCCATTGGGTTTTGAGGAGTGATCTTGAAGCCCTGAAGAGACTGCATGGCAATTGAGGCCTGAATGTCATCCTCAAACTCTACAAAGGCGATACCTGGCTTCGCTTCGATCATTCGTACCTCCCTGAATCCAGGGTACTGTTGGAAGAGGATTTGAAGCATCATGCTCGTGGTCTCATGAGGCAAGTTTTGGATGAACAGAATGTTGTTTGGAGGATTGGCAGTGTCCTGTGCACTCATCTTTCCATGGAATGCCTGAGAAGCCTGTAAAGAAAATGCCGTTACACAGCAACAACATATGGGGGAAGCTTGCGAGGATAAACAGGGGACCATCCGCATGCACTCTTTAAAATGATTTCTGTGGTAAATGAGAAAGAATTAAGGGGAGCAATGCCAACTTGCAACAAATGAATGCATTGCAAGAAGGGATTAAATATGGCTGGTATTTTTTTCATTTGCCATTAAACGACTTTTGGTCATATCAAAAAAACTCACCACACAAAGGGCTTCGGCTGCTACAATAGTAAGGCAAAAATAGGAAATATACATACTGCCAGAGCTGAGCAACAAAAGGAGAAAGGCCTCTGTAGCTAACTCCATCCCACCTTTTATCTTGATGAAATCAATTACATTGTTCAGACCATCGTGACAACAGTTAGTTTGGGGAACAGAAATGTAGCTGGAAATGCCAACTCTAATGGGATGTTGGAGTTTGCTGGTAACATTTTTTGTATGCCATAGCTCCTATCAGTAAAATTATTGGTTACCTACAGATAACCCTCAGGACTACAGGCATGAAGTTTCTAGATTAATGTCCATGTATTGCTAAATCTATTTTACTATTAATAATGATAAAGCACAGTAGATCTCCATATCACCACACTTCTAGCCACAAGCATCCGCTCGGCACAATATCTTTTATGATATCTATAGAATATATTTTGGTTCATAAAGACAAAAGGTATGGCTTTCACACTGAAAGTGGCAGAAAAGTCCCATTAAATTTCTAATACTACATTTTCTGATTCTGAAACATTTGTGGAAGACCAATGGGGAGGAATAAACCTAAAGGAAACTTGGAGAATTATGTCATGTAAGAAAATTCACACCAGTTTTAGTAGTTCAGTCTAAGTCACTGTTTAAAAAGGCGCTGCCATGAGGTGTTGAGGCGCACACCTTGAGGCAAGGCGCTCCAAAATAGCCTCAAGGCATGCGCCTTGGTGCAAAAATGTTAGGCTTATGTTTTTTATTTGCTGAGGCGTTGAGAGACGGTGAGGCGCTAAGCCGGTGAGGAGGAGCACGTTTCATGATGAGAGTAATTAAATGGTGAGAATTGCATCTAACCTAATAAAAAAATAAGGTTTTAAACAATGAGTCCCTCCATGTGTGTGAATACGAAGAGTCTCTCTTCTTCGGCGCAGGCTTAGTCGTAGCGTCGTCTCCTCCTCCACAACCTTGGGAGTTCAGATTTTGGAGACTCTCCTCCTTCGCAACCTTCGGAGTTCGGAGACTCTCCTCCAGGAGTCCTCCTTCTGTCCTTCAGTCCTTTGCAACCTTCGGAGACTCCTGCCTCCACGTCATCACCGGTGCATGCAGCGGTGCCAGGCTGCCAGCATCCCAGCACGCGGCAACGGTGAGCGACCCCAGCCGGTCCAGGGTCCTCGGCGGGTGGGCTGAGCGGCGATGTCCTTGGCGTCTTCATAGAGCGGCAATTCCAGCAAGCAGCCGGCGACCACAACAGGCGATCTGGCACGACACCTACGGCTACAGCCTACAGGTAATGTTCTGTATTTTTTTTCCTTCCTTCATCAAGCGGCCGGCGATAGTGAGTGACTCCAGCGTCCTCGAGCGGCAGGTGGTCAAGTGAGCGAATGTGACGCTCTTGGAGTCTCCAGCGAGTGGCGACTCTAGCGAGCGGCCGGCGAAAGGCAACCTTCCTCTCCTCTCAGTGATATTCATGTCTTAACTGCAGTGAGCGGCCGGTGACAGTGAACGACTCCAACATCCTCGAGCAGCAGGTGGTCGAAGGCACAACACCTGCGGCTACAGGTAACTTTCCGCTTTTTTTTCCTTATTACATACCCCACTCAAAAGTATTCTTCCTCTTCTGATTCCTGCTCCCCTCCTATCAACGAGCCGCGACTCCAGCCAGGGAGCGGCCGGCGACTACCACTCAGGTAATGTTCTGCCTTTTTTATGGGGTGTTTTTTTCTTGTTTGTAGTCTGTCTGTCAACGGGTGCATTACGGTTAATTTTTTTTTTTTTTGTAATCTGTCTGTAACTGATGACAACTTGGGTTAGTAAATAGTAATCTGTTTGTAACTGATGAGTAACTGTTCATTTATTTGTTTTTTATTTCTTTGTAAATCGTTTAGCAAAAATACTCTCCAAGACTGCATCAGTTCTATGTGTAGTCTTTACTTTCTGAATTGCGGTGAATTGTTTATTTATTTCTTTATAAATCCAAATTTTTAATGCAGTGGTGATTTGTGAATTTTTTATTTTTTATTTTCAGGATGTCAGGAGGTGAAGATGAGAATGTCACAAAAAAGAAAAAGAAACAGGAAATGGGTCTGATCCAGCATGGAAATATGGAGAGCAAAATGAAATTCCAAAAGCCAGAAAAAATTATGTTTACCTGAAATGCAAATTTTGTGGTAAAAAAATATTGGTGGGGTAAAGAGACTGAAAGATCATTTAGCTAAAACCCATAAGAATGTTAGTGCTTGTCTTAAAGTGCTAACAGAAGTTGAGGAAGAAATTGTTTGAATAGTCCAGTATTAGAAACGGGCTAAAATATAATGTGCTTATATTAATGGAGCTCTCTCCACTCAACACCTTAAGATTTTGAGTTGGATGACCCAATCCAATATACTTTAATATGGTATCAGAGCCCATGGTTATGATCTGGGTCGCTCACCCCGTGTTTGCCATGGTCCACATGACAAAGCCTAAATTGACACACACATGAGGGGACGTGTTAGAATAGTCCTGTATTAGAAACGGGTTAAAATATAATATGCTTATATTAGTGGAGCCCTCTCCACTCAACACCTTAAGGTGTTGAGTTGAATGACCCAATCCAACAAACTTTAATAAAAATGAAGGGATATTTGGGACTTCTCCGTGAAAAAAAACAATTGGCTGCACAAAGATTTAAAAATCTTTGTAAAATTGGCTCATACATGGAGGAGGAGGATGTTTCCTCTATGCCTATTGAAACTCATGATGGCACTAACACTAGTTCAGCTGTAAAGCAGCAAGTTAGAGGCCCAATAGATGGATTTGTTTCCAGTCTTGGATCAAAAGGACAAGAGAAGTTGACAAAGTAACAAAGCAACTTTAATATGCATTGGAAAAAAGAAGAAAGAACTAGAGTTTGCCTTTCTAATGGGAGTTTTTTTTTTTTGAAAATAGTCTTCCATTTAATATTGCAAATAGTCCATCTTTCATAAGAATGTTGAAACATGTGGGTCAATATGGAAGGAGATTGAAACCCCCATTTATATATGAATTGAGAACATGAATTTTACAAGAGGATGTGAAGACTATCACCGGCTTGGTACAAGAATTTAAGGAATCATGTAAGATGACTGGTTGCACAATTATGACAGATGGATGGACATACACTAATTGATGGACATTGATCAACTTTTTGATCGATAATCGTAAAAAAAACTTGGTTCCTCAAGTCAGTGGATGCAATTGTAGAGACCAAGGATGCAATTATGTTAGTTAATCTTATTCATGATGTGATTCAAGAGATTGGTGAGAAAAATGAGGTGCAAGTAATCATAGACAATGTAACAAATTATAAGTCAGCAGGGCAAAAGTTAATAGGGTGTTTGGGAAGAATTTAAAAAAAAAACTCTTTCTATCTTAAAAATTATGATGTATCAATTTTCAGCCTAATTTTTAAAATTGATGAAAATAAGTCACTCTATGTTTGACAAAAAACACCATAATTTTTAAATTTTAAGTAAACTTGTTTGTTCTGCAGGACTGCTGTGGACGCGTTCGCCCTTCACCGTCAGCCCGCATAGTAGGGCCTCTGTCATTTCTCCATGCCGAAAAGATGACTCCCTGTCTCAGCCCACGCCGGAAACTTTCTTGCCGGGGGCTCCCCCTCTCCTCGAGCCCTTCACCGTCAGCCTGCATAGCGAACCGCACAACCACCCAATGGTGTCATCTTCCTAAAGCGCCCCCTCTCCTCGAGCCAGCGCTCGGGTCGACTGGTCCGGCCTCCCGTCGGTCGTCGTCAACTTGGTCTCCTGTCGGATCACCACAAACGCTGGCTACGTCCGCTTCCGCGCCATCTGCACCTCGTGGCGGTCCACCACGCCCGCAAGGCCCCGCCAGCTTCCATGGCTGGCCCTCCCCTCCCCGGAGGCCTCCGACGTCCGCTGCTTCTTCAGCCTCCCGGACGGGAAGATCCACATCATTGAGACGTCGGGGTCCCGCGGCAGCCACTGCTGCGGCTCTTCCTTCGGCTGGAGGTGCACGGGGAGAGAGAGAAAGAGAGGGAGGGAGCACAGGGAGAAGAGGGAGAGGGAGGGAGCGTGTCAGGAGAGAGGGAGGGAGCACGTCGAGAGAGAGCCGGGGAGAGGGAGGGAGCGCCAGGAGGGGGGACTGGGTGCACCGGGAGAGAGAGAAAGAGAGGGAGGGAGCACAGGGAGAGAGAGGGAGAGGGAGGGAGCGTGTCGAGAGAGGGAGGGAGCGCCTGGAGGGTGAGGGGCCTGGAGAGAGAGAGGGAGGGAGGGAGTGTCGGGAGGGGAGAGGAGGGAGAGAAGAGAAGGGAGAGGGGAGGGGTTCAGGTCGTGAGAGCACGTACAGACGGCTAGAGGTCGTGTCTCTCTTAAAAAAAATATGGAAAGACTTATTTTATTTTGGAGGAAGTTACAACGGGATAAAAGTTCATCCTAAAAAATTGGAGAGGTTTACCAAGCATGGTTAAGGAGGTTGTTCATTCCTAATTTTTATTTTGAAAGAAAAAAGAGGTAAAAAACTGCAATCAAACACCCTATAATGGAGAAAAGAAAAAAGTTGTATTGAACTCCATGTGCCGCACATTGCCTTGATTTAATGTTGGAGGATGTTTTTGAGTTACCATTGTTTACAACTATTTTCAAGAAGGAAAAGAGAATCATGAACCTCATTTATGCTCATACATGGATGAAGGCATTAATGAAAAAGATGTTAAAAAGGAACTCTTGAAGCATGCTATCACTCGATTTGCTACTGTATTTCTTACTTTGAGTAGCATTATTGGTTCCAAACAAGGTCTTCGAGAAATATTTGCTTGTAGATTATTTACATAGCATGTTTATGCAAAAAAGGCTGCAAAAAAACTGTAAAACATATTATGCTAAAAAATCAACACTTTTGGAGATGAGTTGCTTATGTTGTCATGACTACAAAACCTTTGGTGAGTGTTTTGGGGATGGTAGATGGGGAAAAGTATCTACCCATGGGGTTCATTTACGAGGCTACGGATAGAGCGAAGGATAAGATTGTAGAGGCTGTAGATTGGAAAAAGGAGAAATATGAGCTAATATGAAAAAATATTGATAAAAGATGGGCATGCCAACTACACCAGCCTCCACATGCAGCTGTTTATTTTCTCAATCCTCATTTCTAGTATTTTTTCTGAAAGTGAATCATCGTTTCCAATATGAGTCTACATTTTCAAAACATCTTGAAGTTAAACTTGGTTTATCCAATTGCATGGACAGGATGATCAAAGAAGAAGATGATGAGTTAAAAGCTAACTTGCAATTAGATGCATTTGTCAATGCAAGAGGTATGTTTGAAGAAAAGTTGGCTATAAAATCTAAGAAGTTGAGGACTCCAGGTAAAGTTTACATCACGTATTATTATGATCTATTTTCAAATAAATTATTATGTTTTTATAATGTTTGACTTGACTTTTAATATAGTTTTCTTTTCACTAGTTGATTGGTGGTTGGCATATGGAGATGAAACTCCTGAGGTGAAGAATTTTGTTGTTAGAATTTTGAGTTACATGTAGTTCATCTGGTTGTGAACACAATTGGAGCACTTTTAATTAGATATAGTATTTTCTTTAAAAAAAGGCTTATAGAAGTGTCAAATGGCCTGACTTTTTTGTATATCTTTTTTTATAATATAGGTACACAAAAAGAAGAAATAGGCTGTCACAACAGAGGTTAAATGATTTGGTGCATGTCATGTTCAATCTAAAGTTGAAAGAGAGAGCGTCCAAGAAGAAAACAATGAAGAATCCCTTTTCTGTAGATGAAAATGACATTGGCTCTGATGATGAGTGGCTTGCAAAATTCCAACATGAAAATAATGACTTTCACATTTATAATCTACCCATTGATAAATATGTTGAATTGGAAGAACTTGGAATGGAGACATGGGCAAGGACATCAAAAAGAAGAAAAGTTGGAGAAACTGAGAGTGGAAGTGAGTAATGTCTAATTATATATTATTTACTCTAAAAATAATTCTGTGAGTTGTTGCGACATTGGCTTACTTGTTTCTTTTTATCATTTTTATTATATGTAGGTAAAGACAAGGAGGTGATAGTACAAGAAGAGCATTCGACTAATGGAAGTGAATGTGATGAGGAAACAAATGAAGATGATGCACATCTTAGATATTTGGATGATTCCATGGATGATTATCTTAGTAATGATGAAGAGGATGGATATAGGGATTTGCTTTCTTGAGTCTTTCATGTTGAACACTTTACATGGTGCAATTTTTTGGGGGATTATAGAATATGGACAATAAGTCGTCTATTGTAATGATTTGGAAACTTTTGAATAGGACATTTTGGATATTTTATTTTCTCTTAGATGTTATTTTAATAGTTTTGTTAAAAGATCATGTGCTGCAAATGTGATATGAATGTTTGAATCCACAACTTTGTAGTTTACTTGACAACCACACCCTTTACCATTGAGGTAAGGCAACATTTTTAGATAAAAATATTTATTTTATTTTATTAATATATATTTTTATTATTTTTCATATTTATTGAGGCTTATGCCTCATTACACTTTGAGGTTTACGCCTCGTGAGGCTTGGGCAAAACACCTCACGACTGCCTCAAGTCTTTAAAAACCTTGGCCTAAGTAATCACATAGGAAGAATGCCGCTAGTAGAGGACTTAGGGATCATGGCTAAAAGTAACTAGGTAAAAAGGGAAAACGCCTGCTGATTAATGTTTCATTGGTTACAGTCATAGCAAATATATTTGTGGCTATTAAGGTCTGAAACAGTTATGAGGACATTAAATGCTGTCATTAAAATTGGCATTGACAGGATAGGAGTATTAAAATCCTCTAGTTCTGTTGGCATTACTAGCCATTGGAGGGATGAAGCCCTTATTTGGTATGAAGTTAACCGAGGATTAGCCCGGAGTTAACTCAGACTTAACCCTGTGCGTGCTTTGATAACACTTTTGGGCTAATCGGGTCAGAGAATGGGTTAATACAAGGTCAACCCCGGGTTTTGAAACCCAACTCCAGAGGTGGGTTAACTCTAATCCCATCCTATTTATTGCCCCTGGCGTCCTCGTAGCCTGCACCCTTTCCCCCTCTCTCCATCTCTCTCTCTCTCTGTGCTTTCGTTACATTTAATTGTGAACAATTCAAACGTTTATCACCTTTAAATTTTAGTTAGCAATATGAATAATAGCTTTTATAATTGTTTATTATTTTAATGATATATTTATTTTATAAATTTTATTAAAAATATTTACAAAATTTAAAAATGAAAAATGTGATAGTGAACAGTAACTTTTAAACATAATTAATGACGGTTTTGACTTTGAAATTTTAATAAGTGAGATTAATGATATTATTTATCAAAAATATTTTAATATTTACAGTATATTCATTTGGTAGAATATTTTTAAATATTTAAAAATCTTATAATGAACAGTAACCTACAACTGTAATTAATGACATCTTTTACTTTTAAATTTTAATTAGTGAGATTAATGATGTTATTTATCAAGAATTTTTTTATTTTTACGATATATTCATTTTATAACATATATTAAAAATTTTAAAATTAAAATCTTATGATGAACAGTAAACTTAAACAGTAATTAACGACATTTTAATATTCAATTTTAATTAGTGAAATTAATGCCGTTATTTATAAAAAAAATATTTTTACGATATATTCATTTATAGTATATATTAAAAATATTTTAAAATTTTAAAAAATAAAAATCTTATGATGAACAGTAACCTTAAACTGTACTTAATGCCATTTTGACTTTTAAATATTAATTAGTGAAATTAATGATGTTATTTATCAAAAATATTTTACTTTTTCGATATATTCATTTTATAGTATATTTTAAAATATTTTAAAATTTAAAAAATCGTATGATGAACAGTAGCCTTAAACCATAATTAATGACATTTTTTACTTTTAAGTTTTAATTAGTGAGATTAATGCTGTTATTTATCAAAAATATTTTTATTTTACAATATATTCATTTTATAGTATTTATTAAAAATGTTTAAAATAAAAATAAAAATTCTTAAGATGAACATTAACCTTAAACCGTAATTAATGATATTTTTATTTTTTTAATTTTAATTAGTAAGATTAATGATGTTATTTATCAAATTGTTTATTATTTTCACAAAATATCATTTTTATAGAATCTATTAAAAATATTTTAATAATTAAAATAAAAAAATTTGATGTGAACATATGCCCATGGATAAAAAATTCAAAAAGGAGAGGTAAATGTGATATTTAAGCTGTCATTATTACCGGGTTAACCCGCTACCTATCAAATCACACTGGATTAAAAATAAGTTAGCCCACCTCCTTACTTCCGGGCTTAACTCCCCTCCTTATCAAACAAAAATGGGTTAACCCCGAGCTAACTTAAGCAGGTTGAGTTAACCCACTTTTGGGCAAACTCCATACCAAAGTGAGGCTAAATGATTTGCAAGAAAGGATAAATGGAGTGGTATCTACATAAGGATGAAAGTGGACAGTAAGGATAACTGAGAGAATAAGGAAGGCATTTGTTGTCACGATCTTTATGGGAGGGTCAAACAGCAGAAAGCATCTTGAAGTTTGTCCTTCAAAACTCCTAGCCAGCTGCAGTCAGATGATATTGGTATTTGGTAGTCAACAAAAATGGACAGGAGGAGGAATTGGGCAGATAGGAAAGACATATATGGTCAGTATTTCCAGGGGAGGACCAAACAGGATAGACAACCCATGATATGCAGTTGATTCACAGGTTGATAGTTTGGTCCCAGCTTACTGCCATTGAGCATGCAAATCCATCCAGCCTAATTGGGAGATTATACATGTGCAAGCCGGGTGTGGATGCTTTTGTCCATGTGACATATTTGGAGATTCAATATGGCAATGTTAGTGGGTAGTGTCTTCCTGTCAATGGAGATGAGGAGGAACGGCATCATATTTATGCATCCCTAGAATGCTTTGTGGTGTTGATAGGCTGATTGATGATACATAAGTCACACTCAACAAGTGTGCATTCCACAATAGAGAAAAAAAAGGGGATGGTGCTGAATGGGAGGCTGCGGGTGTGAGAGAGATGTGAATGTTATGCACTCAGCAAATTCTGTGCGAGAAGTTCTTGCAATCAGTGAATTCCTTTTAGGTGTAAGAATCCTGTTGCTAGAAGTCCTTGCAATCGGCAAATTCTGTGCCTACTGTGTGACTGGGAGGCTGAGTTCCCATAGTACAAAGTTAACAGGGTCTACAGGTGGGCTGAGTTTCCCTTGTACAAAGTAGGTACATGAGCTTTTAGCAAGCGAGTCTTCGGTTTATTTGCAAGCAGAGGAAACCACCAAAGAAAGGGAATTGGATGTGTCACTCTGTCTTCCTTCTTTCTGTGCATTAGCAGCAAGAAAAAGTAGATGGCCTCAACGCTCCAGTGGCAGGAGGGGAAGGCTGCCACAGCCTGAAAGAGATGCTGCTTTCTGTGTAGCCGCAGCCAGGCAGAGAGAAAAGTTGCAACAGAGAACAGTTTAGGTTGAAGAGTGGCTTCATGATTGGGAAATGAGAACACAGAGACAAGTCTTCACATCAGATAGAAATTCACGATAGAAGCATGACAGTCATCACCAACCATGGCATTGCAAATTTTTTCGAGCTTCGTTATGCCCTCCTTTCTAGGGTTTAGTTTCTATTTATGATACTGAAATACAGTAAGTTTCCAAATTGCAAAGACAATTTTGACCCCAAATCTAATTAAAGTTCTGATCTAACTAAGAAAGGTGGACCAATTTAACATGACTGAAATACTCACTAAATCTAACCACATACTAACTAAAACCCAATGATAACAAATGACAAAATTACCCCTACTACATCAACTAACAAAATAAGATGGCATCAGTAGATAGATCTCCAATCCTTGATGCATTATAATCATGAAAGGAAGGGTCAGATCGGCCAGATCCGATTGGATTTCGGTCGGGCCAATCCAATCCCGATCTCCCTGGTCCCGATTCATGGACCGGATCAGCAGGATCGACCGAGATCGTCCCCGGATCAGCTGATCCGGTGCAATCCCCACCCCGTAAATTTAAAAAAAAATGAATCCGGTACAGTTCATTCCTCTCTGATGATCCTCCCTTTTACTGTTCCCCCAAGAATGAACAGTACCGAAGAAGAAGAACAACTTACCTGCTGCTGTCACCGTTGCCATTGCCACCGGACGCCGATCCCGTCACAATCAGCCGCCAGCCGCCCGTGCCATCGCCACCGGCCACCTGTGCCTCCTCCTCCCCGTCCTCCATTCATTACAGGGTGCCATAGCCTCAGCCGGCACTGGGAAGAAATCGACAAATGACAGGGTACAAAGCACTTGAGCTTTTGTATAAAAACCCCTGTAGGTTACTTTTCATTCAAATGAACCTCAAAAAAAAAATTACCTGGATCGGATCGGGATCGACCAATCCGGCCGATCCAATTCTGATTCCTGATCCTTCTTTCCTTGATTATAATCAAGTGAATATATGTGATCCGGCGCTCCTCAATGAGGAACCCATCCTTGATGCAGCCAATGCACATATGTCAATCTAGATCTGGACCCCCCATAGCCAGAAACTCCTGAGATCCTAGATCTATCCTGTCTCTGCATTCTAACCTAACACCTTCCTCAGCATTCAAAAGGATGTTTCCCAACCAGAGATCAGAACAAATTTCATATTTTCTGACTGGTGCAACCTGAAATTCCATCTCACCAAGCTCGCCCACTTGCAGCAAATCCATTAGACTCTTTAAAATAGCTCAGGTCGTCCAAGCCATAATTCTTCTCATCCTGAGATGAACTAAATGCTAATTACACATCAGGTCCAGTTGTGTTGTTCAACACACTACACTACCCCTTGCAAGGTTCAAAATAAATGAATCTTTGGCTTTCCCATGCTCCACACATGCATGAGTGACCTCATCATAAAACTATAGGGGTCTGTTTGAGAACTGATTAAGCTAACCCAGCAGATGAGAGAGAGAACGGTGGGCCCCGCTCTCTCCTCACATACAAATGTGCTAACCGGGCTCGGTTAGCAAAGCCCCCCTAGATGTTCGGTTGGGCCATTCAACTGTTCAAGTCTTCATAATAGCTGCATTTTTTTGGCTACCTTTCCTATGCTCCTTACACGCATGAGGGACCTCGTCATAAGATACATAGATGCTCCCGGTCTTGGCATTGATCAGATCTCTGTTCAGTAAAAAATAAGTTCACCTCAAATGAGAAAGGTGCTCTTAGGATATCCTGCGAGCATTTGACTTCTACAAGAACTATGGCAGACACCATCTCCAAAGAAGATAATGTACCTTGTTCAACTGAACAGAGGCTTGGTGCAGCCTCTAATTGGAATAACTTTTGGGCTTCCACACATTTCAGCTCAGCCCCGTAATTTTGAAGGGCCCTAGACTTTGACATTTATGCAACTTCTTGGCTTCCAACCAAGATCTCCAATTGGAGCTTCCTAGATTTGGCTAAATTTAGGGTTGTCAGGAATGGTTTAAGTAGCGTAACCACCTAAAATCAGTTATAACCACCCCCACTATATGTTTTTTTTAATGCAGCAAATGGAAGCCAAAAGAGGTTTCCAGCTAAAAGTTCCGTCACACATTCCCTTAATGAGTGTCCGATAGTTACCAACTTCTTGAATATGTCTGCCAACCAAAGATGGAAAACACCCTTGAGGTACATTGAAGCTTAAAAAATACATTAAAGCCATGGTTCCATATATTACTCCTGTAAGCATGACATTATCCCTTGGTAATGAAACTGATTAGCCTTATGATGTAACCAATTTTGTAATATGCATGAGCACACACTACTTTCTCCACCTATTTAGATTAAGCTTTCTGGGTGAACCATCCAGAATCTTTCTTGCTGGAAGGTGGTGATCCAAAAAAATGTGCACTAGTTCTAGAAAATGTTACGAACAATGGTCCAATATATACAAGCCACTTTTATATTTAACTCCAACACTCAACAGTGAGCATACAATTGGATCCAAAAGCAGTTAAGAAATAACCAGAAAGAAACATTATAACTTTTAGAAATCATCAAATGTTTCCGATAATGAAACTCGCTAATGGTTGATAATAGATGGCAATATTATACTCAAAGACATGTTTCTGTTAAGTCACGAGCAATTGAACTAACACATTACTTGGCATTTATAATACTTCATTTTATACCCAAAATTAGCATTTGGCAAAGAAAAAAGACTCATGGAGAAGTACTTACCCCGTTACTCTGAGCACCAGGGCCATTATTAGCAGCAGATGATCGTTGCGCTTCTTCTCTCCGTTTCTTTTCAGCTGCCATCAAGTGAGAAAATGATCATGTACATATTTACATGACATAAGATACTTCCAATAAGTTTTGTAGACAAGCATACAAAGCCAACAAAACAGAAATAATTGGACGATAACACTCTTCCAGTCAAGATATGTTTAGTTGCTTACAGTTACAGATGTGGCAGATGAGGCAACATTACTTACCTGGATCTGCAGCATTCTACATCATTTGTTTGGCTATTTATGTATATGGGCTTAGAGAAAATCAAGTACAAAAACTTCTCACCGTAATATGTCCCGAAGAAATGTTCTTTTCCATCTTTGACAAAGAGCAACAGTTAAAAAAAAAATCTTTGACAGAGAGACATGCACAATGGGGGCGGAGGGGAGGGGGGAATGAAAAATTGTGGGATAATTTAGAAGCATAATCAGTTTAAAAACCAAGGACATACCAAAATATGGTGCTCATGACTCGGTTTCTAAATCCGGATTAACAATGTTTAATTAAGTCAATCTAGTGTGTCTGCATATTGGAAAATCTAACATTCAGGAGACTTGCCTTGGACTATTACACTTGAATAAGTGAGATTTGTGTCATGCTCATAGAGGACAGCAGGTCAAGGTCAATTATACACGTAGATGCACCCTAAGTTTTATGGATGTGGATGCATATCAATGAGGCCCTCCTCTACAAGATCCTCCAAAGGTCCTTGATTACATTGGAAATACCTAAAGATCAATATCCATGATTGATCATGATCATTGCCATCCTAATGTTTTGCTCCTACAGCCACTGCCCAGTCATTCCTCCATCTCCACCTCCTTGACTCTCAGCAGTATTTCTCATCAGCATCATCATTCACAGAGTGGCACAATAACTGTGACACCAAGCTTGATTAAAATGCTATAAATAGGATCCAAATCCCTGGACTCCAGTAGAACTCATCCTCAAGATATGTAATGGCAGCCTGGAAATAAACTTTTTTGAATTATCCGCTTTCCAGCAAAATAGAGATATAAAGATGGAACTGAACGTATATGTAAATAGAGATGGTCCAATTTACAAGGCTACTAATAGAAATTCTAACATTTACTTTGTGAATTCTTCCTCTGATAAGTTATTATTAAGAAGTCTACAACCAAACTTACAATCTGAAAATCCCTTATCATCTACACCAAGAAATGATCAAAATACCTCATCAAAAATACTCTGACCTTCCCTCATCCTATTTTTCAAATTGTTTCCTTTGGTACATGAATAGCTCATTGAAAGTAAATCTCAATAATCATAAGAGAGTTGCTTTCATCTCTGTCCAAGACTTTGCCAAGTTTCTTTACCAAACAACTCAGAAAAGTACCCCACCAAAGCCTTCCCAAATAACCTTTCCCCATTAAACCAACTTTTCTCCCCCTTTACACTTCTCTGACAACATATTGCTTAGCTCATTGAATGTAAATCTCAATAGTGAAAAGAGAGTTGCCTCCATATCCGTCGAAGCCTTCAGCAACTCTCTTTACCAAACAACTCAGAAAAGTATCCCGCCAAAGCTTTCTCAAGTTACCTTTCCCTTCACACCATCTTTTTCTTTTCCTTAAGCTTCACTAACAACACACTCTACAATAAGGACCTTGTACTTCGAAGCCTACCTGCAACCAAAACCCTCTGGCCTCTGCTTCTGTTGAGTTTCTCCATTCTAGGATACAACTGAAGTTCTGATATTTTCTTGAAATCCTTCCTTGTGAATATTTCCTCTCCTCTCTCTCCTCTTAAGAAAGGAGCCTCCATCCAGTATTTGTTGTAGGAAAAACATTAGTTAAAAATAAGAGGTTCATATACACATCTAATTATCAATCTGTTTAAATGCTTTTTTCATTCCTATATCACAAACAATCATACCGATCTTATTGAATGAATTGAACATATGTATTCGAGACAACCATTGAAATATGATAAAACCTCATGGGCAGGTGATAATCCACGATGGATGTGCATGTGGATTCTTCACACCCTACCCTGAGATTAAGATAAGACTGTGTAACCTTACCGATGACCTAGTAAAAACAAATTAGTTTGCCTTCTGTATTAGTGGAATACTAACCTTTTTCTTCTTGTTTCTTCCTTTTCTCTCTTGGAGTATATGTACCTTCTTCTTTCGCAATGCAATCAGACTTTGTCTTGGCATATTGTATGCGCTGCACCATTTAAACAGGAAATTTAACAGCAGAAGGATGAATTACACAAGGTATGCAGACCATAAGAAAGGTGCAACTGACGCTTACTATGTCATCAGGAGGGGAACTTGGAACAACATGGTTGTCAAGGCGTTCAAGGCGACCAAGGCGGTGGCCCACCGCCTTGGTGCTTAGGCGACAAGGCGAGGCGCCTAGGCGAAGCCTAATTTATATAACTAAATACAATGCAAGAGAACTACTACTATACATTTTCTACATATAAGTTCTATCTTAGTTAATAGAAAATTTGATATTCACAAGTCTTCAACATATATCTATATTTTAAAAAGTAAAAATAGAAAAATGGCAAATAAAAACAAATTGATAAGGAGAAAAGTAATAAGAATTTGCAAACACATGTCAATCAATACACAAATTTTAATCTACAATTTGGTATTCGAATAGTTATTCTCTATATTAAAAGGAAGTATAAATGACACATTTTTTGGTAAGTTATAAGCACGTCGACATAATATTTTCATAATTTTTTACTTGTGAATTATCAAAAAGAGACACAAAAATAGTACTAGCTTCAAAAAGTGCACCAAGCAAATATGAATCAATATCCTTAAGAGGAGGGAAGAGGAACCGACAGGGAGAAGAATACGAGAGAAAGGGGAAAGAGAAATGAAAGTCTTGTCTTCTCTTTCCAATCTTGACATATCATTTGTCAATTTTTCAAAATTATCCTTAAAATTTTACCAAAATACTAAAACCTACCTCAAAAGGAGTGGATGTCCTGCTAAGGCAGACTAGACAGGCCCATGGTGGCCTATGTGCACCAAGGTAGCCAGGTGAGTGCCTTAATGGGCTGCTCGCCTAGGTGCCTGGTCGCCTTGGAGCGCCTTGTCGCCTAGGCGATGCTTTGAAAACAATGGGAACAAGAAAAAAAAGTTGAAAATGGACACCATCAAAGACAAAGAACTTGAAGACATTTATCACAGACAAACTGACAAACGTGGAGCACATTTAAGCATGACTACTACGAGCTCCTATTGAGTGTGTCTTTGAAGTTCTAAGGAGAAATCTTCAACTTCAATTAAATAAATGTGCTCAGAACATGAAAGCGCTGATATTTTGAGATCTTCAGAGGACAGTTCTCAGCAGAATCCTCCACCATCAGTGTTAGACACGGAGTAATCAGACCCAAGAAAAATAAAACAAACAAAATAAGAGAAAAAGAACATAAAGAATGTATATGTTGTCCTAGTAGATTGTTAAAGAACCATGCAAAACATTAAAATTTTCAAGGGCCTCTTATTGTCATCACTAGACGTACCATTGGTTTGTCATAGAAAGGAAAGTTCTGCATCTGGCGAACTGCAGCACTTGCAGCTGTGACTTCACTGAATACAACCCATGCTTGACCGCGAAGTTTCTCCGTCTTCAGTGCAACTATATCTAATATCCTTCCATATTGTGAGAAAAGTGCATAAAGGGACCTCTTCAATTCTGCCATAACAGATGACGGAAGAAACAGGCATAAATTAATAGCATTTCAATACCTTATAAAGGCAGAATCACCAACATAGTGGAAGCAGAAAATGCTAAAAATAATAACTTGAGGGTTCAAGTTTTAAACAGTCGTAAGTAGAGAGTGAAAAAGACATTGCATACCCATACTGCATTAACCATGAAAAAAAATGCATATACGCCAGCATGTTTGTGTCGACCGACTTCTCCGTGGTATGAATGTGATTTTCGCCTACATAGTAATCGATAAGCCAACACTAAGCGAGTAAATTCCGATGTCACAGGGACCATACATGACACATCGAGCTCAAACACGAGAGATAGCACACAACTTTCCCATCCACTCGCGATAAGACTGTGACACAAACACAATCTCGCGAAGACGTTTAGCACCAGAACTAGAAAACACGGATCAATTCTACCAAAGCGAGAACACACAGAGCGAGGTAAAAAAATATGAAAAATACATCATCACGAGCCCTAACAGAGTTGCCCTAATGCTACATATGCATACCAAAAAACAGCCAAAGGGGAAAATACCTTCTTTCTTGACTTTTTCATTGAGATTCTTGATGTAGATGGTTTTGTTGGGTGGGATGTCCCCGGAGAGCATGGCCATGGATCCTGCACGAAGTAAAGAGAGAGGTGACGGGTGGAGAGGGCAGGTTTAAAGCAAGGCGCCGTCGACTGGAGAACAACAATGGTTCTCTTGACATGAGGGGATTTCGCGTGTACACCCGGAGTGGAACTTTGTATTACAATTATACCCATGGCCTCCGTTTGCTCACATAGTTGGGCCGCCGGGTTTAGGGGGTTGGGGGGACGAGTCGGAGTCCGAGTCGGATTCCCCCTCCCCCCCCCCCTCCCAATGCCGACTTCGACGAGGGCTGTAAATAAGTCGGGTTCGGGTCAGATTTAGATCGGTCCGACTCGAATTCGACTTATTAAGATTAAGGTCCGAATCTAGTCTGGACTTGACTTATGTCGGGCCGGGTCAGGTCGAGGTCGACATTATGAAAAAAATACAACATTTGACTAAGATCTGACTTGACCTGATATTTTAAATAAAATAATAAATTTAATAATGAGTAATGAATTTAATAATATAAAATTTATAATCTTGATAAATTAATTAAAATTTTAATATTAAATATATAATTTATGTGAAAATAGAGTTTTAAAATTTTTAATTAAGTAAAATTACATAATTTTAATTAAATAATTTTTAAAATTTGAAGGGATAATAAAAAAAGAGAATATATCGGGCCGGCCCGCAGGCCGAATTCAAAGTCTGAGCCCGGCCCGCAGATCTAGTCGGGTCGAGTTTTTAGACCCGACTAAAAATTCACATGTCAAAAAAGTCAAAAACCACCTTGTGACTCGGTCCAAAATTAGGTTAAGCTCGCGAACCTATCAGGTCGATCCAACTCATTGACGGCCCTAACTCCGACTCGTACTCATCTACCCAGTACCCCTGCAGCCCAACTATAAATGGCCTCCACCACCGCCGATTCTCCTGTCTCGGTGTTTCTTCTTCCCGTTGCGATTCCCTGATTTCAAATCGAAGCCCTAGAAGGCCCTCCCCGCTCGCCACCACGTGCACCTCGCATCCTGGCGAGCGACGACAGCAGCCCGTATTCCTCGGAGAGCACGGCGAAGTACGATGCCGATCTCGGCGGAGGTTGGTGACCTCGGCAAGCTCCGCACGTATACAATTATACAAGAGATAAACACGGTAAAATGTCTGTGTATATCTCTACGGATTACAATGAGAAGTATGTTACAACATAGTGCTATTGAGAGGGATTCCGTGGAGGAGGGTCCAAGGCGGAGTGCTCTATTACAACAGAGTGCTGTTGGAGTGATCTGTGAGCGCCTGGACTCTCTCTTGGAGGAGGCGTGCTTGTAGCTGGCTCCTCCTTATCCTTGATACGCCCCCGCAAGCTTATGGGGGGAGGCACCACATTGAGCTTGTCACGAAGCATGGTGAACCGTAGCCGTGAGAGCGGCTTGGTGAAGATATCGGCTAGCTGATCTTTTGTAGAAATAAAGGAAACCACGAGAGATTTGGACGCCACACGCTCACGAACGAAGTGATAGTCGATTTTGACATGTTTCATGCGAGAGTGAAATATTGGGTTGGCAGCCAAATATGTAGCGCCGATGTTGTCGCACCACAACGTAGGCGAGGCAGGAACAATAAAGCCGAGTTCTTGGAGGAGCGACTGGAGCCATATCAATTCAGCTGTAGCATTTGCAACAGCTTTATATTATGCCTCAGTGATGGATCTTGCCACCGTGGCCTGCTTATTGGCACTCCAGGAGATGAGATTGCATCCAAGAAACATGGCGTAACCACTAGTCGATCGCCTGTCTGTGCCCGATCCTGCCCAGTCCGCATCACTAAAGGCATAGAGTGCAAGAGGGGACTGACGGTGAAAAGGTAAGCCATGACTGAGTGTGCCTTTCAGATAGCGCAGAATGCACTTTACTAAGCACCAGGACTCAACAGTGGGGCGGTGCATGAACTGGCAAGCCTTGTTAACGGCAAAGGCAACATCCGGCCGGGTGATGGTGGCATACTGTAGTGCCCCTACTATACTGCGGTAGAGAGACGGATCGTCGAGCGGTGTTGACGTCGACGGTGAGTCAGAAGCCATGGGGGTGGAGATGGGCCGTGCGTCTGCCATCTTTGCTCGTTGCAGGATATCCAATATGTACCTGTGCTGAGAAAGGAGGCACCCAGCTGGGTGTTTGGTAACCTCGACTCCGAGGAAGAAATGCGCTGGGCCAAGGTCGCGCACTGCAAACTCCATCTTCAGCTGGTCAACAAGGGTGGAAATACTGCTTGAGTCACAGCCAGTGATAAGAATGTCATCAACGTAAATAATGATAAAGATGATGGAGGTGCCATGGCGCCGATAAAAGAGGGACGTGTCTGTCTTAGAGCCCACGAAGCCCAGATTAAGAAGAGAGGAATTTAGCCGATGAAATCAGGCCCAGGGTGCTTGTCGAAGGTCATATAGAGATTTATGCAAGCGGCAGACATGGTAGGGGAATTGTGGGTGTATGAAACCAGGTGGCCCTTCTTCATCGTCGATGCCGGCTGCGACCTCACCTGATGCGAGGCTGGTATCCCCGTGGTTGGGTGGCTGTACACCGCATTCGTCGGCTTCTCCAAGGGATTCTACTTCTCCTTCTCCGGTCCCCATTCGCGCTTCCGGTGGTTGGGTGGATGTACACCGCGTTCGTCGGCTTCTCCATGGGATTCTGCTTCTCCTTCTCCGGTCCCCGTTCGCGCTTCCGGTGCTTTAAGAAGGGCATCATCGACCTCTCATCACAGCAGAAGACCGCATCGGCTTACGTTTCCCGCCGCAGGCTCTGAGAATGCCGAGGTCGATGGTGGTTCTTGTGGAAGGGAGAAAGAATTGGTAGCAGCACACCCAATAGGGTCGCCATTCCTTTCATTATATACCGGTGAAAAGAATATTCTAGAACTGTACAAGACCTTCTAATTTACATGGACTACTAAAATACAGAGTTGCTAAAAAATATAAGAAATCTAACGGGGGAAATGCTTGAGTTGTCATTGATTCTCTTCACGCCCCTTCAAGCGAGACGGTACAAAGTGGAGCTTGAGCTTGAAACAGAGGTGAGCGAAGAGATACCGAGTGAGGCCCTTAGTAAGTATATCAGCTAGTTGATAGAAGATGTAGCATAGCGAAGCCGAAGAGCCCCTCGGGCAACCAGTTCTCGAATGAAGTGATAATCAATCTCAATATGCCGTGTCCGAGAATGAAACACGGGATTTGCCGTCATATGAATGGCAGAGGTATTATCACAGAATATATATGGTGGTGATGAGAGATGAATGCCCAACTCACGAAACAGATAACAAAACCATCGAAGTTCGGCTGTGGTTGTGGCAAGGGCCCTATATTCAGCTTCAGCACTAGACCTAGAGACAGTTTGTTGTTTCTTAGCAGTCCATGCTAAAAGATTAGGGCCAAAAAAGATGCAAGCACCAGTGGTTGAGCGTCTATCATCTAGATCGCCAGCCCAATCAGCATCAGAAAAAGCAATCAATTGAGGATCAATAGATTTATGAAAAGAAATGCCAAGTTGAATAGTCCCCTTGATATAACGATAAATCCGTTTAACGACAACGAGGTGTGAAGTCCGAGGTGCTTGCATGAATTGGCATACTTGGTGAACAGCAAAGGCAATGTCAGGTCGAGATAAAGTGAGATATTGAAGACCGCCGACCATACTTCGATAAATAGTCGCATCAGGGAGAGGATCACCATCTGAAGCAGATAAGCGAGAACTCGCAGGTAGTGGTGTTGAGATTGGTTTGCAAGTGGCCATATTAAATTTTGCTAGTAACTCGGAAGCATAACGTGATTGACAGAGAGATAAACTAGTGGAAGTTCGAGACACTTCTAGGCCCAAGAAATAATGTAGATCTCCCATGTCTCGACTAGAAAATGTGGAGCAAAGTCGAGAAATGAAGTTGCGGAGTTCATCAATGTTGTCCCCTGTGAGAATAATATCGTCCACATAAACCAACAGAACAATTATATGGGACGAAGATCGTCTAATAAATAAAGAATCATCTGACCGACTATTAAAAAAGCCATGCTTATTTAGAAATGAGTGAAGTCGATGGAACCAAGCACGCGGTGCCTGTTTGAGGCCATAGAGAGCACGTCGGAGCTTACAAACATAATCTGGCTTTTGTGGATTAACAAACCCGGTAGGTTGCTTCATATATACCTCTTCTTGTAGAAAACCATTAAGAAAGGCATTTCGGACATCAAGTTGACGTAAAGGCCAACCGCGAGAGACTGCTAAGGCCAAGATTGTGCGTATAGTGGAGGGCTTAACAACAGGGCAAAATGTTTCATCATAATCCAAACCAGCTTGTTGATTGAACCCCTTAGCAACAAGACGTGCTTTGTGACGAGCAATGGTGCCATCAGCATTCCGTTTGACCTTGAATATCCATCGACAACCAACAATATTCATTGATGGGGAAGGGGGACAAGTGTCCAAGTACCATTGCTAATAAGAGCATTATATTCTTCTTGCATAGTAGCTCTCCAACGAGAATGCTTAGAAGCTTGAGTATAGGAGGATGGCTCAAAAGCAAGAGCGTCAGCTAAGTCCACAGCTAGAGCATGAGGAAGAGGATGTCGATGATAAATAATTACATTAATGCTCTTGTATTTCTTGGGAGGGGAGGTGTAATGCCCCGGGTTTCTTGGATCCTTCTTCTCGGGTCCCGGATCTGGTTTCTTGGAGTATTCGACTCTGTTGTGTCCGGAATTTCGTTTCGGACATCTTTCGTGTTCAGATCGGCGCGAGCCGGAGTCGTTTTAGAGGCCGGAAGAGCTCCACTGCTTTTCCGCGTGTGTTTTCCGATTCCCGGTGTGTGTTTCGGAAATTCCTTCGGAACATCGTTACGGGTGAACCGGGCCGTTCACCTGGGCGCGAGTGGTACCGTTGTGATAAGTGCGTCACAAGGTTCGAGGAGGTATATTTTTCTATTTTTTTTGGAATTTTCCCGATTTTTCAGATTTTCCTATATAAACCCCCCACTCTCTCTCTTCCCCTCATTCGCTCTTCCTCACTCTCTCCCTTCTCACGCTCTCTTCTCTCCCTCTCTTCTCCGGCGGCCGAAGGAGGAAGATGGGGGCGAGGTGGCGAGGCCCGTGGGACGAGGGACTGCTAGGACGGGTCGAGGAACGAGGCGGTGGCGCGTGGCGAGCCGGTTCGCGGGCGTGGAGGCACCGGCGGGGTTTCGGAGGCGTTTCTTCATGGATCGGCGTCCACGGTGCGCGAAATCTTCGGTGGAGGTAGGGAGATGGACCCCCAGCTCGTGCACTTCCTTTCCCGCGAGTTTCGTAGGCCGTGGTGAGCCGAGCGGGTGGAATCGGGGTTTTTTGGGCAAAACCCATGGTTTAGGGCTTGTGGGCCGATCTCTCATTTTACGGCGTTTTTGGCCGATCCAGGGGTTTAGATGCATGCCTAGGGGCTTGGGGATGGATTCCCCTTTGTTTCCCCATCACCCGGGGGTGATCGGGGCGTGGATCGGTGTTTTGGATGGTTTCCCGCTGTAACGTTCTCGGGAGGATGTGACGGTCACTCCAGTGACCGTTACATGCGTGTAACGCGCCTGGGCAGGGGCGTTACATCCCCTTTGCTTTGGGCTTTGGCGTTCGTGGGTGTGACGGTCCCACGATAGACCGCCCGAGCCGTGTGACGCGCCTGGGTGGGTGCGTCACATCTCCTGTTACCCAGTTGAGGGTTGGGGGGTGTAACGGCCCCCGACGGACCGTTACATGCGTGTAACGCGCCTGGGGTGGGCCGTCAGGGGCGTTTCAACCGTTGTTTTCCTGACCGTTGGGGGTCAGCACGTGTAATGTGCCAGGGCGGGGGCGTTACATCCGTGTGACGCACCAGGGCAGGCGCGTTACATTTGTGTAACGCGCTGGGCCAGGCGCGTTACATTCTGCGTTCCTTTGAGCCGTATAACGGCCTGCGTTAGGCCGCCAGGTGGATGTGACGGTCCCGCCTAGACTGTTACAGCCCTGTGACGGTCTAGGGCTAGACCGTCAGACGTTGTGTTGCACCGAGGCGAGTTTTTGTGTTCTCCGCCTTGTTCCGCAATGTGTGGGTCCCCGGTCGACTCGGTTGGGACCCAGTGGTTGACTTGCGGTCTCGTGAGTGTCCCAGACACCCGTGGGATTCTGTGTCCGTGTTTTGAGGGTGTCGGGAGGACCGTGCTACCTCGTTTGGCGTGCCCATGGGTTTGAGAGTCCGGGTGACTTCTCGCGTGTAGGGCTTTCGTGTTACGTTAGACCGAGTCACCGCGTGTCGGTGGGTGTGCGGTGGGGTCTCCCCCGCATGCCGTTAGTTTTCCTGGAAGATGATTCCCGAGTGGGCCATGTGGTTGGCCTTGAACTGTGAGTCCAGTTACCGGCGTGGCAGCTTGTGCGTTGCCCTGGGAATCATGCTTCTGTGCTTTCCGCGTGGGCCATGCGTATGGCCTTGGACTGCGAGTCCAGTTGCCCAGCCTAGGGCTGGAGGGTTCCCGCCTTTCCCTGAGAGTGGGATTTGGTGCGGCGGCCTGTGAGCTGCCTTGGGAACCGTGTTTCGACGTTTCTGCGTGGCCGAGCGTGCGGCCCGTGGACTGTGAGTCATGTTTCTTCTTCGACTGTGGTCACCGTGCGACGGGGCCGGTACGTGGGGTGGTCCCCGTACGTCGTCGGATGAGGACGTTGTTTTCCGTTGACTTGAGAGTCTACTCCTTCAGTGACCCTCCACTAGTCGTAGCCTACCGGTACGTGGTACCGGTCGCACCAGGGAGTGGTGTACGGGCTCACCCTTAGAGGCGGTTTGTGGACCGGTTGCCGTCGGGCCCCACGTCTTGCAGCCAAAGTCCGGCTGAGGGGAAAACCGGTCAGAGGGCCAGACCAGGGACGCGCGGTCTGTGTGTGCACACGTGGTTGGGGGCGGTTGGACCCACGTCGACGGGCGTGACCCCAGCTAGTCACTTGTTTGTGGTTACTTGTTCGGTGTTCGTGCCTTTGGTAGGCGCTATCACGTCAGGCAGTTCACCTGCGGTGCGGTGTAAGTCGTCAGGGGATGCTACCGACTGTGCTTCTAGTGGGAGGTACTCCTGTCGAGTTGGGAGTGACAGACTGTCAGTTTCCGTGACTTCGACCTTCGGGTTTTCGGTCGTGTTGACCGTTGAGTTCGGTTGTTTCGCCGTGGCGCGTGTGTTGGTTTTCGCGCCGTGGGACTAGTGCTAGTGGCTCTACCGAGGTTGCGTCTTGTTGTGCGGTACCCGCGATCGGATGGTCGGGGTTGCACCTTGGACAACGTGTCCAGGTAGGCTGTGTCCGGGGGACAAGTGTAACGACCCGAGAATCCGATTACCGGGAAGACCCGATAACCCGAGACTCGTACCGCCACCCACGAGCCCGAAGACTCGGAAGGGTTAAAAGGATGGTGTGGAGACTACACAAGTATCACAAATAATTGCAGAAATTAAACAGTTATAATATTAAGCAGGAAACAAATTAACATTTTACATGATCCACAATAAAATAACAACAACAGCAACCGTAGTCCACGACTAGTACAGTGACAAGAAAGAAAGTACAGCTACACGGGGCATCCCCCGGCTCTGACCACTGGCACTACCTCTGGGCACCCGCACCACGCTGCGCTCCTGACGCGCTCTCCGAAGGTGGCGCCTCACCTGAAACACGGTGAAAACACGCAGGGAATGAGTCTCGGAACAAGACTCAGTAGGGGTCACTCGAACCCTACCTCGTAAAATGAGAAACCACTACTCTAGCGGTAGGAAAGTACCTCGGAAAGGAAAGCCCTGAACTCTACAGAACTAGACCCTACGGCACGTAAACCGACACACGTGCCACGGTACGAGAAGACCAAAACTCAACGGTCGAACCGTCAAAACCCGAAGGTCAGAAACGTACGACTGACAATCTGTCACTCCGTACTCGACAGGAGTACCACCCACTAGAAGCACAGCCGGTAGCGTCCCCTGACGTCTTACACCGCACCGCAGGTGAATCGCCTGACGTGGTAGGTTCTACCCGAGGCTCAGGCACCGTACAAGTAACTCACAACAAGTGACTAGCTGGGGTCACGCCCGTCGACGTGCGTCCACTGTCCCCAACCACGTGTGCACACACAGACCACGCGTCCTAGGTCTGGCCCTCTGACCGGTTTTCCCCTGGCACTGGACTCTGATTTGACGAGGGGCCCGACGGTAACCAGTCTAAAACCGTCCTCAGGGTAAGCCTCTCCACCTACTCTCAGGTGGGACCACTCGCGTGTAAGCAGGCTACGACTAGTGGAGGGTCACACAGGAGTAGACTCTCGAGTCACGGAAAACAACGATGCAACCACAGGTACGAGGAACGCTCCTTGTACCAACACCGATGCACGGTGACACAAGCCGAAGTCACCACCTCCCGGGACCCCACGGCACCCCACGTGTAGCCCCCACATGATGCCCCGCATCAGTCGGACTACGGGTCAGCACAGGGATCGAGACTAGCTCGTCCGGGACTCAAATCGGTGAAGAAGGGGAGTCGCGGTCACCGGAGGACCGCCTCCTGTGGTAGCGGTCGACCCAGGACCGCTATCACCTGGTCGCGGTCGGCCTGGAACCGCGACCACCCTGGTGCGCGAAGACGTGAAAGCGGTCGCGTGAAGACCGCCTTCACCTGGTAGCGGTCTCCTGGAGACCGCGACCAGACTCCAACGGTCAAAAAACCGTCTCGAAGACCGTGCCGGACCCCAGGCTGGAAGCGGTCGCCCCCTGACCGCTACCAGCAGTCGCGGTCAGTCGCGAGACCGCGACCACCTGCCGACAGCACAAGCCCCAACGTTCGAAATCTTGCTGATGGCGGTCCCCACCTGACCGCTACCGGATGAAGGCGGTTACTGGCGGACCGCTATCATCCCGGAAAACCGAGAACGGCCGGGAACGGCTAAAAACACCATTCCACGGCCCCATACCTCCACCGGAGAGGGGGAAAACAAAGGGGAAGACCCCTGGGGACCCCTAACATGATTCTAGGCCATCAAAACACGAATCCATGCATTGAATCCATAGATCGGGCGACTCACCCCAAAACATGGAAAAACCCCAAGCATGCTCAAATAAGCCCCTCTCGGCCTCCCCTCGGCCTATAAATCACGGAAAAGATCGGCTAGAGGCTAAGGAACGTCACCCTACCTCAATGGAGCGAATGCTCCGCCGAATCACCCACGAATCACGAAGAACGCTCGAAGCTTCACGAACTCCCCACGCTTCCCACGCTTGCCGCACGCCCACGAGATCGCCTCGCCGTCACCCACGCGTCCGCGCCGTCGCCCCGCCGCCGTCCGTAGCCGGAGAGGGGTTCACCGCGTCCGAATGGGAGAGAGGGGGAGAGAGGAGGGCGGCCACGGTTGGGGAAGGAAAGGAGGAAGAAGAAGAAGAAAGAGAAAGGAGAAAAGAAAAAGAAATATGTTTAAATAGGAAAATCCGATTTTTCGAAAAAATACCGAAAATTAGAAAAATATATTTCCGGAATCCTCGGAACGCACCGATCGCAACGGTACCACTCATGCCTGGGGGAACCGCCCGGTTCGCCCGCAGCGAGCTTCCGAAGTAAAAGCCGAAACACACACCGGAAATCGGAAAGTACACGCGGAAAAGCCGCGGAATGCCTCCGGGCCTCCGAAACGACTCCGGATCGCGCCGATCCGAACACAAAAGATGTCCGAAACGAAATTTCGGACGCAACAGAGCCAGCCGCTCTGAAAACCAGATCCGGGACCCACGAAAAAGGATACGAAAGGTACGGAATATTACAGCCCTCCCCCCTTAAGGAATTTCGTCCTCGAAATTGAGAACAACGCAAGGGGAAAGAAGAGGAAGACTCACTCAAACAGATACGGGAACTGCTGACGCATCTCATCCTCACGTTCCCACGAAACCTCACCACCAGAGTGTCGTTGCCATACGACCTTTACCAAGGGAATGACCTTGTTCCGCAGGCGCTGCTCTCGCCTATCCTCCACACGGATCGGAAACTCTGGGAGAGAAAGATCTGGAGTCACCTCAGGCCAAACGGCAAACTCGAGCACATGAGAGTCATCGGGCATATACTTCCGTAACATCGAGACGTGGAACACGTCATGCACCGACGCCAACTCAGGAGGTAACTGCAACCGGTAAGCAACCTCACCGATGCGCTCCACGATCGCGAAAGGACCAATGTAGCGGGGACTCAGCTTCCCACGCCGTCCAAAACGCATCACCCCCTTCATCGGAGAAACTCTCAAGAACACATGATCGCCCACGGCGAACTCGAGGGGCTGCCTCCTACGGTCAGCATAGCTCTTCTGCCGACTCTGGGCCGCCAACATGTTCTGACGAACCAGGTGCACAACATCCACACATTGCTGCACCAATTCCGGTCCCGTCAAAACACGCTCACCCACCTCAAACCAATCAAGTGGAGTCCAACAAGGATGCCCATATAACGCCTCATAAGGAGCCATGCCGATGCTCGAATGATAGCTGTTGTTATAGGTAAACTCCACCAACGGTAGGTGATGAATCCAACTCCCCTGCCACTACAGGCAGCAGGATCTCAGCATGTCCTCCAAAGTCTGAATGGTCCTCTCAGACTGACCATCTGATTGTGGATGATACGCCGAGCTAAACGCCAACTCCGTGCCAAGCGCTCACTGGAAACTCCTCCAGAATCCAGAAGTGAAGCGCGGATCCCGATCCGACACGATCGAAATGGGAATCTCATGCAACGGCACGATCCGCTCCACATACAACCGAGCCAACTTAGACACGCTCCAGCTGACTTTGACCGGTAACAACCGCGTCACCTTCGTCAGCCGATCCACCAGCAACCAAATACTGTCCTACCCACGCGGGGTCCTCGGCAACCCCCCCACGAAATCCGTGGTCACATGGTCCCACTTCCAAGTAGGAACATCCAAGGGCTGGAGAGTACCGCCTGGTCGCTGATGCTCCGCCTTCACCTGCTGACAGATCAGGCACCTGGCCACAAACTCTGCGACATCTCTCTTCATGCCAGGCCACTAAAACTGCCTCCGCAAGTTCCGATACATCTTCGTCGCACCCGGGTGCACAGTGTACCTGCTCCCATGAGCCTCGCGTAACACTGCACGACGAACCTGCTCCTCGGCTGGGACGTACAGCCTGCCACGAAACCTCGCAGCGCCGTCCTCGCCAAGTTCCATGTCAGCCATAGCCAGAATCCGGGGTAACTCAGGGTCCGCATGCTGAGCCTCTGTCACCTGACGACGGATAGCAGGAGTGACAGTCAGACTCGCAAGCACTGCCAACCCTGGCTCCTGGGGAATCTTGAGCCTGAAAGATACCTAGGGCACCTGTTCCCAGAGCCTCCACTTCCTCAACATCAAGGTACTGACCGCAACCTTCCGACTCAAGGCATCGGCGACGACATTCATCCTGCCCGGCTGATAAGACAGGGTGAAGTCATAGTCCTTCATAAACTCCATCCAACGCCTTTGTCTGAGGTTCAGATCTCTCTGCGAGAACACATACCTCAAACTCTGATGGTCAGTGAACACCTCGAACTTCTCACCGTACAGATAATGCCTCCAGATCTTCAGCGCGAAGATCACCGCCGCCAACTCAAGGTCATGGGTAGGGTAGTTCTCCTCATGGGGCTTTAGCTGCCGAGATGCATAAGCCACCACTCTACCATGCTGCATCAGAACAGCACCCAACCCGACGCCGGAAGCATCTGTACACACCACGAAACCTCTCGATCCAGAAGGTAAAACCAACACCGGAGCCGAGGTGAGCAATCTCTTCAGTTCGATGAAGCTCTGCTCACACTCCTCGGACCAAACGAAAGGCACATCCTTCCGCGTGAGCCTCGTCATCGGGGTCGCAATGCGAGAAAAATCCTGGATAAACCGGCGATAATAGCCCGCAAGCCCCAAGAAACTCCGGATCTCCGTCACCGACCTCGGCCTCGGCCATTGCGTCACAGCCTCGACCTTGGCGGGATCCACAGAAATGCCATCACCAGAAATCACGTGCCCCAGAAAGTGCACCTCGCTGAGCCAAAACTCGCACTTATTGAGCTTCGCGTACAACTGGTGATCTCGCAACGTCTGCAGCACCACACCCAAATGGTACGCATGCTCCTTAGCAGACTGCGAATAAACAAGGATGTCATCCACGAAAATGACCACGAACTGGTCCAAATACGGATGAAACACCCTCTGCATCAAGTCCATGAAGGCTGCTGGGGCATTGGTGAGCCCAAATGGCATCACCAGAAACTCATAATACCCGTACCTCGTACTGAACGCAGTCTTCTCCACATCAGACTCGCGAATTCTCAGCTGATAGTAACCGAACCTCAAATCAATCCGCGAGAACACTCGCGCAGACTGAAGTTGGTCGAACAAATCATCAATCCGCGGCAACGGATACTTGTTCTTAATGGTCACTTCATTCAGCTGCCGATAGTCAATGCACAACCGCAGACTACCGTCCTTCTTCTTCACGAACAACATGGGCGCACCCCAAGGGGAAAAACTAGGACGAATATACCCCTTGGCCAACAGTTCCTGCAACTGCGCCCTCAACTCCCTCAACTCAGCGGGGGCCATGCGGTAGGGAGCCTTCGCCAAAGGTCCCGTACCAGGCACAACCTCGATCACGAAATCGATCTCCCGCTGGGGAGGTAATCCAGGCAACTCCTCGGGGAAAACGTCGGGAAACTCGCACACCACCGCAATGTCCTCGACATCCGGCTCCATCCGGTCAGACACAACCACTGACGCGAGAAAACCCTGGCAACCTGAATCAAGCAATCGACGGGCTCGAATAGCAGAGATAAGGAATCGAGAAGAGGTGGAACGGATACCTTGAAAATAGAAGGTCCTCTTGCTCGGATGCTGGAAGTAGACCCTCTTCATTCCACAATCCACCACCGCTCCATGAGTCTCGAGCCAATCCATGCCTAGAATCACGTCATAATCCCGAAGTTGCAACGCATACAACCTGCCTGGCATACTCCGCCCAACGATCCACACCGGAACCTGGTCGAAGCAATACGGAGTGACCATAAAATCACCCGAAGGTAACTCCACTGCCAAATCACCGGACAACTGGGCCATCGGCTCCTCGATGCTCGACGTGAAATCCTCCGAAATAAACGAATGAGACGCGCCAGAATCAAATAAAACCCGAGCCGCACAACCCAAAATCTGAACAGTACCTTCCATGAGCTGCGACGCCACTGCCTCTGCCTGCCTCCCACGCTGGCTGACCTGGGTAGCGGCGGATACTGTCCCTGCTGCTGCTGCTGCCTCTGCTGCTGGGGAACCTGCTGCTGCGGCGGTCTCTGGGGACAGTCACGCGCCATATGCCCTGGCTGGTTACACCGAAAACAGATAATCGGCGCCGTGCACTGCCTGCCGGGGTGGGTCCCACCACACCGTGGACAAGGTCCTCGTGATCCACCCACTGATCCCTGACGCTGCAAAGGAATCGGCTGCTGTACACTGCCCGATGAAGCCTGCCCCTGATCCTTGGACTTCTTCTTCCGGAAATTCTTCGAGAAGAACTTCTTGACCTTCGTACCGAAGGACGCAGATCCTGTCGCCGAAGCTGCAGATGCCGGCACTCTTGAACCACCCGACGTATGCTGGAAGAAACCCTGCTGCTGGGTAGCCGACTGCTGGCTGCGACCTGACAAGGACTGCCCCTGGATGATCGGTCCTCGAGTCCTCTGCATATCCATCTCCAAGGAAATTGTAACACGAGACGCTGTCTCTAGATCAGTGGCCCCATTCGTGATCAAATGGTGCCTCAGCTCCAGCCTCAAGCCCTGCACAAACTGCGCGGTCCTCACCCTCTCATGCTCCATGATATGAGGTGCGTACCGACCCAGCTCGACAAATCGGGCCATGTACTACAACACGGACATGTCACCCTGCACCAGCTCCAGAAACTCCCGCATCCGCTGCGTAGCAACAATGTCTGGACAGTACGTACGCTCGAAAACACTAACAAAGTCACCCCACTCGATCTGCTCAAGTGGACGAAGCTGAAAAGACGTCTTCCACTCGGAAGACCACCACCTCCGAGCCGTACCCTGCAACTGGTTGTAGGCCAACACTACTCTGTCCTCGGCAGTACTCCTCGCGGAACTGAACACCCGCTCTATCTCATCAAGCCAATCACGAGCCGCATCAGGGTCTGCCTGACCGCTAAAGTAAGGTGGATGGAACTGCATGAAGTCCCTCACCGCTCGGCCTAGCCCACCCCTGACTGACGAGCCCTCAGCAGCCTCTCCGCCAAACTGCTGAGACATGAGATGGTACATGCCACGGAAGAAATCCTCGGCCCCCGGAGCTCTCGCAGCATCCGCGGCCTCGGTAGCTCCCGGAACTCTGCTATGCTCCTCCTGGTCCCTCTGGACCCCCTGCTGGATCTCCTGACCTCCAGCCGACTGCCCCTGTTGAGAGCGAGAGCTCCTCCTCGGCGCCATCCTCGCTCCTGAAGCACAGGACAGAAAACACGGAAACGGCAAGGTTAAAACAAACGCGCGATGCCCAATGCCAGCGTCACCTATACATCATCGTTGTGGACTAGTGGACCACTACAATTACCTATGATTCTCATGTAATTCCACAACCGCGCTCTGATACCAGCTGTAACGACCCGAGAATCCGATTACCGGGAAGACCCGATAACCCGAGACTCGTACCGCCACCCACGAGCCCGAAGACTCGGAAGGGTTAAAAGGATGGTGTGGAGACTACACAAGTATCACAAATAATTACAGAAATTAAACAGTTATAATATTAAGCAGGAAACAAATTAACATTTTACATGGTCCACAATAAAATAACAACAACAGCAACCGTAGTCCACGACTAGTACAGTGACAAGAAAGAAAGTACAGCTACACGGGGCATCCCCCGGCTCTGACCACTGGCACTACCTCTGGGCACCCGCACCACGCTGCGCTCCTGACGCGCTCCCCGAAGGTGGCGCCTCACCTGAAACACGGTGAAAACACGCAGGGAATGAGTCTCGGAACAAGACTCAATAGGGGTCACTCGAACCCTACCTCGTAAAACGAGAAACCACTACTCTAGCGGTAGGAAAGTACCTCGGAAAGGAAAGCCCTGAACTCTACAGAACTAGACCCTACGGCACGCAAACCGACACACGTGCCACGGTACGAGAAGACCAAAACTCAACGGTCGAACCGTCAAAACCCGAAGGTCAGAAACGTACGACTGACAATCTGTCACTCCGTACTCGACAGGAGTACCACCCACTAGAAGCACAGCCGGTAGCGTCCCTTGACGTCTTACACCGCACCGCAGGTGAATCGCCTGACGTGGTAGGTTCTACCCGAGGCGCAGACACCGTACAAGTAACTCACAACAAGTGACTAGCTGGGGTCACGCCCGTCGACGTGCGTCCACTGTCCCCAACCACGTGTGCACACACAGACCACGCGTCCTAGGTCTGGCCCTCTGACCGATTTTCCCCTGGCACTGGACTCTGATTTGACGAGGGGCCCGACGGTAACCAGTCTAAAACCGTCCTCAGGGTAAGCCTCTCCACCTACTCTCAGGTGGGACCACTCGCGTGTAAGCAGGCTACGACTAGTGGAGGGTCACACAGGAGTAGACTCTCGAGTCACGGAAAACAACGATGCAACCACAGGTACGAGGAACGCTCCTTGTACCAACACCGACGCACGGTGACACAAGCCGAAGTCACCACCTCCCGGGACCCCACGGCACCCCACGTGTAGCCCCCACATGATGCCCCGCATCAGGGATCGAGACTAGCTCGTCCGGGACTCAAATCGGTGAAGAAGGGGAGTCGCGGTCACCGGAGGACCGCCTCCTGTGGTAGCGGTCGACCCAGGACCGCTATCACCTGGTCGCGGTCGGCCTGGAACCGCGACCACCCTGGTGCGTGAAGACGTGAAAGCGGTCGCGTGAAGACCGCCTTCACCTGGTAGCGGTCTCCTGGAGACCGCGACCAGACTCCAACGGTCAAAAAATCGTCTCGAAGACCGTGCCAGACCCCAGGCTGGAAGCGGTCGCCCCCTGACCGCTACCAGCAGTCGCGGTCAGTCGCGAGACCGCGACCACCTGCCGATAGCACAAGCCCCAACGTTCGAAATCTTGCTGATGGCGGTCCCCACCTGACCGCTACCGGATGAAGGCGGTTACTGGCGGACCGCTATCATCCCGGAAAACTGAGAACGGCCGGGAACGGCTAAAAACACCATTCCACGCCCCCATACCTCCACCGGAGAGGGGGAAAACAAAGGGGAAGACCCCTGGGGACCCGTAGCATGATTCTAGGCCATCAAAACACGAATCCATGCATTGAATCCATAGATCAGGCGACTCACCCCAAAACATGGAAAAACCCCAAGCATGCTCAAATAAGCCCCTCTCGGCCTCCCCTCGGCCTATAAATCACGGAAAAGATCAGCTAGAGGCTAAGGAACGTCACCCTACCTCAATGGAGCGAATGCTCCGCCGAATCACCCGCGAATCACGAAGAACGCTCGAAGCTTCACGAACTCCCCACGCTTCCCACGCTTGCCGCACGCCCACGAGATCGCCTCGCCGTCACCCACGCGTCCGCGCCGTCGCCCCGCCGCCGTCCGTAGCCGGAGAGGGGTTCACCGCGTCCGAATGGGAGAGAGGGGGAGAGAGGAGGGCGGCCACGGTTGGGGAAGGAAAGGAGGAAGAAGAAGAAGAAAGAGAAAGGAGAAAAGAAAAAGAAATAGGTTTAAATAGAAAAATCCGATTTTTCGAAAAAATACCAAAAATTAGAAAAATACATTTCCGGAATCCTCGGAACGCACCGATCGCAACGGTACCACTCGTGCCTGGGGGAACCGCCCGGTTCGCCCGCAGCGAGCTTCCGAAGTAAAAGCCGAAACACACACGGGAAATCGGAAAACACACGCGGAAAAGCCGCGGAACGCCTCCGGGCCTCCGAAACGACTCCGGATCGCGCCGATCCGAACACAAAAGATGTCCGAAACGAAATTTCAGACGCAACAGAGCCGGACGCTCCAAAAACTAGATCCGGGACCCACGAAAAAGGATCCGAAAGGTCCGGAATATTACAACAAGCCTCTATGGCGTGGTTGCCGTGGGTTTTTACTTCGGTAAGCGGTGCTAGTGCAGTTCGGTAGCCTCGACTGCGAGATCGGGGTGTGTTTCTGGTACAGTAGGAGTAGTTGTAGTGCCGTGTTTCGACCGGCCACCGGGCTTACTGTTCCTGCTGTTGCGGTTGCTCTTGTAGCCTTCCTTTCCGCTATCGCCGTTATTTCCGGTTGGGGTTCCGCGGGATCCCTGCTGAGCCTCTGTTTTGGAGACTCATTCCCTGCTTTTCAGGTGTGGCGGTTCTTCCTCGAGGTTCGAGGGTGCGGAGCGGAGGTTCTCAGTTGCCAGCTTGCCGGGCCGAGTGTTCACTTGGCATGTGGTACGTTTTACTGCTTTAGACTGTACTTTCTGTTGGACTGGACTCTGTTGTAGCTGTAGTTGTTCTTTCTTTTCAGCTTGTTGTTGTTGGTTATCCTGCTTTATTTATTATTTCTTTGTGCCTCCACACTCCTTTTAGCCCTTCCGAGCCCTCCCGGCTCGTGGGCGGCGGTGCGAGTCTCGGGTTATCGGGCCTTCCCGGTAATCGGATTCTCGGGTCGTTACAGCTGGTATCAGAGCGGTGGTTGTGGGCGTACATAGGAATTCGAGATATTGCAGTGATCAGAGTCCATAAGGTCCAGTACAGTCGGCAGCTGGCTTAGGATTTTGTGTTCGCTTTTCGCCTAGTTTCTCGCTTGAGAGCTTGAGTGCGCTGTGCGGCGCTGTGAAGGTGGTTGCTGTCTGCGGCTTTCGTGCCAGCATGGGGTCTAAGGATTGAGGTTGAGAGCCTTCTCCCTCATCGGTGGTGGCCCTGGTTGTGCTGCATTGGGCAGAGGTTGCCGACAGGTGCGTTGCTGCGGTGCTGCGTTCGAGGAACCTGCAGCGTGGTCAGGTGGCTGGAGAAGATTGTTCGTGGTTAGGTGGCCGTGAGTGTGCTCTGAGGGAGCTGCTATCGGTTTTGGCCACTCCAGCTTGAGGTTTATCTAGCTCCTGAGGTGTTCAGGTCGTGGTTTAAGGTGGCAGAGCGGGTGTTCTGATCGAGAAGTGTGCTCGGGTGAGCGGAGGATCTTCTCGGTGAGCTGCTGTTTCGTCGAGCCTGATGTCTTTGTCGTGCTCTGGGGCGTCAGAAATGACGTGTCGGTCCCGATGATTTTGTGGATTTCGAGGCAAGATTGGGCTGTGGTGTCCCAGTAAGTCTTGCTCCTGCGCTCTTGTGTGCGATTGGGTTGTGTTCGCCCTGGAGTTGGCTTGAGATGTGAAGGCCCCACGGCGAGTTCGGGACTCGAGGATGAGCGCCGGCGGTTGTCGTTATGGCTCGTGTTGCGGCTCTTGGCGTGGTGTGTTACAGTTCGAAGAATTGCAGCAGTGGTGCATCGAGAGATGCTGTGATTATGGTCCGATGTGACACTCGCCGAGTGTGTCGGAGGCGCTGACCTTATGGAAGCGATGGCTTTCCTTGGTGATGGATGGTGTTGTTTCCAGCATGCGCGAGGTTCGAGGTCAGGTCGAGCGTGGAGTTCTTCCGTTGGTCGGAAGTGCGTTTGGTCTCCCCTTTGGTTGGAGAGATTGTGTTGGGCTAAGGTTTGTCGTCTTGCATTGGGTGCCCAGATTGGTTGGCCTTGTGTGCCATGAAGTCCGTGCGAGACGTGCTCCTTGTCTTGGCAAGGCGGTTGCCTGTGAGAAGTTGTGTCCATTCCCTTGTCGTGTGAGGGTGTGCTGGCGCTGTTCCGGAAGGACGAATGTCGGTTGGGCGGTGTTTGCTTTCTCGACAGTGTGCGCGTGGATCAGAGTGCGCAGCCGAAGCGTGGTGGGCTTGTGACCCACTGGTTCAGGATCGTAGCGTTGGTTGCTACAGGCGGATTCCTGAGTTTGCGTTGAGCACGAGAGGATTGGTTCCTTTGTGCGAAACGTGTTGTTGCGGTGCCGTTGCCCGAGAAGTCGTGATTCTTGGCACTGGCAGGATGGAGTGTTGAGGAATGTGCTGGCTAGTGCGCCGCATGAGTACCCTGTTCCTGTGATGGAAGCCATGTCAGGCGTCGGTGTTAGACCCGGATGGGGTTGTTGAGGATGTCGCCTGACGGAGGTCGAAGGATTTGATGAGACCAGACGTAAGAGTGACGCTTGTGGGTGGAGGCCTTTTTAGCGAGATTGGCATCAGAGGGTGGTCCTTGACAGAACGTTGGTGTCGCAATGGTTATCCCTGGTCTGGTGACCAGCATGGGATGGTTCCCCTGTAAGTCTGAGTCCAGTGAGGTGATGACTGAAGACGCCAAGACGTCATCATTGGTTTCATCGTGCTCCCCGAGAGGGTCGAGTTGGCGTTCGGATGTGGAGTCCGAGAGGAGCGTGGCTCGAGGTGTGGCATCGGTTTGTGTGGGAGTCGACGGATGGCTTGCCAAGGTTTGGAATGTTTCCTTCGGACCTGGTGGAGGACCAGGAAAGAAGGAAGAACCTGAGCGAGCGGTTGGTGACCGTCGGCGTGTGGTCTTTTCACAGACAAGATGCTGGTTGTCGGGGCTCAAGCGTGGCGAGAGCCGTGTGCCAGTGAGACCTTTTGGTGGTTGCTTCTGTGGTGTGCCTTTCCGGACGGGATCTGGACTTTGTCGAAGTTTGTCCTCTGACAGAGTTGGCACAGTGTTATGTTTGGCTTTCAGCTTGCCATGTGTGGGGTGTTTCTTGGTGCCGAGCCGATGTCCTGGTGGCAGTCTGTTGAGATGGCTGCGTGAGCTGGCGGAGGCTCTGTTTTGGTTGCTCCCTTGAGGAGGGTATGCGACTTGTCAGCTGGTTGTGAGGCTGATGTGTGTTTTATCTGCCGACCATAGGGTGGATCGGTAGCTGTTTCTCGTGGCGAGGGTTGTGGTTCCTCGGTGAGCAAGATTATGGATGCGGCGCCATGGTGGATTCTCGCGTTGTCTGAGGTGATGCCGGACTGTGCCCTTTGGTATATGCCTACTCTGTTGGCCAATGTGCTCGGCGCGAGGAGCGAGGTGTTGTGTGTGATTGTAAGTCTGACTGTGTCCCTCAGGATTGGTGTTTTCGTGAGGATCGAGGTTTTCTGTGCTGGGGCTCTGACAGCGTGTCAGTTCGTTCAGTGTTCTTTCCCTGTGACTTTGTGCTTGGTCATGAATTTCGAGGATGAAATTCCTTTAAGGGGGGAGGGCTGTAATGCCCCAGATTTTTCGGATCCTTCTTCTCAGGTCTCGGATCTGGTTTCTTGGAGTATTCGACTCCGTTATGTCCGGAATTTCGTTTTGGACATCTTTCGTGTTCGGATCGGTGCGATCCGGAGTCGTTTCGGAGGCAGGAAGAGCTCCGCGGCTTTTCCGCGTGTGTTTTCCGATTCCCGGTGTGTGTTTCGGAAATTCCTTCGGAACCTCGTTGCGGGTGAACCGGGCCGTTCACCTGGGCGCGAGTGGTACCGTTGTGATCAGCGCGTCGCGAGGTTCGAGGAGGTGTATTTTTCTATTTTTTTTGGAATTTTCCCAATTTTTCAGATTTTCCTATATAAACCCCCCACTCTCTCTCTTCCCCTCATTCTCTCTTCCTCACTCTCTCCCTTCTCACGCTCTCTTCTCTCCCTCTCTTCTCTAGCGGCCGACGGAGGCAGATGGGGGTGAGGTGGCGAGGCCCGTGGGACGAGGGACGGCGAGGAGGGTCGAGGAACGAGGCGGTGGCGCGTGGCGAGCCGGTTCGCGGGCGTGGAGGCACCGGCGGGGTTTCGGAGGCGTTTCTTCATGGATCGGCGTCCACGGTGCGCGAAATCTTCGGTGGAGGTAGGGAGATGGACCCCCAGCTCGTGCACTTCCTTTCCCGCGAGTTTCGTAGGCCGTGGTGAGCCGAGCGGGTGGAATCGGGGTTTTTTGGGCAAAACCCATGTTTTAGGGCTTGTGGGCCGATCTCTCGTTTTACGGCGTTTTTGGCCAATCCAGGGGTTTAGATGCATGCCTAGGGGCTTGGGGATGGATTCTCCTTTGTTTCCCCATCACCCGGGGGGTGATCGAGGCGTGGATCGGTGTTTTGGATGGTTTCCCGCCGTAACGTTCTCGGGAGGGTGTGACGGTCACTCCAGTGACCGTTACATGCGTGTAACGCGCCTGGGCAGGGGCGTTACATCCCCTTTGCTTTGGGCTTTGGCGTTCGTGGGTGTGACGGTCCCACGATAGACCGCCACAGCCGTGTGACGCGCCTGGGTGGGTGCGTCACATCCCCTGTTACCCAGTTGAGGGCTGGGGGGTGTAACGGCCCCCGACGGACCGTTACATGCGTGTAACGCGCCCGGGGTGGGCCGTCAGGGGCGTTTCAACCGTTGTCTTCCTGACCGTTGGGGGTCAGCGCGTGTAACGCGCCAGGGCGGGCGCGTTACATCCGTGTGACGCACCAGGGCAGGCGCGTTACATTTGTGTAACGCGCTGGGCCAGGCGCGTTACATTCTGCGTTCCTTTGAGCCGTGTAACGGCATTCGTTAGGCCGCCAGGTGGATGTGACGGTCCCGCCTAGACCGTTACAGCCCTGTGACGGTCTAGGGCTAGACCGTCAGACGTTGTGTTGCACCGAGGTGAGTTTTTGTGTTCTCCGCCTTGTTCCGCGATGTGTGGGTCCCCGGTCGACTCTGTTGGGACCCAGTGGTCGACTTGCGGTCTCGTGAGTGTCCCAGACACCCGTGGGATTCTGTGTCCGTGTTTTGAGGGTGTCGGGAGGACCGTGCTACCTCGTTTAGCGTGCCCATGGGTTTGAGAGTCCGGGTGACTTCTCGCGTGTCGGGCTTTCGTGTTACGTTAGACCGAGTCACCGCGTGTCGGTGGATGTGCGGTGGGGTCTCCCCCGCATGCCGTTAGTTTTCCTAGAAGATGATTCCCGAGTGGGCCATGTGGTTGGCCTTGGACTGTGAGTCCAGTTACCGGCGTGACAGCTTGTGCGTTGCCCTGGGAATCATGCTTCTGTGCTTTCCGCGTGGGCCATGCGTGTGGCCTTAGACTGCGAGTCCAGTTTCCCAGCCTAGGGCTGGAGGGTTCCCCCCTTTCCCTGAGAGTGAGATTTGGTGCGGCGACCTGTGAGCTGCCTTGGGAACCGTGTTTCGGCGTTTCTGCGTGGCCGAGCGTGCGGCCCGTGGACTGTGAGTCCTGTTTCTTCTCCGACTGTGGTCACCGTGTGATGGGGCCGGAACGTGGGGTGGTCCCCGTACGTCGTCGGATGCGGACGTTATTTTCCGTTGACTTGAGAGTCTACTCCTTCAGTGACCCTCCACTAGTCGTAGCCTACCAGTACGCGGTACCGGTCGCACCAGGGAGTGGTGTACGGGCTCACCCTTAGAGGCGGTTTGTGGACCGGTTGCCGTCGGGCCCCACGTCTTGCAGCCAGAGTCCAGCTGAGGGGAAAATCGATCAGAGGGCCAGACCAGGGACGCGTGGTCTGTGTGTGCACACGTGATTGGGGGCGGTTGGACCCACGTCGACGGGCGTGACCCCAGCTAGTCACTTGTTTGTGGTTACTTGTTCGGTGTTCGTACCTTTGGTAGGCACTACCACGTCAGGCAGTTCACCTGCGGTGCGGTGTAAGTCGTCAGGGGACGCTACAGACTGTGCTTCTAGTGGGAGGTATTCCTGTCGAGTTGGGAGTGACAGACTGTCAGTTTCCGTGACTTCGACCTTCGAATTTTCGGTCGTGTTGACCGTTGAGTTCGGTTGTTTCGCTGTGGCGCGTGTGTTGGTTTTCGCGCCGTGGGACTAGTGCTAGTGACTCTACCGAAGTTGCGTCTTGTTGTGCGATACCCGCGATCGGATGGTCGGGGTTGCACCTTGGACAGCGTGTCCAGGTAGACTGTGTCCGGGGGACAAGCCTCTATGGCGTGGTTGCCGTGGGTTTTTACTTCGGTAAGCGGTGCTAGTGCAGTTCGGTAGCCTCGACTGCGAGATCGGGGTGTGTTTCTGGTACAGTAGGAGTAGTTGTAGTGCCGTGTTTCGACCGGCCACCGGACTTACTGTTCCTGCTGTTGCGGTTGCTCTTGTAGCCTTCCTTTCCGCTACCGCCGTTGTTTCCGATTGGGGTTCCGCGAGATCCCTGCTGAGTCTCTGTTTTGGAGACTCATTCCATGCTTTTCAGGTGTGGCGGTTCTTCCTCGAGGTTCGAGGGTGCGGAGCGGAGGTTCTCAGTTGCCAGCTTGCCGGGCCGAGTGTTCACTTGGCATGTGGTATGTTTTACTGCTTTAGACTGTACTTTCTATTGGACTGGACTCTGTTGTAGCTGTAGTTGTTCTTTCTTTTCAGCTTGTTGTTGTTAGTTGTCCTGCTTTATTTCTAATTTCTTTGTGCCTCCACACTCCTTTTAGCCCTTCCGAGCCCTCCCGGCTCGTGGGCGGCGGTGCGAGTCTCGGGTTATCGGGCCTTCCCGATAATTGGATTCTCGGGTCGTTACAGGAGGAGTCAGAGATCACCTCATGTTCAGGAGAGCCGGATGTTGGAGAACCACTCCCAAGAGATTCATGTGGCATCATATTAGAAGATGAATCTAAAGCGGAAGACTCTTCACTTGTAGGGTGGGTGGAAGGCACTTCAAGTTGAGTAGGCATATGCAAACTTGAATGAGGAAGAATAGTGGATGCAGGACTTCGCCATAGTGAGGATGGTGAAGTAGAAGCCACTCGTCCTTGATATGGAAAAGATTGTTCATCAAATGTGACATTCCGAGTGATGTAAACCCGACCAGAGGTAATGTCCAAACATCGATAGCCTTTATGAGAACCGTCATAGCCTATGAATACGCACTTGGCAGATTTGGGCATTAATTTGTGAGTGTTGTAAGGCACTAAATGAGGAAAACATGTACACCCAAAAACTCTTAAGAAATGATAATCTGGGCCCGATGCAATAATTTCTCATATAGAGAGAGTTGATTGAGCATTGGAGTGGGTAGTTTGTTAATGAGAAAAACTACTGTTGAAAAAGCTTCTAACCAAAATTGCATTGGTAAATGAGATTGATATAGAAGACATAAACCCATTTCCACTATGTGACGTTGCTTCCGTTCGACAACACCATTTTGCTGAGGAGTGTGTGGGCATGAGATACGCTGCAAAATATCATGATCTTGAAGAAATTTGGAGAATAAATGACTAGTGAACTCTCCTCCACCATCTGTTTGAATGCTTCTAATTTTATAAGAATAGACATTTTCAACCATTGTCTTGAATTTGATAAATATGGCTAGAGCATCTGATTTTATTGCAAGAGGATAAAGCCAAACATAGTGAGTGCAATCATCCACAATAGAGAGATAAAATCGACAACCAGAATTTGAGATAACAGGTGCAGGTCCCCATAAATCAAGATGCAATAATTCAAGAGGAAATTGAGCTGTGTATGTTCTATCCTTGAAAGGTAGTTTACAGGTCTTTCCCAAAAGATAAACATGACACACTGTATTTTGAAGAGAACTTTTATTGGTAGGTAACTGAAACCGATGTAGCAGGGATTTAAGAGTAGCATCAGAAGGATGTCCCAAACGTGCATGCCAAGTATCTGTAGTTGTTCTCGCCCCATAAAGTGTAAATTTGCTAGAAGTCCTGTCATCCATCTGAAATGATAGAGTCCACCTTGACTAGTACCAGTGAGGAGGATGGCCCCCGTCTTGTTGTCCTTCACACGAAATCCATATGCATCCATCTCAAAGAAACAATCATTATCTTGAGAGAAACGACGAATGGAAAGTAAATTTTTACGAATCGCCGGAACACAGAGAATATCGTTGAGAGCAAGTGAACCATGAGGTGTTGAGAATGTGGTATGACCAATATGTGAAATAGGTAATCTTGAGCCATTACCAACAATTATAGAGTCTTTACCTTGATAAGGTTGCACTTGAGAGATTGAAGAGACCGATGGCATCATGTGATGCGTAGCGCCGGAGTCAAGACACCAATTAGGGTCAACGTGATCCGAAAGATGAGTTGTGGAGATAGCATTTGCAAGAGACTCTGCAGTGTATGCATGGTTGCCTCGGTCTGGACATACGCGAGCAGAATGTCCTGGACGCAGACAGATCTGACAAACCACAGAATCAGTGATAGAAGGAGGCGTAGGTAATAGCAGTGGACGACGATCTGGTGGTGGATATTGACCTCGTCCCCGCCCCTTGAATCAGCCACGACCACGGCCACGATAATGCATGTTGGTGTTCTGACGCCGAGAATAGGTGTTATTATCCTTCATAGAGGAAGACTGAGAGGCTGCAAGAGCGACACCAGAGGCATTGGGTGAAGAGGTCATCTTCTTAAGAAGATGCTCTTCTTGCAAAAGCAGATCATAGAAGTCATCAAATGATGTTGGGGCCCGAAGATGAAATGCAGTTATGAATTCTTTATATTCAGGACCAAGACCCATTATATATTGAAGAAGGTCTGTTTCAAGAATAGCTACTCCAACAGAGGCAAGAGAATCTGCTAAAGACTTAGCGTGGAGAAGATATTCGGCAATAGACTGTTCCGAGGTTTTCTTAAGAGTGCGAAGTTGGTCTCTAAGGGTGCGAGTAAGAGTTTTAGAAATAGGAGAGAGTCGTTTTTCAAGAAGGGACCATGCATCGAGAGCAGACCTGCAGGTGAGAAGAAGGGTTTGGATATATGGAGCAACTGTGGCTTTGATCCAACTAAGCACTAACTTGTCCGTTTTCTGCCAAATGAGATATTTGGGATTGGGGGAGCCATCATCTTGGACTTTGGAAGGAGGTTGCGTACTACTATCAATAATATGAAGGAGGTCATGGATAGCAAGGACATCTTCAAACTGGGATTTCCAACAGAGGTACGTCGATCTGTCCATGGGAGTGTTAAACAAGTGAGAGATATTAAAAGTAGTGGGTAAGGAAGTCATCGTGAGAGAAAGGAGTGGGAATAAACTTTACCAAGAGCGTTACGTGAGATATCAAATGTAGAGAAAAGTAACGGCAAGAAAAGGACGATAAGTTTTAATGTAGGAAAAAGACAAAAAGTATGTGGAAAGGCATAAAAAGAGAAAGATAAAAAATTGTCACCACATGACTTCCATGTTGCCTTCTGTAGTAGAAACGCGGCGGCCACACAACAGCGTAAAGCAGGAAGGAGGAGGGGGTTCGTTTGCACGGCACGGGTGAGAGCGGTTGGAGGCGCAGGCAGTAGTGAAGCAGGAGGAGGAAGGTCTCGGTGGGTGAAGCCTCTCTGAAGAGAAGAGGGTTGGGGTTCGCAAGCTCGGGTTTATGATGGCTCTGATACCATGTGGAAGGTAGAAAGAATTGATAGCAACACACCCAATAGGGTCGCCATTCCTTTCATTATATATCGGTGAAAAGAATATTCTAGAACTGTACAAGACCTTCTAATTTACATGGACTACTAAAATACAGAGTTGCTAAAAAATATAAGAAATCTAACGGGGGAAATGCTTGAGTTGTCATTCAAATTGGCATTTCCTCGCGAAGTGCATCCATGGGATTCCAGAGGCAATGCAGCAAGAGATGGAGGACCTTGATGCTGACCGCGCATGATATGATATGGAAGAACATGGTATAATAAGTGATGGAGATAGCTCACTCTTCTTTTTCGGGGATGATTCTACCAGGAAAGATGGAACTGATCCAATGACCCTTGCCCGGAGCAAGAAGTCATCCCACCTGACAGCCGACAATGCTCAGTGGGAGGATAGACAGTTCTTGAGATCCGAAGTGGTAAGGGGAATGGAGATGATGGGCTTTGAAGACAAAGAAGATGAACGTAAGGTTGTTCTCCTTGTTCATGACGCAAAAACCTCCGTTTCTGGATGGAAGTGTAGTATTTGATAACGCACAGCTTGAGGACTCTCGCAAAGAGTCCCACGTAACTAAGAGTCCTATGCATAGGAGTCTATCCACTGACTCTATCGTATAGAGTCCTCATTGTTGTTAAACAGTCATGTACAGATATGACTCTTGTAATATACACCATATATATATATGAGATTTACGGGTGAGCGGAAAGGCAGCGAGCCTTCTTCTCCTCAGCCCTTCCTTCTCCACGTTCTCTTCCTTTTTCCTATTTTCACATGTTATCAGAGCCAAGAGAGGATATGGGCAAACCATCACCATTCCTGATATGTAATTTGTCGAAGCATGTATATGGCACAGGATCATAGATGGCATTATGATCCGGCGTTACATGATGTGTTGCTCCACTGTCCGGATACCATGCGGATGTGTTGTGGCCGACCTGCAGAGTAGAAGGCGTGGGAGAGCCATACATTGCCGAGTATGCTGTAGCCGCTGGGTATGTGGAGGAAGCAAGGCGGGTGGAGGTGGCAGTTGGCGCTGTGACCTGTTGGGGCACCCATGGTTGAGAGTGGGTCGAAGGTGCCGGCGCCCGGGCTGCATAACCGCCTGGAAAGCTTCGATTGAAGCGTTCTCCACATTCTGATCCGCGATGTCCAAGTTGAAGACAGATTTGGCACTTTGGCTCACGTCGACCGCGTCCACGGCCTCGACCGCCTCCAGTATTATGACCACGGCCTTTAGAGGAAGGCTGAGAGGCGGTGGCAACATTGGCGGAGGGATAGTTGGCGGTTTCCTCGGGAAGATGGCTATGTGGGGCCATCAAGGTCTCATGAGCAGTTAGGTGGGCCAGAACGCCTTCAAGGTTGAGGTTCTCTATACGTGTGGTGATGCTGGAGATAAAGACTTCATAGGTTGGGCCGAGATCGGCGAGAACAACCATGACAAGATCCGTATCACTCACCGGTTGGCCGATAGCAGCAAGCTTGTCCGCAATAGTTTTGATGGACTGCACATACTCATGAATAGAGGAAGTGCCACACTTAGCACTGTGCAGCTTGGTACGTAGTTGAAGGTCCCGCGACTTCAAACGTGAGGCGAAGGATCGAGCAAGAGCATCCCAGACATCCTTAGCATGGTTGAGGCCGACCACAAGAGGGACGAGCGGCTCCGTGAGAGAGGAGATCAACCATGAGAGAACCATTTGATCCGTCCTCTCCCACATGACAAAGGCTGGATTAGAGGAGACAACTTCCTTCTCATCGACGGTGGAGGTGACTGTGGATGGTGGCGCCTTAGAGGAGCCATCGACTATGGATAGATAGCCATGGCTTTTTAAGAGAGGTACAAACTGAGTCCTCCATAGTAGATAATTATCTCGAGTCAGTTTGAGAGGGAGGAATGGCAGGACATTCTCTAGCCATGTGTCACGCCCCGTACTCTATACCGTTGAGGTATTATCCGCTTTGGCCTACCGGCCTCACGGTTTTGTTCCTTTCTAATAGTGATCGGCTCCAGAATGGAGGACTTCCCGGGCAGGTCACCCATCCCAGTACTACTCCCCATTAAGCATGCTTAACTTCGGAGTTCTTTTCAAGAACTGAGCCGATACTTCAAAAGGCGCCTCGGTGATATAGAGTACAACTTAGCTATATTTGAGGGTGTTACAATCTACCCCTCTTATATAGGCGACGTCATCGTTGCTGGGCACATATAACACGCAATCAAACCCCCAGGCAGGTAGGACTCTAGAGGTGGCCCCTACAGGCTCAAGAGGTGGCTCCCACTATGTAGCACTTTGTCCCATTGCGGGTTCAAGAGGTGGCTCCCATAGCGTAGCACTTTGCCCTGCATGGCACTTAGTTCCCACACTTCCGGCTGGGGTATAGCTCTGATACCATTCTGTCACGCCCCGTACTCTATACCGTTGAGGTATTGTCCGCTTATCACGATTTTGTCCCTTTCTAATAGCGATCGGCTCCAGAATGGAGGACTTCCCGAGCAGGTCATCCATCCCAGTACTACTCCCCATTAAGCACGCTTAACTTCAGAGTTCTTTTCAAGAACTGAGCCGATACTTCAAAAGGCGCCTCGGTGATATAGAGTACAACTTAACTATATTTGAGGGTGTTACACCATGGATCTACAGCAGCCTCCATCTCGGCTACCGATGCCTCTCTCTCTCCATCGGGCGGCTATATACCTCTCGACATGTTGTTTTCGACGAGTCTGTATTTCCGCTTGCAGGTAACTTGCGGACTGCTAGTGCACCTCCGTCTACTCCCATGCCAGGGGTTGGCATTCTTGGGCCCTTCCCAGGATGGGCCACGTCGACCGCCATGCAACAACCGGCCGGGTCTCCACTGTCGCAACATGCGGCCCTGCAGGTTGCACCTACCGTGGCGCTGCCTGCGCCTTCTCCAGGCGACGCGCCACGTCAAAGCGACGTGCCAGTGCCACCTCCTGCCTCCCCAGCACAGGCCAGCCTGCCGACTGCACCTGCCGCCATGGCGCTGCCTGCGCCTTCTCCAGGCGACGCGCCGTGTCCAGGCGACGTGACAGTGCCACCTCCTGCCTCCCCAGCGCAGGCCCGAGGCGACCTGCCGACTGCACCTGTCGCCGTGGCATTGCCTGCATGCGACGTGCCACCTCCTGCTTTCCCATCGCCAGCTACAGGTTGTAGGCTACAGGAACCGGCCACTGGAGCATCCACGTCTCCAACACCTGCTAGCAACGCGTCGGCGCATGCAGATGGCACGCCCTCACCACCGCCACGCACACGCTCTTTGGCTGCCATCTATGCTTCCGTGCCAGCCTCCTCCTCGCATGCTCTTCTGGCTCAACGGCATCCTCTTCCAGCCTGCTTTGTGGCCTCCACCAATATGGAACCCACTTGCTTTTCTCAGGCCTCAAAGGATCCAGCATGGCGGGCGGCTATGGCTACTGAGTTTGACGCCCTTCTTCGCAATGGTACCTGGTCTCTTGTGCCCCGTCGACCAAATATGAATATAGTGTCATGCAAGTGGGTATTCCGTCTCAAATATAAGGCAGATGGCATGATTGAGCGTCACAAGGCTCGCCTTGTCGCAAAAGGGTTCAAACAACAAGCGGGCATTGATTTTCACGAGACCTTCAGTCCCGTGATCAAGATCACCACCGTCGTCATCTCCTCTCCATTGCCGTTAGCTATCGATGGACCATTTGGCAACTCGACATCTCCAATGGCTTTTTACATGGCAACCTCGAAGAGACGGTATTTATGGAGCAGCCCCCTGGCTTCTCACATCCACTGCTCCCTCATCACGTATGCAAACTGCATAGGTCCCTGTATGGACTTCGCCAAGCCCCACGGGCATGGTTCACTCGGCTCAGTACCCGTCTGCAACTACTGGGCTTTCGCGGCTCTCGGATAGATGCTTCTCTCTTCTACCATTGCACTGGTCCGACCAAGATCTTCATTCTCATTTATGTGGATGACATCTTAGTCATGGGATCTGATGCATGGGGCGTGGCAGCACTCATCTCTGCCCTCAATGTAGATTTTGCAGTTCGAGATCTCGGGCCGGCACACTATTTTATGGGAATCGAGATGCTCCCACACCCTGCTGGTTGTCTTCTCTCCCAGTCTAAGTACACCACTGATTTGCTACGCCGTGCGCATATGGAAGCGTCTAAACCCATATCCACCCCTGTTGGCGCCTCCATTACACTGCCTTGTGACGTCACCACTCATACAGTTGATGTATCTACATATCGGAGTATTGTAGGTGCACTCCAATATCAGACCATCACTCGGCCAGATATTGCCTTTGCGGTGAATCGAGCATGCCAACACATGCATGATCCCCAGTGTAACGACCCGAGAATCCGATTACCGGGAAGGCCCGATAATCCGAGACTCGAACCGCCGCCCACGAGCCGGGAGGGCTCGGAAGGGCTAAAAGGAGTGCGGAGGCACAAAGAAATAGGAAATAAAGCAGGACAACTCAACAACAACAAGCTGAAAGAAAGAACAACTACAGCTACAACAGAGTCCAGTCCAACAGAAAGTACAGTCTAAAGCAGTAAAGCGTACCACATGCCAAGTGAACACTCGGCCCGGCAAGCTGGCAACTGAGAACCTCCGCTCCGCACCCTCGAACCTCGAGGAAGAACTGCCACACCTGAAAAGCAGGGAATGAGTCTCCAAAACAGAGACTCAGCAGGGATCCCGCGGAACCCCAACCGGAAACAACGGCGGTAGCGGAAAGGAAGCTACAACTACAGCAGGAACAGCAAACCGGTGGCCGGTCAAAACTCAGCACTACAGCTACTCCTACTGTACCAGAAGGCACACCTCGATCACACAGTCGAAGCTACCGAACCACGCTAGCACCACCTACCGAAGTAAAAACCCACGGCAACCACGCCGTAGAGGCCTGTCCCCCGGACACAGCCGACCTGGACACGCTGTCCAAGATGCAACCCCGACCATCCGATCGCGGGTACCGCACAACAATACCCCACCTCGGTAAAGCCACTAGCACTAATCTCATGACGCGAAAACCAACACACGCGTCACGGCGAACCAACCGAAACTCAACGGTCAACACGACCGAAAACCCGAAGGTCAAAGACACAGAAACTGACAGTCTGTCACTCCGTACTCGACAGGAGTACCACCCACTAGAAGCACAGTCGGTAGCGTCCCCTGACGTCTTACACCGCACCGCAGGTGAACCGCCTGACGTGGTAGGTCCTACCCGAGGCGCGAACACCGTACAAGTAACCACAAACAAGTAACTAGCTGGGGTCACGCCCGTCGACGTGGGTCCAACCGCCCCCAACCACGTGTGCACACACAGACCTTGCGTCACTAGGTCTGGTCCTCTGACCGGTTTTCCCCCGTAGCCGGACTCTGGCTACCGACGAGGGGCCTACGGTAACCGGTCCACAAACCGTCTCAAAGGTAAGCCCGTACACCACTCCCTGGTGCGACCAGCACCGCGTACTGGTAGGCTACGACTAGTGGAGGGTCACTGAAGGAGTAGACTCTCAAGTCAACGGAAAACAGCGTCCGAATCCGACGACGTACGGGGACCACCCCACGTACCAGCCCCGTCGCACGGTGACCACAGTCGGAGAAGAAACATGACTCACAGTCCACGGCCACGCACGCACCGTGCACTAGAGTCGAGAAAACTCAAGTGGCGCTAAGCCACTGGACTCCGGACAGTCCTCTAGACACATTACAGCCAACGGTCCTTGAGTCACAAGACTCGGGGTCAAGACCGTTGTACGCAACAGCACGAGGCCGTCAATCTAGTCCAATCTCTAGGTCTAAAACTACGGTAGCATGAGTACCGAGACAACTCACGAGTCGCCAAGACCACTCCCTTGAGAAGGGAACGCAAGGGACAAAGGCCACTCACAGGGGCCACACGGAAAACACAGAAGCACGATTCCCAAGACATCACACAAGCCGCCACGACGATTTCCCATCTTGAAGCAAGCGGGAAACCTCCAGCCCCAGGCCGGATAACTGGACTCGCAGTCCAAGGCCAAACATATGGCCCACATGGGAATCGCCTTCCAAAGGAAACCTACGACTTGCGGGGGAGACCCCACCGCACACACACCGATGCACGGTGACTCGATCATGCGTAACACGAAAGCCCGGAACACGTGGGGTCATCCGGACCCACCACACCTACGGGCACGCTAATCGAAGTAACACGGTCCCTCCTGACACCCCAAAAACATGGACACAGAACCCATGGGGTGTCCGGGATACTCACAAGGCCGGAGGTCGACCACTGGGTCACAACCGGGTCGACCGGAGACCGAAACAACACAATCGGAGCGCTAAAAGGTCACATAGACCCTTAAGCTCACGGCACGTAAAACGAGATAAGTGGGACAACCTCTGGACACCCAAAGACACGGTCACGGAACTCCACGGGGTGTCCGAGACACTCACGAGACCTAAAGTCAACCACTGGGTCGCAACCGGGTCGACCGGAGGTCAAAACAGCGCAAACAGGAACCAGAACATGGTAGTGGTCACCTGGTGACCGCGACCAGATGGTAGCGGTCGACCGGCGACCGCGACCATGCTGTCACGGTCATCTCGCGACCGCGACCAGCCACACGCAAGCCTGATGGTAGCGGTCGCCCAAGGACCGCGACCATACAGTAGCGGTCATCCCATGACCGCGACTAGGCCAAAGCGGTCTATCGCACGACCGCGACGCTCGAAGGCCTTCCGACCTAAACACAAGGGATGAACGCGGTTCTCCCAAGACCGCGACCAGATGGTAGCGGTTTCTGGTGGACCGCGATCATTTCGGAAAACTGGGAACGGCGCGAAAACACCCAAAAATCCACGCCACGCCCCAATCATCCACGGATGAAGGGGAAAACATAGGGGAAGCTCCCCAACAACCCCTAGCATGCATCTATGGCCTCGGATCGGCCTAAAACGCAACGAATCGCTAGATCGGGCGATCACTCCCCAAAACATGATTTTCCCCAAAACGCCCCAAACGACCCGCTCGGCTTACCACGGCCTACCAAACTCGCGGGAAAGGAAGAGCACGAGCTGGGGGTCCATCACCCTACCTCCACCGAAGATTTCACGCACCGTGGACGCCGATCCACGAAGAAAACGCCGTTGAAGCCTCGCCGTTCCACGAACCCACGGCCAAGCTTCACCGCGCCCTCGAGCCTCGATCCTCGACCCATCCTCACCGTCCTCCTCGCCCGCATCGCCCCGCCTCGCCCCCGCCTCGGTCCGTCGGCCGCCGGAGAGGAGAGAGTGAGAGGAGAGTGTGGGAGAAGAGAGAGAGGGTGAGAGTGAGAAATGAGAGGAAGAGAGAGGGTGGGGGGTATATATAGGAAAATCTGGAAAATCGAAAAAATCCCAAAAAATAGAAAATCACACCTGCTCGATCCTCGCGACGCGCTGATCGCAACGGTACCACTCGCGCCCAGGTGAACGGCCCGGTTCACCCGCAACGAGCTTCCGAAGGGAAAGCTGAAACCCACGCCGGGAATCGGAAAACACATGCGGAAAAAGCCGCGGAACGCCTCCGGGCCTCCGAAACGACTCCAGATCGCGCCGATCCGAACACGAAAGATGTCCGAAACAAAATTTCGGACACAACGGAGTCGGACACTCCGAAACCAGATCCGGGACCCACGAACGAGGATCCGAAAAACCCGGGGCATTACGGCCCTCCCCCCTTAAAGGAATTTCGTCCTCGAAATTCAGGACCAAGCACGAAGTCCCAGGGGAAGAACACTGAATCAGCTGACACGCTGTCAGAGCCCCAGCACAGAAATCTCGGTTCTCACGAAAACACCGGTCCTGAGGGACACAACCAGACTTACAATCACAAGCAACACCTCGCTCCTCGTGCCGAGCACACTGGCTAACAGAGCAGGCATATACCAAAGGACACAGTCCGACATCACCTCAGACAACGTGAGAACCAACTTGGCACCGCAGCCACAATCTCGCCCACCGAGGAATCACAACCCTCGACACGAGCAACAGCTACCGATCCATCCTATGGTCAGCAGACAAAACGCACATCAGCTTCGCAGCCAGTTGACAGGTCGCACGCCCTCCTCAAGGGAGCAACCAAAACAGAGCCTCCACCAGCTCAAGCAGTCCTCTCCGCAGACCGCAACCAGAACATCGGCTCAACATCAAAAAACACCTCACACATGGCAAGTCGAAAGCCGGACATAACATTGTGCCAACTCTGGTCAAAAGATAAACTTCGACAAAGTCCAGATCCCATCCGGAAAGGCACATCACAGAAACGACCACCAAAGGTCTCGCTGGCACACGGCTCTTGCCACGCTCGAGCCCCAACAACCAGCATCTTCTGTCTGTGAAAAGAACATCCACTGGTCGCCAGATACACGTCAACGGGAAACCTCCACCGGCCCAACAGGCACGATCCAACTCACAGCAGGCCATCCGCTGACTCACACACAGACCAATGCCACATCTCGAGCTGCACTCCTCTCGGACTCCGCATCCGAGCTCGAACATCGCACCAAGTCGACCCTCTCGGGGAGCACGACGAAAGCAAATGACGGATCCTGGTGTCTTCAATCATCACCTCACTAGACTCAGACTCACAGGGGAACCATCCCATGCTGGTCACCAAACCAGGGATAACCATTGCGACACCAACGTCCCAACAAGGACCATCCTCCGACGCCCATCTCACAAAAGGCCTCCGCCCACAGGCGTCACTCTTCCATCTGGTCTCATCAAATCTTTCGATCAATGCAAGTGGACACCTGCCAATCCCGATTCCGCCCTTACCACGGAGCCACGGGACACCACCTGAACAGTGCTCACGGGTCCCTAAGCAATAAACATCTCACTGTCACAATCCGACAAGACCGTAGAACAAACAGACACTGCTGTGGCCGGTTACACGGTTAGGCTCACCAGCCACTCATAGCCGCCAACCGGGACCCCTAGTCTGCCAGAGACCACTTCCCCAAAAATGATCTCATCCGAGGACACAACTGGGAACACAAGTCGGGCGCCAGGCCATCGACTCTGACCAACACGTCCTCGACCATCGTCAGGCGACATCCTCAACAACCTCATCCAGGTCCAACACCGACGCCTAACACGGCTTCCATCACAGGAACATGGTACTCATGCGGCGCACTAGCCAGCACATTCCCCAACACTCCATCCTGCCAAGACAAGGAGCACGTCTCGCACGGACTTCATGGCACACAAGGCCAACCAATCCGAACACACAATGCAAGACGACGATCCTTAGCCGAACGCAATCTCTCCAACCAAAGGAGAAACCAGCGCACTTCGATCAACGGAAGAACTCCACGCTCGACCTGACCTCGAACCTCGCGCACACTGGAAACAGCACCATCCGGCACCAAGGAAAACCATCGCTTCCATCAGGTCAGCGCCTCCGACACACTCGGCGAGTGTCACGTTGGACCATAATCACAGCATCTCTCGATGCATCACCGCTGCAATTCCTCGAACTGCAACACGGCATGCCAAGAGCCGCAACACGAGCCATAACGACAACCGTCGACGCTCATCCTCGAGTCCCGAACTCGCCGCGGAGCCTTCACACCTCAGACCAAATCCAAGGCGAACACACCCCTTCGCATACGAGAGCGTATGAGCAAGACTTACTGGGACACCACAACCAATCCTGCCTCGAAATCCGTAAAACAACCGGGACCGACACATCATTTCTGACGCCACATAGCACGACAATATCATCAGGCTCGACGAAACAGCAGCTCACCGAGAAGATCCTCCGCTCACCCGAGCACACTTCTCGATCAGAACACCCACTCTGCCACCTTAAACCACAACCTGAACACCTCAGGGGCTGGACAAACCTCAAGCTGGAGTGGCCAAAACCGACAACAGCTCCCTCAGAGCACGCTCACGGCCACTTAACCACGAAAATCCGCTCCAGCCATCTGACCATGCTGCAGGTTCCTCGAACGCAGCACCATGAGCTCGCGCCTGCCAGCAACCACTGCCCAACGCAGCACAACCAGGGCCATCACCGATGAGGGAGAAGGCTCTCGACCTCGATCCTTAGACCCCATGCTGGCACGAAAGCCACGGACAGCAACCACCTTCACAGCGCCGCACAACGCACTCAAGCTCTCAAGCGAGAAACTAGACGGAAAGCGAACACAAAACCCTAAGCCAGCTGCCGACTATACTGGACCTTATGGACTCTGATCACTGCAACATTTTGAATTCCTATGTACGTCCACAACCACCGCTCTGATACCAGCTGTAACGACCCGAGAATCCGATTACCGGGAAGGCCCGATAATCCGAGACTCGAACCGCCGCCCACGAGCCGGGAGGGCTCGGAAGGGCTAAAAGGAGTGCGGAGGCACAAAGAAATAGGAAATAAAGCAGGACAACTCAACAACAACAAGCTGAAAGAAAGAACAACTACAGCTACAACAGAGTCCAGTCCAACAGAAAGTACAGTCTAAAGCAGTAAAGCGTACCACATGCCAAGTGAACACTCGGCCCGGCAAGCTGGCAACTGAGAACCTCCGCTCCGCACCCTCGAACCTCGAGGAAGAACTGCCACACCTGAAAAGTAGGGAATGAGTCTCCAAAACAGAGACTCAGCAGGGATCCCGCGGAACCCCAACCGGAAACAACGGCGGTAGCGGAAAGGAAGCTACAACTACAGCAGGAACAGCAAACCGGTGGCCGGTCAAAACTCAGCACTACAGCTACTCCTACTGTACCAGAAGGCACACCTCGATCACGCAGTCGAAGCTACCGAACCACGCTAGCACCACCTACCGAAGTAAAAACCCACGGCAACCACGCCGTAGAGGCCTGTCCCCCGGACACAGCCGACCTGGACACGCTGTCCAAGATGCAACCCCGACCATCCGATCGCGGGTACCGCACAACAATACCCCACCTCGGTAAAGCCACTAGCACTAATCTCATGACGCGAAAACCAACACACGCGTCACGGCGAACCAACCGAAACTCAACGGTCAACACGACCGAAAACCCGAAGGTCAAAGACACAGAAACTGACAGTCTGTCACTCCGTACTCGACAGGAGTACCACCCACTAGAAGCACAGTCGGTAGCGTCCCCTGACGTCTTACACCGCACCGCAGGTGAACCGCCTGACGTGGTAGGTCCTACCCGAGGCGCGAACACCGTACAAGTAACCACAAACAAGTAACTAGCTGGGGTCACGCCCGTCGACGTGGGTCCAACCGCCCCCAACCACGTGTGCACACACAGACCTTGCGTCACTAGGTCTGGTCCTCTGACCGGTTTTCCCCCGTAGCCGGACTCTGGCTACCGACGAGGGGCCTACGGTAACCGGTCCACAAACCGTCTCAAAGGTAAGCCCGTACACCACTCCCTGGTGCGACCAGCACCGCGTACTGGTAGGCTACGACTAGTGGAGGGTCACTGAAGGAGTAGACTCTCAAGTCAACGGAAAACAGCGTCCGAATCCGACGACGTACGGGGACCACCCCACGTACCAGCCCCGTCGCACGGTGACCACAGTCGGAGAAGAAACATGACTCACAGTCCACGGCCACGCACGCACCGTGCACTAGAGTCGAGAAAACTCAAGTGGCGCTAAGCCACTGGACTCCGGACAGTCCTCTAGACACATTACAGCCAACGGTCCTTGAGTCACAAGACTCGAGGTCAAGACCGTTGTACGCAACAGCACGAGGCCGTCAATCTAGTCCAATCTCTAGGTCTAAAACTACGGTAGCATGAGTACCGAGACAACTCACGAGTCGCCAAGACCACTCCCTTGAGAAGGGAACGCAAGGGACAAAGGCCACTCACAGGGGCCACACGGAAAACACAGAAGCACGATTCCCAAGACAGCACACAAGCCGCCACGACGATTTCCCATCTTGAAGCAAGCGGGAAACCTCCAGCCCCAGGCCGGATAACTGGACTCGCAGTCCAAGGCCAAACATATGGCCCACATGGGAATCGCCTTCCAAAGGAAACCTACGACTTGTGGGGGAGACCCCACCGCACACACACCGATGCACGGTGACTCGATCATGCGTAACACGAAAGCCCGGAACACGTGGGGTCATCCGGACCCACCACACCTACGGGCACGCTAATCGAAGTAACACGGTCCCTCCTGACACCCCAAAAACATGGACACAAAACCCATGGGGTGTCCGGGATACTCACAAGGCCGGAGGTCGACCACTGGGTCACAACCGGGTCGACCAGAGACCGAAACAACACAATCGGAGCGCTAAAAGGTCACATAGACCCTTAAGCTCACGGCACGTAAAACGAGATAAGTGGGACAATGTAATATCCCGGACCTTTCGGATCCTTCTTCGTGGGTCCCGGGTCTGGTTTTCGGAGCGTCCGGCTCCGTTGTGTCCGAAATTTCGTTTCGGACATCTTTCGTGTTCGGATCGGCGCGATCCGGAGTCGTTTCGGAGGCCCGGAGGCGTTCCGTGGCTTTTTCCGCGTGTGTTTTCCGATTTCCGGTGTGTGTTTCGGCTTTTTCTTCGGACGCTCGCTGCGGGCGAACCGGGCAGTTCCCCGAGGCACGAGTGGTACCGTTGCGATCGGTGCGTTCCGAGGATTCCGGAAATGTATTTTTCTAATTTTTGGTATTTTTCCGAAAAATCGGATTTTCTATATATTCCCATTTTCTTTTCTTTTCTTTTTTCTTCTTTTCTCTTTTCTTCTTCTTCCTTCCTCTCTCTCCCTCACGCGACCGTGGCCGGCTCTCTCCCTCCTTCTCTCCCGTTCGACCGTGCCGACCCCCGTTCCGGCTGCAGACTTCGGCGGTGCGACGGCGCGAGGACGTGGGTGACGTGGTGGCGATCGTGCGGGCATACGGCGAGCGTGGGAGGCGTGGAGAGGCGAGATTCTAGCGGCGTTCTTCGCGACTTCGAGCTCGGATCGGAGCGTTTCGTCGCGGACCGGAGGTAGGGTGACGTTCCTTAGCCTCATGTCTTCCTTCCCCGTGAGTTTCAGCTCGAGACGAGGTCGAGAGGGGTTTATTTTGAGCCGGGAAGGGTCGATCATGCCGCGGGGTGAGTTCGTCCGATCCATCGTTTTGAGCCCCGATTTCACGGTTTAAGGGCGTAGGAGCATGCTAGGGGGCTTGGGGGTTCTTCTCTCGCCATTTCCCCCTCCGTGGGGTTTGTTTTGAGGCCGATTGGGCGATTCCGGTGAGGTTCGCCATTTTCTCGCCGGTGAGCGATGTGCGGTCGAACCAGTGGCCGCACAACCCCTATGCGGTTCCGTTCGGACCGTTCATCGGCTCGGCGCGCTTTGGGTGAGGCTTGGCGCGCAGTGGGCTTGGGCGGTCTATCGTGGGACCGCATATCCTAATGTGCGGCCCCACAGCTACCGCCCAACCCCAAGGGTTTTGACCGTTGGTTGTGACCGTTGTGCAGTGCTCTGGGATGTGCGGCCAGGAGCTGACCGCATAACCCCTTGCACGGCCAGGTGCTGGCCGTACATCCCCTAGCGCTATGGTTGGATGTGCGGTCTGGCCCTGACCGCACAACACCTGAACGGCTAAGCCGTAGCCGCCCTTCCCCAAGTGCGGCTAAGGACTAACCGTCCAGGCTTTTTACCGTTGGGAGACGAGCGGCCAGGAGGTGACCGTTCCTCACCCACGTGCGGTCAAGAGTTGGCCGCACATCTGTTTGAACGGTCCTGTGTTGGCCGTTTATCTGTCGTTTGGACCCTGGGTGGAACGGTCCTGATATGACCGTTCTAATCCTTGTGCGGTCCCTGTGTGACCGTACTTCCGTGGGCGGCCCAGTATGGACCGTTCAAGGGTACGGGTTGCGTCGGTGTGTCTCTCGTCGTACAGAGTGTACCGGGAGATGTTGTTGTCAGCTAGTCACTTGTTGTAGTTACTTGTACGGTGTTTGCGCCTCGGGTAGGACCTACCATGTCAGGCGGTTCACCTGCGGTGCGGTGTAAGACGTCAGGGGACGCTACCGGCTGTGCTTCTAGTGGGTGGTACTCCTGTCGAGTACGGAGTGTCAGACTGTCAGTCGTGTGTTTCCGACCTTCGGGTTTTGACGGTTCGACCGTTGAGTTTCGGTCTTCTCGTACCGTGGCACGTGTGTCGGTTTGCGTGCCGTTAGGGTCTAGTTCTGTAGAGTACAGGGCTTTCCTTTCCGAGGTACCTTCCTACCGTTAGGGTAGTGGTTTCTCGTTTTACGAGGTAGGGTTCGAGTGATCCCTACTGAGTCTTGTTCCGAGACTCATTCCCTGCGTGTTTTCACCGTGTTTCAGGTGAGGCGCCACCTTCGGGGAGCGTGTCAGGAGCGCAGCGGAAGCGTGGTGCGGGTGCCCAGAGGTAGTGCCAGAGGTCAGAGCCGGGGGATGCCCCGTGTAGCTGTACTTTTCTTTCTTGTCACTGTACTAGTCGTGGACTACTGTTGCTGTTGTTGTTATTTTATTGTGGACCATGTAAAATGTTAATTCATTTCCTGCTTAATATCATAACTGTTTAATTTCTGCAATTATTTGTGATGCTTGTGTAGTTTCCACACCATCCTTTTAACCCTTCCGAGTCTTCGGGCTCGTGGGTGGCGGTGCGAGTCTCGGGTTATCGGGCCTTCCCGGTAATCGGATTCTCGGGTCGTTACAGCTGGTATCAGAGCGCGGTTGTGGAATTACATGAGAATCATAGGTAATTGTAGTGGTCCACTAGTCCATGACGATGATGTGCAGGTGACGCTGGCATTGGGCACCGTGTGTTTTATTCTGACCTTCCGTTTCTGTGTTTTCTGTCTTGCGCTTAAGGAGCGAGGATGGCGCCGAGGAGGAGTTCTCGCTCTCAGCAGGGGCAGTCGGCTGGAGGTTAGGAGATCCAGCAGGGGGTCCAGAGGGACCAGGAGGAGCATAGCAGAGTTCCGGGAGCTACCGAGGCCGCGGATGCTGCGAGGGCTCCGGGGGCCGAGGGTTTTCTCCGTGGCATGTACCATCTCATGGCTCAGCAGTTCGGCGGAGAGGCCGGTGAGGGCTCGTCAGTCAGGGGTGGGCCAGGCCGAGCAGTGAGGGATTTCATGCAGTTTCATCCACCTTACTTTAGCGGCCAGGCAGACCCTGATGCGGCTCGTGATTGGCTTGATGAGATGGAGCGGGTGTTCAGTTCTGCAAAGAGTGCTGTCGAGGACAGAGTGGTGTTGGCCTACAACCAGTTGCAGGGTACGGCTCGGAGGTGGTGGTCTTCCGAGTGGAAGACGTCCTTTCAGCTTCGTCCGCTTGAGCAGATCGAGTGGGATGACTTTGTCAGTGCTTTCGAGCGTACGTACTGTCCAGATATTGTTGCTACGCAGCGGATGCGGGAGTTTCTGGAGCTGGTGCAGGGTGACATGTCCGTGTTGCAGTACAGGGCCCGATTTGTCGAGCTGGGTCGGTACGCACCTCATATCATGGAGCATGAGAGGGTGAGGACGACGCAGTTTGTGCAGGGCTTGAGGCTGGAGCTGAGGCACCATCTGATCGCGAATGGGGCCACTGATCTCGAGACGGCGTCTCGTGTTGCGATTTCCTTGGAGATGGATATGCAGAGGACTCGAGGACCGATCAGCCAGGGGCAGTCTGTGTCAGGTCGCAGCCAGCAGTCGGCTACTCAGCAGCAGGGTTTCTTTCAGTCTGCGTCGGGTGGTTCAGGAGTACCGGCATCGGCAGCTTCGGTGACAGGATCTGCGTCCTTTGGCACGAAGGTCAAAAAGTTCTTCAAGAGAGGGTTCGGCAAGAAGAAGTCCAGGGATCAGGGGCAGGCTTCATCGGGCAGTGTGCAGCAGCCGTTTCCTTTGCAGCGACAGGGATCGGTGGGTGGATCGCGAGGACCTTGTCCACGGTGTAGTGGGACCCACCCAGGCAGGCAGTGCACGGCGCCGATCATCTGTTTTCGGTGTGACCAGCCAGGGCATATGGCGCGCGACTGTCCTCAGAGGCCGCCGCAGCAGCAGGTTTCCCAGCAGCAGCAGCAGCAGGGACAGTATCCGCCGCTACCCAGGTCAGCTAGTGTGGGAGGCAGGCAGAGAGCTCGTGGCCAGATCACGCACTTGACCAGGGCAGAGGCAGTAGCGTCGCAGCTCGTGGAAGGTACCGTTCAGATTTTGGGTTGTGCGGCTCGGGTTTTATTTGATTCTGGCGCGTCTCATTCGTTCATTTCGGAGGATTTCGCGTCGAGCGTCGAGGAGCCGGTGACCCAGTTGTCCTGTGATTTGGCTGTGGAGTTGCCTTCGGGTGACTTTATGGTCACTCCGTATTGCTTCGACCAGGTTCCGGTGTGGATCGATGGGCGGAGTATGCCAGGCAGGTTGTATGCGTTGCAGCTTTGGGATTACGACGTGATTCTAGGCATGGATTGGCTCGAGACTCATGGAGCGGTGGTGGATTGTGGGATGAAGAGGGTCTACTTCCAACATCCGAGCAAGAGGACCTTCTATTTCCAAGGTATCCGTTCCGCCTCTTCTCGATTTCTTATCTCTGCTATTCGAGCCCGTCGATTGCTTGATTCAGGTTGTCAGGGTTTTCTCGCGTCTGTGGTTGTGTCTGACCGGATGGAGCCGAATGTCGAGGACATTGCGGTGGTGTGCGAGTTTCCCGATGTTTTTCCTGAGGAGTTGCCTGGATTACCTCCCCAGCGGGAGATCGATTTCGTGATCGAGGTTGTACCTGGTACGGGACCTTTGGCGAAGGCTCCCTACCGTATGGCCCCCGCGGAGTTGAGGGAGTTGAGGGCGCAGTTGCAGGAACTGTTGGCCAAGGGGTACATTCGTCCGAGCTTTTCCCCTTGGGGTGCGCCCGTGTTGTTCGTGAAGAAGAAGGACGGTAGTCTGCGGTTGTGCATTGACTATCGACAGCTGAATGAAGTGACCATTAAGAACAAGTATCCATTGCCGCGGATTGATGACTTGTTCGACCAGCTGCAGTCCGCGCGAGTGTTCTCGCGGATTGGTTTGCGGTCCGGTTACTATCAGCTGAGAATTCGCGAGTCCGATGTGGAGAAGACTGCGTTCAGTACGAGGTACGGGCATTATGAGTTTCTGGTGATGCCGTTTGGGCTCACCAATGCCCCAGCAGCCTTCATGGACTTGATGCAGAGGGTGTTCCACCCGTATTTGGACCAGTTCGTGGTCATTTTCGTGGATGACATCCTTGTTTATTCGCGGTCTGCTGAGGAGCATGCGTACCATTTGGGTGTGGTGCTGCAGACGTTGCGAGATCACCAGTTGTTTGCGAAGCTCAGCAAGTGCGAGCTTTGGCTCAGCGAGGTGCACTTTCTGGGGCACGTGATTTCTGGTGATGGTATTTCCGTGGATCCCGCCAAGGTCGAGGCTGTGATGCAATGGCCGAGGCCGAGGTCGGTGACGGAGATCCGGAGTTTCTTGGGGCTTGCGGGTTATTATCGCCGGTTTATCCAGGATTTTTCCCGCATTGCGACCCCGATGACGAGGCTCACGCGGAAGGATGTGCCTTTCGTCTGGTCCGAGGAGTGTGAGCAGAGCTTTAGGGAACTGAAGAGATTGCTCACCTCGGCTCCGGTGTTGGTTTTGCCTTCTGGATCGGGAGGTTTTGTGGTGTGTACAGATGCTTCCGGCGTCGGATTGGGTGCTGTTCTGATGCAGCATGGTAGAGTGGTGGCTTATGCATCTCGGCAGCTAAAGCCCCATGAGGAGAACTACCCTACCCATGACCTTGAGTTGGCGGCAGTGATCTTCGCGCTGAAGATCTGGAGGCATTATCTGTACGGTGAGAAGTTCGAGGTGTTCACTGACCATCAGAGTTTGAGGTATGTGTTCTCGCAGAGAGATCTGAACCTCAGACAAAGGCGTTGGATGGAGTTCATGAAGGACTATGACTTCACCCTGTCTTATCAGCCGGGCAGGATGAATGTCGTCGCCGATGCCTTGAGTCGGAAGGTCGTGATCAGTGCCTTGATGTTGAGGAAGTGGAGGCTCTGGGAACAGGTGCCCGAAGTATCTTTCAGGCTCAAGATTCCCCAGGAGCCAGGGTTGGCAGTGCTTGCGAGTCTGACTGTCACTCCTGCTATTCGTCGTCAGGTGACAGAGGCTCAGCATGCGGACCCTGAGTTGCCCCGGATTCTGGCTATGGCTGACGTAGAACTCGGCGAGGACGGTGTTGCGAGGTTTCGTGGCAGGCTGTACGTCCCAGCCGAGGAGCAGGTTCGTCGTGCGGTGTTACGCGAGGCTCATGGGAGCAGGTACACTGTGCACCCGGGTGCGACGAAGATGTATCGGAACTTGCGGAGGCAGTTCTGGTGGCCTGGCATGAAGAGAGATGTGGCCGAGTTTGTGGCCAGGTGCCTGATCTGTCAGCAGGTGAAGGCAGAGCATCAGCGACCAGGCGGTACTCTCCAGCCCTTGGATGTTCCTGCTTGGAAGTGGGACCATGTGACCACGGATTTTGTGGTGGGGTTGCCCAGAACCCCGACTGGGCAGGACAGTATTTGGTTGCTGGTGGATCGGCTGACGAAGGTGACGCGGTTGCTACCGGTCAAAGTCAGCTGGAGCGTGCCTAAGTTGGCTCGTCTTTATGTGGAGCGGATCGTGCCGTTGCATGGGGTTCCCATTTCGATCGTGTCGGATCGGGATCCGCGCTTCACTTCTGGATTCTGGAGGAGTTTCCAGCGAGCTCTTGGCACGGAGTTGGCATTTAGCTCGGCGTATCATCCACAGTCAGATGGTCAGTCTGAGAGGACCATTCAGACTTTGGAGGACATGCTGAGATCCTGCTGCCTGGAGTGGCAGGGGAGTTGGATTCATCACCTACCGTTAGTGGAGTTTGCCTATAACAACAGCTTTCATTCGAGCATCGGCATGGCTCCTTATGAGGCATTGTATGGGCGTCCTTGTCGGACTCCACTTGATTGGTTTGAGGTGGGTGAGCGTGTTTTGACGGGACCGGAATTGGTGCAGCAATGTGTGGATGTTGTGCACCTGGTTCGTCAGAACATGTTGGCGGCCCAGAGTCGGCAGAAGAGCTATGCTGACCGTAGGCGGCAGCCCCTCGAGTTCGCCGTGGGCGATCATGTGTTCTTGAGAGTTTCTCCGATGAAGGGGGTGATGCGGTTTGGACGGCGTGGGAAGCTGAGTCCCCGCTATATTGGTCCTTTCGCGATTGTGGAGCGCATCGGTGAGGTTGCTTACCGGTTGCAGTTACCCTCTGAGTTGGCGTCGGTGCATGACGTGTTCCACGTCTCTATGTTGCGGAAGTATATGCCCGATGACTCTCATGTGCTCGAGTTTTCCGTTTGGCCTGAGGTGACTCCAGATCTTTCTCTCCCAGAGTTTCCGATCCGCGTGGAGGATAGGCGAGAGCAGCGCCTGCGGAACAAGGTTATTCCCTTGGTCAAGGTCGTGTGGCAACGACACTCTGGTGGTGAGGCTTCGTGGGAACGTGAGGACGAGATGCGTCAGCAGTTCCCGTATCTGTTTGAGTGAGTCTTCCTCTTCTTTCCCCTTGGGTTGTTCTCAATTTCGAGGACGAAATTCCTTAAGGGGGGAGGGCTGTAATATCCCGGACCTTTCGGATCCTTCTTCGTGGGTCCCGGGTCTGGTTTTCGGAGCGTCCGGCTCCGTTGTGTCCGAAATTTCGTTTCGGACATCTTTCGTGTTCGGATCGGCGCGATCCGGAGTCGTTTCGGAGGCCCGGAGGCGTTCCGTGGCTTTTTCCGCGTGTGTTTTCCGATTTCCGGTGTGTGTTTCGGCTTTTTCTTCGGACGCTCGCTGCGGGCGAACCGGGCAGTTCCCCGAGGCACGAGTGGTACCGTTGCGATCGGTGCGTTCCGAGGATTCCGGAAATGTATTTTTCTAATTTTCGGTATTTTTCCGAAAAATCGGATTTTCTATATATTCCCATTTTCTTTTCTTTTCTTTTTTCTTCTTTTCTCTTTTCTTCTTCTTCCTTCCTCTCTCTCCCTCACGCGACCGTGGCCGGCTCTCTCCCTCCTTCTCTCCCGTTCGACCGTGCCGACCCCCGTTCCGGCTGCAGACTTCGGCGGTGCGACGGCGCGAGGACGTGGGTGACGTGGTGGCGATCGTGCGGGCATACGGCGAGCGTGGGAGGCGTGGAGAGGCGAGATTCTAGCGGCGTTCTTCGCGACTTCGAGCTCGGATCGGAGCGTTTCGTCGCGGACCGGAGGTAGGGTGACGTTCCTTAGCCTCATGTCTTCCTTCCCCGTGAGTTTCAGCTCGAGACGAGGTCGAGAGGGGTTTATTTTGAGCCGGGAAGGGTCGATCATGCCGCGGGGTGAGTTCGTCCGATCCATCGTTTTGAGCCCCGATTTCACGGTTTAAGGGCGTAGGAGCATGCTAGGGGGCTTGGGGGTTCTTCTCTCGCCATTTCCCCCTCCGTGGGGTTTGTTTTGAGGCCGATTGGGCGATTCCGGTGAGGTTCGCCATTTTCTCGCCGGTGAGCGATGTGCGGTCGAACCAGTGGCCGCACAACCCCTATGCGGTTCCGTTCGGACCGTTCATCGGCTCGGCGCGCTTTGGGTGAGGCTTGGCGCGCAGTGGGCTTGGGCGGTCTATCGTGGGACCGCATATCCTAATGTGCGGCCCCACAGCTACCGCCCAACCCCAAGGGTTTTGACCGTTGGTTGTGACCGTTGTGCAGTGCTCTGGGATGTGCGGCCAGGAGCTGACCGCATAACCCCTTGCACGGCCAGGTGCTGGCCGTACATCCCCTAGCGCTATGGTTGGATGTGCGGTCTGGCCCTGACCGCACAACACCTGAACGGCTAAGCCGTAGCCGCCCTTCCCCAAGTGCGGCTAAGGACTAACCGTCCAGGCTTTTTACCGTTGGGAGACGAGCGGCCAGGAGGTGACCGTTCCTCACCCACGTGCGGTCAAGAGTTGGCCGCACATCTGTTTGAACGGTCCTGTGTTGGCCGTTTATCTGTCGTTTGGACCCTGGGTGGAACGGTCCTGATATGACCGTTCTAATCCTTGTGCGGTCCCTGTGTGACCGTACTTCCGTGGGCGGCCCAGTATGGACCGTTCAAGGGTACGGGTTGCGTCGGTGTGTCTCTCGTCGTACAGAGTGTACCGGGAGATGTTGTTGTCAGCTAGTCACTTGTTGTAGTTACTTGTACGGTGTTTGCGCCTCGGGTAGGACCTACCATGTCAGGCGGTTCACCTGCGGTGCGGTGTAAGACGTCAGGGGACGCTACCGGCTGTGCTTCTAGTGGGTGGTACTCCTGTCGAGTACGGAGTGTCAGACTGTCAGTCGTGTGTTTCCGACCTTCGGGTTTTGACGGTTCGACCGTTGAGTTTCGGTCTTCTCGTACCGTGGCACGTGTGTCGGTTTACGTGCCGTTAGGGTCTAGTTCTGTAGAGTACAGGGCTTTCCTTTCCGAGGTACCTTCCTACCGTTAGGGTAGTGGTTTCTCGTTTTACGAGGTAGGGTTCGAGTGATCCCTACTGAGTCTTGTTCCGAGACTCATTCCCTGCGTGTTTTCACCGTGTTTCAGGTGAGGCGCCACCTTCGGGGAGCGTGTCAGGAGCGCAGCGGAAGCGTGGTGCGGGTGCCCAGAGGTAGTGCCAGAGGTCAGAGCCGGGGGATGCCCCGTGTAGCTGTACTTTTCTTTCTTGTCACTGTACTAGTCGTGGACTACTGTTGCTGTTGTTGTTATTTTATTGTGGACCATGTAAAATGTTAATTCATTTCCTGCTTAATATCATAACTGTTTAATTTCTGCAATTATTTGTGATGCTTGTGTAGTTTCCACACCATCCTTTTAACCCTTCCGAGTCTTCGGGCTCGTGGGTGGCGGTGCGAGTCTCGGGTTATCGGGCCTTCCCGGTAATCGGATTCTCGGGTCGTTACAGACAACCTCTGGACACCCAAAGACACGGTCACGGAACTCCACGGGGTGTCCGAGACACTCACGAGACCTAAAGTCAACCACTGGGTCGCAACCGGGTCGACCGGAGGTCAAAACAGCGCAAACAGGAACCAGAACATGGTAGTGGTCACCTGGTGACCGCGACCAGATGGTAGCGGTCGACCGGCGACCGCGACCATGCTGTCACGGTCATCTCGCGACCGCGACCAGCCACACGCAAGCCTGATGGTAGCGGTCGCCCAAGGACCGCGACCATACAGTAGCGGTCATCCCATGACCGCGACTAGGCCAAAGCGGTCTATCGCACGACCGCGACGCTCGAAGGCCTTCCGACCTAAACACAAGGGATGAACGCGGTTCTCCCAAGACCGCGACCAGATGGTAGCGGTTTCTGGTGGACCGCGATCATTTCGGAAAACTGGGAACGGCGCGAAAACACCCAAAAATCCACGCCACGCCCCAATCATCCACGGATGAAGGGGAAAACATAGGGGAAGCTCCCCAACAACCCCTAGCATGCATCTATGGCCTCGGATCGGCCTAAAACGCAACGAATCGCTAGATCGGGCGATCACTCCCCAAAACATGATTTTCCCCAAAACGCCCCAAACGACCCGCTCGGCTTACCACGGCCTACCAAACTCGCGGGAAAGGAAGAGCACGAGCTGGGGGTCCATCACCCTACCTCCACCGAAGATTTCACGCACCGTGGACGCCGATCCACGAAGAAAACGCCGTTGAAGCCTCGCCGTTCCACGAACCCACGGCCAAGCTTCACCGCGCCCTCGAGCCTCGATCCTCGACCCATCCTCACCGTCCTCCTCGCCCGCATCGCCCCGCCTCGCCCCCGCCTCGGTCCGTCGGCCGCCGGAGAGGAGAGAGTGAGAGGAGAGTGTGGGAGAAGAGAGAGAGGGTGAGAGTGAGAAATGAGAGGAAGAGAGAGGGTGGGGGGTATATATAGGAAAATCTGGAAAATCGAAAAAATCCCAAAAAATAGAAAATCACACCTGCTCGATCCTCGCGACGCGCTGATCGCAACGGTACCACTCGCGCCCAGGTGAACGGCCCGGTTCACCCGCAACGAGCTTCCGAAGGGAAAGCTGAAACCCACGCCGGGAATCGGAAAACACATGCGGAAAAAGCCGCGGAACGCCTCCGGGCCTCCGAAACGACTCCAGATCGCGCCGATCCGAACACGAAAGATGTCCGAAACAAAATTTCGGACACAACGGAGTCGGACACTCCGAAACCAGATCCGGGACCCACGAACGAGGATCCGAAAAACCCGGGGCATTACGGCCCTCCCCCCTTAAAGGAATTTCGTCCTCGAAATTCAGGACCAAGCACGAAGTCCCAGGGGAAGAACACTGAATCAGCTGACACGCTGTCAGAGCCCCAGCACAGAAATCTCGGTTCTCACGAAAACACCGGTCCTGAGGGACACAACCAGACTTACAATCACAAGCAACACCTCGCTCCTCGTGCCGAGCACACTGGCTAACAGAGCAGGCATATACCAAAGGACACAGTCCGACATCACCTCAGACAACGTGAGAACCAACTTGGCACCGCAGCCACAATCTCGCCCACCGAGGAATCACAACCCTCGACACGAGCAACAGCTACCGATCCATCCTATGGTCAGCAGACAAAACGCACATCAGCTTCGCAGCCAGTTGACAGGTCGCACGCCCTCCTCAAGGGAGCAACCAAAACAGAGCCTCCACCAGCTCAAGCAGTCCTCTCCGCAGACCGCAACCAGAACATCGGCTCAACATCAAAAAACACCTCACACATGGCAAGTCGAAAGCCGGACATAACATTGTGCCAACTCTGGTCAAAAGATAAACTTCGACAAAGTCCAGATCCCATCCGGAAAGGCACATCACAGAAACGACCACCAAAGGTCTCGCTGGCACACGGCTCTTGCCACGCTCGAGCCCCAACAACCAGCATCTTCTGTCTGTGAAAAGAACATCCACTGGTCGCCAGATACACGTCAACGGGAAACCTCCACCGGCCCAACAGGCACGATCCAACTCACAGCAGGCCATCCGCTGACTCACACACAGACCAATGCCACATCTCGAGCTGCACTCCTCTCGGACTCCGCATCCGAGCTCGAACATCGCACCAAGTCGACCCTCTCGGGGAGCACGACGAAAGCAAATGACGGATCCTGGTGTCTTCAATCATCACCTCACTAGACTCAGACTCACAGGGGAACCATCCCATGCTGGTCACCAAACCAGGGATAACCATTGCGACACCAACGTCCCAACAAGGACCATCCTCCGACGCCCATCTCACAAAAGGCCTCCGCCCACAGGCGTCACTCTTCCATCTAGTCTCATCAAATCTTTCGATCAATGCAAGTGGACACCTGCCAATCCCGATTCCGCCCTTACCACGGAGCCACGGGACACCACCTGAACAGTGCTCACGGGTCCCTAAGCAATAAACATCTCACTGTCACAATCCGACAAGACCGTAGAACAAACAGACACTGCTGTGGCCGGTTACACGGTTAGGCTCACCAGCCACTCATAGCCGCCAACCGGGACCCCTAGTCTGCCAGAGACCACTTCCCCAAAAATGATCTCATCCGAGGACACAACTGGGAACACAAGTCGGGCGCCAGGCCATCGACTCTGACCAACACGTCCTCGACCATCGTCAGGCGACATCCTCAACAACCTCATCCAGGTCCAACACCGACGCCTAACACGGCTTCCATCACAGGAACATGGTACTCATGCGGCGCACTAGCCAGCACATTCCCCAACACTCCATCCTGCCAAGACAAGGAGCACGTCTCGCACGGACTTCATGGCACACAAGGCCAACCAATCCGAACACACAATGCAAGACGACGATCCTTAGCCGAACGCAATCTCTCCAACCAAAGGAGAAACCAGCGCACTTCGATCAACGGAAGAACTCCACGCTCGACCTGACCTCGAACCTCGCGCACACTGGAAACAGCACCATCCGGCACCAAGGAAAACCATCGCTTCCATCAGGTCAGCGCCTCCGACACACTCGGCGAGTGTCACGTTGGACCATAATCACAGCATCTCTCGATGCATCACCGCTGCAATTCCTCGAACTGCAACACGGCATGCCAAGAGCCGCAACACGAGCCATAACGACAACCGTCGACGCTCATCCTCGAGTCCCGAACTCGCCGCGGAGCCTTCACACCTCAGACCAAATCCAAGGCGAACACACCCCTTCGCATACGAGAGCGTATGAGCAAGACTTACTGGGACACCACAACCAATCCTGCCTCGAAATCCGTAAAACAACCGGGACCGACACATCATTTCTGACGCCACATAGCACGACAATATCATCAGGCTCGACGAAACAGCAGCTCACCGAGAAGATCCTCCGCTCACCCGAGCACACTTCTCGATCAGAACACCCACTCTGCCACCTTAAACCACAACCTGAACACCTCAGGGGCTGGACAAACCTCAAGCTGGAGTGGCCAAAACCGACAACAGCTCCCTCAGAGCACGCTCACGGCCACTTAACCACGAAAATCCGCTCCAGCCATCTGACCATGCTGCAGGTTCCTCGAACGCAGCACCATGAGCTCGCGCCTGCCAGCAACCACTGCCCAACGCAGCACAACCAGGGCCATCACCGATGAGGGAGAAGGCTCTCGACCTCGATCCTTAGACCCCATGCTGGCACGAAAGCCACGGACAGCAACCACCTTCACAGCGCCGCACAACGCACTCAAGCTCTCAAGCGAGAAACTAGACGGAAAGCGAACACAAAACCCTAAGCCAGCTGCCGACTATACTGGACCTTATGGACTCTGATCACTGCAACATTTTGAATTCCTATGTACGTCCACAACCACCGCTCTGATACCAGCTGTAACGACCCGAGAATCCGATTACCGGGAAGGCCCGATAATCCGAGACTCGAACCGCCGCCCACGAGCCGGGAGGGCTCGGAAGGGCTAAAAGGAGTGCGGAGGCACAAAGAAATAGGAAATAAAGCAGGACAACTCAACAACAACAAGCTGAAAGAAAGAACAACTACAGCTACAACAGAGTCCAGTCCAACAGAAAGTACAGTCTAAAGCAGTAAAGCGTACCACATGCCAAGTGAACACTCGGCCCGGCAAGCTGGCAACTGAGAACCTCCGCTCCGCACCCTCGAACCTCGAGGAAGAACTGCCACACCTGAAAAGTAGGGAATGAGTCTCCAAAACAGAGACTCAGCAGGGATCCCGCGGAACCCCAACCGGAAACAACGGCGGTAGCGGAAAGGAAGCTACAACTACAGCAGGAACAGCAAACCGGTGGCCGGTCAAAACTCAGCACTACAGCTACTCCTACTGTACCAGAAGGCACACCTCGATCACGCAGTCGAAGCTACCGAACCACGCTAGCACCACCTACCGAAGTAAAAACCCATGGCAACCACGCCGTAGGGGCCTGTCCCCCGGACACAGCCGACCTGGACACGCTGTCCAAGATGCAACCCCGACCATCCGATCGCGGGTACCGCACAACAATACCCCACCTCGGTAAAGCCACTAGCACTAATCTCATGACGCGAAAACCAACACACGCGTCACGGCGAACCAACCGAAACTCAACGGTCAACACGACCGAAAACCCGAAGGTCAAAGACACAGAAACTGACAGTCTGTCACTCCGTACTCGACAGGAGTACCACCCACTAGAAGCACAGTCGGTAGCGTCCCCTGACGTCTTACACCGCACTGCAGGTGAACCGCCTGACGTGGTAGGTCCTACCCGAGGCGCGAACACCGTACAAGTAACCACAAACAAGTAACTAGCTGGGGTCACGCCCGTCGACGTGGGTCCAACCGCCCCCAGCCACGTGTGCACACACAGACCTTGCGTCACTAGGTCTGATCCTCTGACCGGTTTTCCCCCGTAGCCGGACTCTGGCTACCGACGAGGGGCCTACGGTAACCGGTCCACAAACCGTCTCAAAGGTAAGCCCGTACACCACTCCCTGGTGCGACCAGCACCGCGTACTGGTAGGCTACGACTAGTGGAGGGTCACTGAAGGAGTAGACTCTCAAGTCAACGGAAAACAGCGTCCGAATCCGACGACGTACGGGGACCACCCCACGTACCAGCCCCGTCGCACGGTGACCACAGTCGGAGAAGAAACATGACTCACAGTCCACGGCCACGCACGCACCGTGCACTAGAGTCGAGAAAACTCAAGTGGCGCAAAGCCACTGGACTCCGGACAGTCCTCTAGACACACTACAGCCAACGGTCCTTGAGTCACAAGACTCGGGGTCAAGACCGTTGTACGCAACAGCACGAGGCCGTCAATCTAGTCCAATCTCTAGGTCTAAAACTATGGTAGCACGAGTACCGAGATAACTCACGAGTCGCCAAGACCACTCCCTCGAGAAGGGAACGCAAGGGACAAAGGCCACTCACACGGGCCACACGGAAAACACAGAAGAACGATTCCCAAGGCAGCACACAAGCCGCCACGACGATTTCCCATCTTGAAGCAAGCGGGAAACCTCCAGCCCCAGGCCGGATAACTGGACTCGCAGTCCAAGGCCAAACATATGGCCCACATGGGAATCGCCTTCCAAAGGAAACCTACGACTTACGGGGGAGACCCCACCGCACACACACCGATGCACGGTGACTCGATCATGCGTAACACGAAAGCCCGGAACACGTGGGGTCATCCGGACCCACCACACCTACGGGCACGCTAATCGAAGTAACACGGTCCCTCCTGACACCCCAAAAACATGGACACAGAACCCATGGGGTGTCCGGGATACTCACAAGGCCAGAGGTCGACCACTGGGTCACAACCGGGTCGACCGGAGACCGAAACAACACAATCGGAGCGCTAAAAGGTCACATAGACCCTTAAGCTCACGGCACGCAAAATGAGATAAGTGGGACAACCTCTGGACACCCAAAGACACGTCACGGAACTCCACGGGGTGTCCGAGACACTCACGAGACCTAAAGTCAACCACTGGGTCGCAACCGGGTCGACCGGAGGTCAAAACAGCGCAAACAGGAACCATAACATGGTAGTGGTCACCTGGTGACCGCGACCAGATGGTAGCGGTCGATCGGCGACCGCGACCATGCTGTCACGGTCATCTCGCGACCGCGACCAGCCACGCGCAAGCCTGATGGTAGCGGTCGCCCAAGGACCGCGACCATACAGTAGCGGTCATCCCATGACCGCGACTATGCCAAAGCGGTCTATCGCACGACCGCGACGCTCGAAGGCCTTCCGACCTAAACACAAGGGATGAACGCGGTTCTCCCAAGACTGCGACCAGATGGTACCGGTTTCTGGTGGACCGCGATCATTTCGGAAAACCGGGAACGGCGGGAAAACACCCAAAAATCCACGCCACGCCCCAATCATCCACGGATGAAGGGGAAAACATAGGGGAAGCTCCCCAACAACCCCTAGCATGCATCTATGGCCTCGGATCGGCCTAAAACGCAACGAATCGCTAGATCGGGCGATCACTCCCCAAAACATGATTTTCCCCAAAACGCCCCAAACGACCCGCTCGGCTCACCACGGCCTACCAAACTCGCGGGAAAGGAAGAGCACGAGCTGGGGGTCCATCACCCTACCTCCACCGAAGATTTCGCGCACCGTGGACGCCGATCCACGAAGAAAACGCCGTTGAAGCCTCGCCGTTCCACGAACCCACGGCCAAGCTTCACCGCGCCCTCGAGCCTCGATCCTCGACCCATCCTCACCGTCCTCCTCGCCCGCATCGCCCCGCCTCGCCCCCGCCTCGGTCCGTCGGCCGCCGGAGAGGAGAGAGTGAGAGGAGAGTGTGGGAGAAGAGAGAGAGGGTGAGAGTGAGAAATGAGAGGAAGAGAGAGGGTGGGGGGTATATATAGGAAAATCCAGAAAATCAGAAAAATCCCAAGAAATAGAAAATCACACCTGCTCGATCCTCGCGACGCGCTGATCGCAACGGTACCACTCGCGCCCAGGTGAACGGCCCGGTTCACCCGCAACGAGCTTCCGAAGGGAAAGCTGAAACCCACGCCGGGAATCGGAAAACACATGCGGAAAAAGCCGCGGAACGCCTCCGGGCCTCCGAAACGACTCCGGATCGCGCCGATCCGAACACGAAAGATGTCCGAAACAAAATTTCGGACACAACGGAGTCGGACACTCCGAAACCAGATCCGGGACCCAAGAACGAGGATCCGAAAAACCCGGGGCATTACACCCAGCCCATTCACTGGGCGGCGGTCAAGAGGTTGTTGCGATATCTTAAAGGCACGGTGGGTCATGGTCTGTTACTTCATCAGTCTTCCAGCCTTCACCTCAGCACTTATAGCGACGCTGACTGGTCGGGGTCCGCTAATGATCGTCGATCCACTAGCGGTTAACTCATCTACCTCGGGCGCACTCTCATCTCATGGAGCTCCAAAAAGCAGTCAACTGTGGCCAGATCTAGCACTGAGGCTGAATACAAACCTCTGGCTAATGCCACTGCGGAGCTTCTCTGGTTACAATTCTGTGTTTCATGCTCGTACTAAACACATTGAGATAGATTTCCATTTTGTGCGTGAACAAGTCACCATGAAGCAGCTTCGAGTCTCCTTTGTCTCCACCAAAGATCAGCTGGCCCACATCCTAACTAAAGGGCTGTCTAAGTCCCGGTTCACGTGGTTAAGGAGCAAACTTAATCTCGAAGACTCGATTGGCTTGAGGGGGCGTGATAACGCACACCTTGAGGACTCTCACAAAGAGTCCCACGTAACTAAGAGTCCTATGCATAGGAGTCTATCCAATGACTCTATCGTATAGAGTCCTCATTATTGTTAAACAGTCATGTACAGATATGACTTTTGTAATATACACCATATATATATATATATATGAGATTTACGGGTGAGCGAAAGGCAGCGAGCCTTCTTCTCCTCAGCCCTTCCTTCTCCACGTTCTCTTCGTCTTTCCTATTTTCACAGTATTCACCGAGCAGGCAGAGCCCGTCATGCCCATGAAGGATCCCACATCAGAGATGGCTGTAATCTCACGCAGAGGCTGTACTTTGGTCAGACAAATCCGTGAGAAACAGGCCATGAGCCAGCGGTTCTGGGTGCTGGCCGGATCAAAACTCGGGGATATACTGGATGTCGGAAGACCGCCGAGCAGATCGATGCAGACACTTCGGTAGTCGGGGAAGAGGGCGAAGTTTACTTCAAACGGGCCGGACGCGAAGTTTTCTCGACACATGAAAGATGGAGACGAGACCGTGAGCGACTACGCGAAGTCCAAGTCCGTATCTCAGCAGCGACGGTAGCTATTCCGTGCGGGAGGAACTATGGCAGGCAGTTCGTGAGAACCAAATCGTCGTCGTCGTCGTCGGGGAGACGGCTCGGGGAAGACGACCCAGCTCGCTCAGTACTTGCACGAGGACGGATACACCAGGGGCGGCGGCGGCGTGGGTTGCACGCAGCCCAGGCGTGTCGCCGCCAAGAGCGTAGCCAGACGTGTCAGGAAAGAGATGGGAACGGAAGTGGGCGACCGATCGAGTAGGCTATGCCATCCGGTTCCAAGATGTTACCGGACCCAACACGCTCATCATGTACATGACGGGTTCTCTTACGTGAGACGCCGAAGGATCCCGACTTGGACGTCATCATGGACGAAGCCCACCAGAGGTCGCTAAACACAGATGTGATGCTGGGCATACTGAAGAAGGTAGTCGCTCGACTTCGCGACTTCAAGCTCATTGTGACGTCTCCCACGCTAGATGCAGAGAAGTTCTCAGACTTCTTTGGAGGTACGGTGTGCCGGAACTCCACATCCCTGGCCGGGCATTTCCTGTGAATATTATGTACAGTCGAACACCCTGTGAGGACTACGTTGAGGCTTCAGTCGAGCTGGCCACAACCATTCACATAAGCAATGGTCCTGGCGACATTCTTATATTTATGTCTGGGCAGGATGAGATAGAAGCAACCTGCTATGCCCTTGCTGAGCGTATGGAGCAGATCGTGTCCTCTTCTAAGAGGGAAGTTCCAAAGCTCCGTATACTTCCCATGTATTGAGTTGCCAGCCGATTTGCAGGGCAGGATTTTCCTGAAAGCTGAAGATGGAGCACGCAAGTGCGTTGTCGCCACAAATATTGCCGAAACATCACTAACAGTAGATGGGATCCTTTATGTTATAGATACGGGCTATGGTACGATGAAGGTGTACAATCCGAGGATGGGCGTGGATGCACTCCAAGTGTTTCGGGTCAATAGAGCTGCGGCTGGTCAGCGCGCCGGGCCGGCAGGCAGGACAGGGCCCGGCACATGCTTTCAGTTGTATACAGAGTTTGCTTACTCCCTGTGCCTGAGATCTAAAGAACTAATCTTACTAACGTGGTCTTATTGCTGAAATCACTGGGAAGAACTGAGAGTCTAGGTACTGGGTGCCTTGGATAATGCCGGGGGCCTGACAGAGATTGGCTGGAAGATGGTTCAGTTCCCGCTGGATCCACCACTGGCCAAGATATGTTACCAATGGGAGAGCAGCTGGGGTGCCTGAACTAAGTGTTGACTGTCGTCCCCATGTTATCAGTGCCTTCAATATTCTTTCGGCTAAGGGATAGAGCTGAAGAGAGTGATGCAGTGAGAGAGAAGCTCTCCGTGCCCGAGTCTGATCACCTGACACTTCTCAATGTGTATCAACAGTGGAACTGTGGAAGGCGAATCAGTGCCAAGGAGAGTACTGGTACGGTGACCGCTTCCTGCATGTGAAAGGGCTCCGGAAGCAAAGGGAGGTAAGGTCCCAACTACTGGATATACTGAAATCCCTGAAGATTTCCTTGACATCCTGTGGCATGGACTGGGATGTGGTGCGAAAGGCCATATGTTCTGCGTATTTCCAAAACGCCCCGAGGTTGAAAGGTGTGGGGGAGTATGTTGACTGCCGGAGTGGAATGCCTTGCCATCTGCATCTCGGTAGTGCACCATATGAACTTGGGTATGTATACATGATCACGAGCTGTTGTTGACGACAAAGGAGTACATGCAGTGTGTGACCGCTGTTGGGCCGCATTGGTTGGCGGAGTTGCGGCCGATGTTCTTCTCTGTGAAGGGATCAGACATGCTTCAATGATGGAGGGTAAGAAGAAGCAAGAGAGAGAGAAGACAGCAATAGAAGAGGAGATGGATGGTCTGAGGAAGGAGCAGGCGGAGGAGTAGAGCTTAAACAAGGAGAGAGAGAGAGGACGAGAGAAGACGGTGAAGCAGCAGCAAGTCTTCATGCCGGGTTTACGGCGAAGGTAACGGCTAGCTATCCTGCTTTCGTCGTAATGAGCGCTTATCAAGTGCCAACTCAGGTCAGGTTTTTGGAAAATCCAAATACATTTTTTGCGAGTTTAGATCACAGAAGAGAAGCAAATTCTCTGACAAATTGTTAGTCTGAGAACTGCCACATAGTGAAATCGTAATCACTCAGGTGTTATTTGTTTTGCTGTAAAATGATATAAATTCCACATTTTTTAGAATGATTGGGTTTAAAATTGATGTATTTTCTGATTTTAAAACCAGAGAGATTTGTTTGGATGATTGTAAAACAAAACATGATATTTTATTAATTTGGTGCAGTTTCAAGTCAATTGTTGGTTGAATAGAATGTTTCCATTCATAAACCAACTGTCCAATGTCCATAACCTGATATTCCTCTTTCATCTGAAATTAAAGGTATAAAGTTTGTTAAAATGGATTGAGATCCTCTAATTCTATTTTCCCCCCACACTATTTGTGCTCCACTACATTTCAGCCTTTTGTCAGTCATGATATTGTCTTCTCTTTGTTTAAGTTTTGGAAATCAAATCCTTAGAAAGTCAGAGACATGCATATGAAGGGTTGAGACTAATTAGAATACCAAATGATATGTACATAATTTCCGCTCAGGGAAAGGGATTACTTGACTTCTAGACGCAGACAATAGGACGTCTCAAAATTTTAATTGATTAAAAATTTAACTTCAAAATAATACTATCCCTTCACTTATTCTTCGACCCTTTTTGTTAGAGAGATAGACAAACGGAGTGATATCTCTAGTGAACTAATTTATCTCGGAGTTTAATTTTGTTTATTTTAATAGACAACGAGTTAAATGAGAGATAAATTATTTCACCAATTTTACTGTGTCAATTTAATCAAGATACACTAGAGTTATTCTGATTATAATTGAATTAATTGTATTATCTTATCAAATTAAAAAATATATAAAATGTAATTTATTTCCGAGATAAACAGGAAATATCCCTCTAAAAAAAAGTTAGTCCCTCTACTTTCACCCTAGCATCTATGCCCCTCCCACGTATTCTTCTTCAAATAACAGCTTCTGGTTCTCCGTCCTCCACCTCTCCTCTCCCAGGGCTAGTCGGCTGCATGGCTCTCTCTCCCCCATGGCGTTCCGAGTACTCAGAGGCCCCGGGTTCTCCCTTGCCGCTGGCAAAGCCAGGCACCCCATCTCTCCTACTCCCCGTTGGCGTCGATTCGCAGCTCTAGTCCCCCGCGAGCCCCCGCCGGATGCGCCCGTCCCACCGCAGACGCCGGCCGTCCACGGGAATGGCGTCTCCGAACGCTTTGTGCTCCAGCAGCTCTCGGATCTCCTCTCGGTCGATGTAGAACTATCCCAGTGTGTACACAACACGGAGTTCAGTCCGGTGGAGGAGGAACCCGCACGGGCACACACCACACAGGTCAGTCCGGTGGAGGAGGAACCCGCAAGAGCTAGCGTCTTCGACGGCCTCCTCTCCCCGGCGGAGAGGCTCCGGGGGGTTTTCCTTCAGCAGCTCCGGGGGAGGTCGGCGGTGGAAGCCGCTCTGTCCGCTACCGGCGTCGGACTGACGGCGGAGATCTTTGCGGATGTGCTGAATAAGGGTAATTTAGGCGGGGCGGCGATGGTTTGTTTCTTTGATTGGGCGATCAAAGAGCCGAGCTTGCCAAAGGGCCTTGATACGTATCGCACGGTGCTTAAGGCGTTGGGCAGGAGGAAGTTTTTTGGGTCTATGGAGGAAATCTTGGTTCGGATGAAGAAGGAAGGGATATGGCCGGATTCCAGAACTGTATTAGTGCTTGTGGACAGCTATGTGAGAGCCCGCCGCGTCTACAAAGCTCTTGAATTGTTTGAAAGGCTGGAGGACTTCGGGGTTAAACGTGATTCGGAGGCGTTGAATGCCCTCATCCATTCTCTCTGCCATCGGTCCCATGTTAGGGTTGCAGATTCATTTTTCCACAAAATGAAAGGAAAGATATGTTTTGATAAGATGACGTACAATGAGATTATTGGTGGCTGGGCAAGCTTGGGCAGGGTTAGCAATGTAGAGCGAACTTGGGAAGAAATGGTTGCTGATGGGCTGAGCCCTGATAGCCGTACATTTGCTCATCTCATCGAAGGGCTAGGCAGAGCTGGTAGGATCCATGATGCAGTTGATGTGTTTGACAAGATGGAGGAGAAGGGTTGTCTCCCAGATACTCTCACCTACAATGCAATGATCTGTAATTTTATCTCAGCGGGAGATTCGGAGGAATGCTTGAAATACTATAAAGATATGGTTTCCAGGAACCAATTTCCCAATATTGACACATACAGAAATTTGATTGGTGCTTTTTTGAAGGTCAGAAGAGTTGCTGATGCCCTTGAACTTTTTAATGAGATGTTGAGTAGAGGGATTTGCCCAAGTACAGGTATCGTTACATCATTCATTGAGCCCTTGTGTAGCTATGGACCTCCCCATGCCGCAATGTTAATTTACAAAAGGAGTAAGAAAGCAGGATGTAAGATATCCTTCAAAGCTTATAAGCTTTTGCTCATGAGGCTTTCAAGGTTTGGCAAATGTGGTATGGTGTTGAAGGTCTGGGAGGAGATGCAAGAGTGTGGTTATTCTTCGGATGTCGAGGTCTATGAGTACATAGTCAATGGACTTTGCAATATAGGGCAACTCGACAATGCTGTCCTTGTTGTGGAGGAATCACTCAGGAAAGGTCATTGTATCGGGAGGATTGCCTATAGTAAACTAAGTAACAAACTATTGGAGATGAACAAAGTGGAAATAGCATACAAACTTTTCTTGAAGGTTAAGGAAGCCCGTGTTTATGCAAATGCACAGAGGTTTTGGCGTGCCAATGGCTGGCATGCTTGACATTGGTTCTATTGTCCATCTTCATTTTTTGTTGTTCAATTCTATATAGTCCATGCACTGAAAAACGGTTCTGATCCTTGTGGTTTGACCAGGTATCTTCTATCTTTTATTCATGGTGCATTTCGTCATTTTAGCTGACAACTTAACTTAGTTTGGTGCATGTACTTTTTGAATTACTTGTCATAGTCCTCAGAACAAGATGGATTCTTTTACATTGCCATTTTCAGGGAAGTACATGCGGTGTCACTTTTGGACTCCTTGGTGCAAAACTACATTTCAAAAGGGAAAAGGTGGAAATGTGGAAAGCTTGTCAAAGGTTACATGGTCCTAGAGATGAGCAACACCCTATAGTAGCAATGTCTTGACTTGGTAAGGTGTACTTCTGAAATTTTTATGAGCAATTTTTTTTTGTAATGTGCTTATTTCATGTCACTCAAATATGCCATGTCTTTAAATTTAGGTATGCTCCATATCATTAGAATCAATGAAGTATCCTAGCATTAGTTTAACCATTCATTGGTGCTTAGGATGAACTAGTCATCATTTTACCTTAATACCTGTTTTATGTGCCCGATAGGAATGTCTTTCATCCAGAATACATGAGCATTTTGCATTTCCTGTTTTGTTGAACTCTTAGTTTAGATTGGTGCTGTCGAAAGGTTGTCCTGCAGACTACCTTTTTTTTCTGGGGTAAAAAAACGAGATTGGGATGTTTAGAAAAACTGTCATGGGATGCTATTCTGATTCCATGTGTCAGTTGACACTTATTCAATCAGGTTCTTCTATGGTCTAGTGCTTTATGAACTTTTCTTAAATTATATTATGATACTTTTTTGTTGGAGAACCTAGTATTAATACTGTAGTACAGTACTTTCAAATAGCTATTATCTTAAGGCATGAAAAAAAAAGGGAGAAACAAGAAGGCTGAGATCTTGGAAGTTGTATTGAACTTGTTATCTCCATATTTTTGGGGGGAAAAGGTCAAAATTTTCTTTGTTGTGAATTCTCTGGAAATGTGGGTGAAGTCTCAACCTTGTTACATGGGGTAGCCTGTTCTCTATAACAGGTTAACCCATATTTGACCAACCAAATTTCAATTGTCAGCATCCAGTCCAATCCCAACACAAATATTTAATCTGCATCGGGTCAGGTTGGTTTGGTAGAAACCAAGCTATTGCTTGTGGACTTCTCAACTATCAGATTAGTTGATTGTTTGACCCAGTTCTCTTTATGGGCTACTTATTATAAAAATCCAGCCTAGTATTTATGAAATTGATGGGCTTCTAGATAAATTTACGTATCCAAATCTTTTTTTTTTCGTAAGGAAGACAATCAGATGATTGGATATGGATTGTTTTTATAATCTCATAATCTTACAGATTCAAGAATGTTCAGCTTTTTAATGATGGCAATCCATGTTAAAAATCTTATTTGGGTGCTTCATTGGGTTATATGTTATTTAGAATTTATTCTATTCTAACGTCCCTACCTCTTTTTTGAAAAGGGGATTTGTATCTTTGTTTGTATTTTAAACTTTTTGACCACCTTTTCTCTCTCAAAATCCACGATAAGTTACCTCAAGATGGATCATGGGGATAATCCATCTCTCCCCCTTTTTGTATCTATCTTTCTCCTCTTCGTCAAAACCCCTATGCACATAAGCCGAGATACCCATTTTCGATATGGAAATGATTATATCATATCAGAGATTCCAATGATTATAATCATTTCCAAATGAGGCCTTAGCATTGTCTTTCTGGATTGTCAGGGATCTAATTGGATCCAGTAAGCACGTTGCTGACAGTGAGCTGGTAAGAGGAAAGAAAGTTGATATCATCTGTTTCCAGGAAGCACGGATTTTTGGAGCTGGTTCTGGGTTTCATGAAATCCATAACTGGCTTTGGTTCTGTGGATTTTGCCTCGTAGAAGATTTTCTGGACTTTTGGTGGTGCTATTTGTTCCTTATGTAGACTGGGTTTGAAGTGCATCACCTGATTAGCAGTGAAGGATGGAAGCTTTCTAGGTCTCTGGTTCAGCTTCCAGTTATTTTCACTTTATGCAGGACATGTGGGTTCACGTCCACAGGCGGAAGATTCAGCTAGGCAAATGCACCAAAAGTCAAGCTCCCTAGCCATTCAACATGCCGTCTGCTGGAGTATTTGGAGCAAACATAACAACCAGAAACTCTTTGGAAGTAGAATTTATGATGATAATGTTAGGGGTGCTAGACTTTCCATGGGAGTTGTCTGCCCCGGTAGAGGGCAGGTTTGGGGAGATTATGATCCTCTGGAACCCTTATGAGGTTGAAGAGGTGGTGCTGGACAGACAAGTAAGTAGATGGGCCATCTCCCTTCACTTTATTAATGTGAAAGAGGGTTTCTCTTGGGACTTCACAGGAGTGTACGGTCCCCAAAGTAGGGATGAGAAGCGGCTTCTGTGGGAGGACTTCGTCGGCCATCATCTTTCCTCGGACTGGCCATGGTGTGTTGGTGGGGATTTCAATACGGCGGTTGCCCCTTGGGAGAGGACGAGGGAGAATGTCTATGCAGGGGATATGGAGGACTTCACTGTCTTCATTGAGGAGGCGGCTTTGGTGGACATCGACATGGCATATGGTCAGTGCACTTGGTTCAACATGAGAGCTGATGCTTCTTGCTCCAAGTTGGATAGATTCCTAATATTTGTTGATTGGAAGGATCACTATCCTTATGTGCAGGTGCTTCCTTTGGCCAAATCAATGTCGGACCACAAGCCCATTCTTTTGAAGACCAGTCGATTGCAGGATAGGAGGTTCAGTTTCATAACGGAGTAGTTCTAGTTTAGGGAGGCATATTTTATGGACAATGTCAGGGGAGCATGTATCTCACATGCTACTAGTAGGTCTCTTATGGCTACTCCGGTGTTGAAGTTGAGGCGCACTGCTCAGGTCCTCAAGACTTGGAGGGGCAGACAAAACCCTCTCGGGGAGGGCAACTAAGGATAGAATTCTTCAGCAGATTGAGGGCTTGGACTGTTTGAAGGAGACATGACTCATTGATGCAGAAGATAGGAGTCTCAGGGATTCGCTCATGTGCCAGTTTGATGAGATCCTCTCTAAGGAGGAGATCTATTGGAGGCAGAAGCCGAGGGACAGATAGATCAAAAAGGGGGACAAGAATACAACTTACTTCAGCGCATTGCTTTAGGGAGGAGGAGAGTTAACACTATTACTTGCATTAGGGTGGGGGACCTTTTTGTTTCGTCGGATGAGCAGATCAAGAGTCTGGTAAGGGACTTCTACTCCAGGCTGTTCACTGAGGATGACCGCTTTAGGCCGAGGATTGTAGATGATGTCCATCCCCGTCTCTCATTCGAGGAGAGGGACGCTATCTCACAGAGTTTTACAGAGGAGGAGATTCACCAGGCAGTCTTCTCTCTCACAGGGGGCAGAGCTTTAGAGTCGGATGGGTTCCCATTGACCTTCTTCTAGAGGTGTTGGGATGTCATCAAAGTTGAGCTTTTGGCAGCTATGAGGGAGTTTCGGGAGGGGAGGGCGCGTTTGGAGGGGGATCAATAAGACCCTCTTGGTCCTTATCCCCAAGAAACATAGAGCGCAAGATTCGCAGGACTTCAGGCCCATTAGTCTTTTGAATGGCACCTACAAGATTATCTCCAAGATGCTAGCTGGGAGGTTGATTAGAGTTATGGATAAGGTGGTCAGCTGTTTTCAGGGAGTCTTCATCAGGGGGAGACATATTCAGGATAATTTCTTGGTGGCCCATGAGTGCTTATTTGACATGAAGACTCAAGAGGAAGAAACAAGTCCTCAAACTGGACTTCGAGAAGATGTGTGTTGGCTATGCCTATTTGATGTGTTGGAGAAGATGGGCTTCGGAGAGAGGTGGATCAACTGGGTCTGGGCCTGTGTTTCTTTTGCTCCTTTGTTGTCCTTGTCAACGGGAAGCCAACTTCTTTTTTCCACAGTGATAGGGGGCTCCGGCAGGGAGATCCTATGTCTCTTCTTCCCTTTGTGCTTGTGGCTCATGTGCTGAGTAGGGTGTGGTTGAGAGCAGAGGCTTCTGGTTTGATCAGGGGTTTTCAAGGAGAGATGGCCCCTCAGTCACTCACTTACAGTATGCAGATGCTACTATCTTGTTCCTGGCTGAGGATGAGCAGCAACTTTATATAACTAGACTTTTGCTGAAGTAGTTGGAGGAGGTCAGTGGGCTGAAGGTTAACTTCAACAAGAGCATGTTTGTTAGGGTTAACATGGAGGACAGGGCTCTTGAGAGGACGGCGCGCATTTTGGGCTGTTAGGAGCTTTTCCTATCTCTTACCTGGGTCTCCCTCTGACCCCAAGTGCTCTACAGTGTGCTGATTGGCTTCCTATCTTACAGAGATATGAGTCCACGTTGGCTGGATGAAAGGCTAGACTACTATCTTATGGGGACAGGTTAGTTCATTGCAGATCAGTTTTGGATAGTTTACCTATTTATTTTCTCTCTATATTCTGGATCCCGAAGACAGCGGTGAAGAAGATTGAGTCTGTTCAGGGGAAGTTCTTTTGGCATGAAAGTGGGGGGAGATGTGGGGGTTGGATGATATCAAGTAGGGCAGGGTGGCTACCAATAAGGAAGAGGGAGACCCGTGGATCAAAGATGTGAGAGACTTTAATCTAGCTCTCTTGTGTAAGTGGCTGGGGAGGCTAGGGAGGCTGGGGACAGGAGATGAGGGGCTATGGGCGCAGGTTATCAGATAGAGATATTTTGGCATGAGAGTTTGGGATATGGATTCAGCAGCACGGTCTCGGACTTCATCGATTTGGCGAGGTATTTTGACTTGCAAGGATGTTATCTCCTCCGATGTTCGGGTCCGACTAGGGATGTTATCTCCTCCGTGGTTGCCTTGCCTGATGTCAATTCTCTACTGGGTAGCGTTAAACACCTGCTTATGTGGACAAAGATAATGTTGGTTAGAAGAGTCGATGAAAGTTGGCAGTGGATAAGAAAAGCTACCAATTTTGTTACGTAGTTTAAGCTCATGCAATGAAGCTCAGACATTGCCTAGATCTTTGTAAAGTCAAGGTGAAGAGAAAAGAGGAAGAATGTTATGGGAAGATGCAGTCTTCTCTAGGGCAAAATTTTCCAGAGTTAGTGGAAACGCAATCCTGGATTCATTTATTCACCAACAAATATCATTCGATATATATGTTCTTCAACCACGTAAGATCTTTTCATGTGGGTATGATTGGTCTTCTTTTCTTGCTTGGAAGAATGGCACAGGGATTTTGCAGATTGTTTTTTTTTTTTTTTTTCTTTTGTGACTTCATCATATCTTGCTTTCACTTCATGTTGTAGCAAATTTTCATTCTGGAATCTTATCTTAAAAGCACATGTTAGACAAAGATTCAGAATAGAAAACTTTGCGGACAAGCTTTGTCAGAAGCTGTAATGCTAACCAGACTTGCATCATTTGAAAGTGCACATAATTGGCATTGGATGCAAAGATCTTTTTATGTGGGGTATGATTGGTCTTTTTCCATTCAATGCTTAGTTTGGACCAAGCTTACTGGTCAGCCTATCTTGTCGTACAATTATAGACATCATACTGATGATTTTCTGCTATGCCGCCTTCTCTCTACATGGAAAATGGCACAAGACTTATGTGAATTTTTTTGGTTATTTAATCACATTATGCTTTCTCTTTATCTTGCAGCAAATTTTAATTGCAGAATCTAATCTTAAAAGCACATATTATGCAAAGATTCAGATTAAAAAACATTGTGGACATGCCTTATCAGAAGCTGTAACACTATCCAGGCTTGTATCATTTGCAGGTGTACATAATTGGCAGCTAACTTGCTAAAACTATGCATGGTTCAGGTTCCCTTTTTCTGACCGGTGGTATATGATGTCCCTGGATGTGACTAGGAGGGATGGTCACCTTATGGTCACTTGAAAGGATTGTCACCTGATGGTCACTTAAAAGGATGGATTACATTAAATTCTCACCATGTGAAGTGGAGTTCCTTGCCATTCCTCTGCTTCCTTTCATTGCTTCTATACAAGTCATTTGTTACTGATAAAGGTAATTGGTAAATCCCCTTTGCTTGTACTTTCTTCATCTCTTCATCTTCTTAAGTGGGTAGTACTTTAGTTCCCACTTCTTGTAATTCATGGTTATATTCAAAGATTGTAAGTAGTGGTCATGTTTCCCCACTTGAATTGGGTTTTTGTTTGCCTGATTCGTGTTTTTCAGTTTGTCCTTTTGACTATTTCCCAGCAATCCTATGCATATATACTTCTGTGTCAATCTTTGATGTATTCTCTAACTTTTGTTCTAATAAAACAGGAAAAACAAGGTGATGCATACATCCACGAACAGTGCTTACATCTGTTTCCTGTTGAGCTTAAAGAAAAAGTGCTTGCTGATTTTTCTAGTTTGTGGTTTTCTCTGGGTTGGTCTTTTCATATACCTGTTGGAAACATACTTCTTTAACATCTGCTTCAATGAATAGACAGATATATTCAAGTTGTAGATGATCCATGTATTTGCTTTCGAACAGCCCTTCCCTTCAGTGAAGAACCTGCCACAACTTTCAGTAAAAGTCCCTCTCAAAGTCTTGCTTTTCTTGCTAAAAGAGAAAAAGCATCTTCTTGGTCTCTATCATTGCCTAATGGCCTCTGGAAATATCCTTTCACCCCTGATAAAACTATTCGTGCAACAGAAATTTCTGTTGATAATGCTGAAGTAGCCATCATCATCATCATCATCTTCTTCTTCTCAGGTCCTTGTCCTCCATCTGTGCCGTGCCTGCCGTCATAGAATTTGTAAATCCAAATCCCAAGGAAAATGAACTTGTTTCCATGCCTTGTCAGTCTGATGTCACTTCCATTGCTCATGTGGTACCCTGTTTTCTATTGATTGGTAGGTACTGGACTAAATATGTGGGTTGGTAAGCACCACAGGCAATGAGGCTAATGGTTCTGAAAATAATTGTTCAAAAGTTGACAGTAAGCATTATGAGTTCAAGTTATCCGGTTCCATTCTTTTATTGTTGATCTTTTCTTCGTAATTTCCGAAGTTTCTTGTCTTGTTTAGTTAAAACTATTTCAGATTGATGCTATTCATTTCAGGAATTATGAGAACAAGAAGAAGCAATGCAGCTAAAGGAAATATGCATTTCATGAATGTCATGCCAACTACTCGACAATGGCTAGGGCATCAATCCCTTTGGGGATAGGGGGATGTAAGATGGCACAAATAATTGAAAACTTGTCATTGAGCATGTTTAATGCCGCAGAAAGTCCAATGTAGGCTACTGCATGGTACGATTGAGCGTTATCTCAAGGAAACCTTTGGACTTTGTTGAGTAACTGCCTTTGTGAAATCTCAAGGAAACCTTTGGACTTTGTTGAGTAACTGCCTTTGTGAAATCTGGAGTGCAACAGCCAATAATAGCTTCTGAGTCTTTCACAACACTTGATGGCCTTCACATTTCGCATTATTTTCTACAGTATCCTTCGTGTCCAGTGGCAGCCTTAACCGTATGTAAGTATGTTCTCTATTGATTTTTCGACATGATTTGATTAATTTGTCACTGTACAGTTGTGAGTATAATTCTGCTTTCCCAGGAAACATTTGCCAAGCTATCAACATATCTTAGGAGGTGGAAATAAGCTTGAGAAGATCTGAACATGTTTTCATAATAAGGTTCCAACCTCAGTGACTGATGTCTATACATGGAATTTGCAGAAAACTATCAGCCAAGTCGACTTGATTGATGGCTAGAGTAGAGTATTAAAGAGGTGTGCTTGCCTTGTTGAGAAACAATGGGCACCAGCGTGTTAGCTCTCCATAAAACAGTAAGCATGTATTTGGTAGCGGGTTAGGACAAAAGTGGGTTTACTCAACCTGGTTAGTTTGTCCCAGAGTTAACCCACTTTCAGTTTTATAAAGGTGGGATTAACTCCCATAGTAAAGAGGAGGGTTAACTTATTTTTAACCCAGTGTATTTTGATCAGTTTTGGGGTAACCCGACAATAATGACTGATGAGTTAGCAGAGGTGCCTCTCCCTTTTTACCCATGGTGGTGAACTCTCTCTCTCTCTCTCTCTCTCTCTCTATGTTCGACCATAATTGACGAGGACAGTTTTTTGAATTTCTTCATTATTCTCAAAGTAAACAAAATGTTTGTAAATTTTAAATGGTTTCTTATAATTTACTTATTGATAATGTAGTTATTTTTTATTTTGTTAACGTGAATTTTTATTCATGAAAGTCCTGTCTATAGAATAATATCTTGAAATCTCAACCTCGTCTCCGATGAACATAAACATAAGGAGGTCAAAGAAACATACCTAGACAGAAAAATAGAACAAACCCCATTCTATTGCTTCTCTTCGCAAAAATATAATCCTCATCTCGCCAAGCATGTTTGTCAAAAATATTTTTTTTTAAAAAATATGGAATATGCGAGCATTGCAAGATGGATCAACAAAGGCTATCCATCCTGTCCATAAGAAAAAGAACAAAAAAGACAACCGAGTGGAGCTGGGCTTCCTTTCATACCACCCTTACCCTGCGTCCCCACCAATGCCATCGTCTCCACCGCCGCAGCAATCCCACATTAGGGAGCCCACGAGTCCTAGCTGATTCTCCATGTATCGTTCCAGCACTGGCGCCCCACCCTCTGTTGGTGGCACAGCTTCCTCCATGCACCTCTTCAAGCAGCTCCCGGTATCACCTCTACAGGCAAAAGAGCGAGCACTAGAGCCGGAACACACGCAAAGGGCCACTAAGAAGAGGAGTGGGAAGGAGCAAACCAGCGAGAGCAGCACTGAGGAGAAGACGACCAGCCCAGGAGAAGACCAGCCCATGCGGTGGCCCCTCTTCCTCCAACGAGCTCCTAGCAACAACACCACGCTAACTGCCCTGTTCACCTCACTGCCCTGCAAGTTGCAACTCGGAATGGAAACGTGAAGGCGATCTAAAGGAAGGGGAAGAGGAGAGACGGAAAGGGAATACGAGTCAATGGTTGCAGCGTACGAGGGTGAAAATGTCAGGAGGTCAATTAGGGGGGGGGGGCGCAAGTTAACCCACCTCGCGAGGTGGGTTTTGCAATCCCAAGTAAATCCTGGTTAACTCCATTTTTGCCCGGATTAATTTGTTCCGCCTATCAAATTGTAGGGAGAGTTAACTCTGGTTAACCCCCTACCAAATCGGTGAGGCCTATAACAATGTGGCCTTCAGATCTTACACTAGCACTCACTCCATCTCCGTATTGCCTCACCACTTGCGAAGATAAAAATCATGTTTCATTAACGAATATTTCCACGAATAACTTTGATAATCTTTTATTTGTGTAAAACTTATTTGTTAAAAATTATGGTTGCACGATGAATACATTCTCTAAATAAGATCTTGGTATGAATATCCTTGTTACTTGCATGAATGCTCCTCTCATTATAATATAGTTTAAATTTATGTCATTCAAAAAGGATAATTTTTCCCTAGTGAGGGTATTCATGTAATTATAATTTTAAAAAATATTTTATATAAAAATTGTTAAAGATATTTATACAAAAATCTCTTTCATTTATCCCACTGACAATAATGCATTTCTTAAAAGGAACATAATTTATGAAAACCGTCCATTTTTATCTGTGCCAAGCTGATGACTCTGATGTGCTATTTTCAGTTAATCGTTCGACCCTTGTCTGACTCATCAGACCAATGAAAAAAATAAAAAATAACGTCACTATTGTATTTTGAACCGAAGTCATAACTTTTTAAAAGAAGGCTCTTAATCAAATTACTTATAAAATCACAATCGAAATAAAAATCAAATTACTTATAAAATCACAATCGAAATAAAATAATATATATATATATATCATTTAAAAATATAAATACTTATCGATTATAGATGATACATTGCGTACCAAACTGATTTGACGAACTTTTGAGCATACAGTCCCCCCACCAGTGGCGGGGTGGACACCCCCTCCCTCCTCCTGTGCAGGTGGCAGGAGGGCACGACTTCGAGCTGATTTCCCCTCTCTCAAAAAATATATTTAAAAAAAAAACCTTTGAACATACAAGAGTAACAAAAAAACAAGCAGCCGGGGCCATACTTGGGTACCTGGCTGCCTACGCAGGTGCCCATATAGATCACCAGCTCACACAGAAGGAACCCCCCCCCCCCAACCCCCACCTCCCCTTGGTCGTCCCATCCCATCCCATCCCATCTCGAGCCGGTCAGCTACAGCTAAGGCCAGTAGTGGGCCCGTCCATGGCCCATCGGGCTGGTGGGGCGTCTCAGTCGCACCCGTCTAGTCACCACTGCCAGCCCACAGGGCTCGCGGTCCCACCCGGGCGGCCCGCTTTGATTGGGTTCGTGTTGGTGCGGTGGGCGTCCCTGCATGATTGCACGAGCAGCATTTAATGGTCCTTGCATTGGTGGCGGACGGCGATTTGAAGCCAGCTTTCATGGCCACCCTCGTGTGCCCACCTCGTTGGGAAGAAGGCAAGTTAATCACACCCGGACGAGAGATGGTGCCGGTGGTTGTGGCGGCTCCTACAAAAAAAGCCTTTGGATTTATCTGGGAATGTGATGGGCGGGAGCAGGATTTGTCGACTCGGTGTGTCTCTTATTGACTCGCACGACTCGATCCCACCCAGGTTGGGATCGGGTCGATCGGGCTGTGGATCGCCACCGGGTCAATCTATTATTTTAATATTATATTATATTATATTATATTTTATATATAATATGTATTTTTTTATTTTATTATATTATTTTATAATATATATATATGTATATATAGATATATATATAGATATATAAAGTGGTATTTTAGAACGGACGGACCGGGTGGTACCGAGACGGGAGTGATCTGACCCGACCCAAGTCGAGATTGGGTCGGCCGGGTCGACCGGGCCGATAAACCTTAGACATGACATTTTTTTTTTCTAATTAAGGAACTTCTATTTTGATAATTACAAACCGGAAAGTGACACAATTAATTAATTAACGCTGAAATCTGATATACACAGCCTTTTTGCCTCGGCCGGCGGATTCAGGAAGTGCCATCCCCACTACGCGACAAAAAGGAGGAGGTGGAAGCCAACCTG